>WEIU01017028.1:2377-23287 GCA_013389925.1 Aegithalos caudatus | reverse complement strand
AAAGGCTGAAATGAGCAGTTCCCTCGCCTCGTCCCAGCTCCAGAAGCCTCGAGGAATGTAAACTCGGCGGTAACTCCGCTCGCAAAGCACAGTTTGCATTTTCTGCTCGGCTCTGAGCGTGATACGGCGCAAAAATAAACCCCGGGAAGAATTTGCCAATTTTTAACCGCTTCACAGGCCGCTGTGGTGCCCACTGGCAGCTCCGTCTCTCCTGCCAGGGTTTTTTTTTTTTCCAGAAATTCCTCGTCTCCCCCGGCCTGGCGTGTTTTGGGGGGATGTGAATATTTGGGTTCAGGCTGTGGGAGATTGCTGGGCTGTGCCAGCCTGACTGTGCCAGGGTGGGCAAAGAGGGAAAATAGGAGAGAAGGAGCAGGGCTAGGATTTTATTTTCCCTTCTGTGGGGCCCTGGGGTGCAGGGTGATGGGGAAGGGGTTATTTATTTCTCCATGATAAAGAAGTTATTTATTATTTATTATAAATAATTGTTTATATTTATTTATAATAAATAAACAACTGCTGTGGTTATTTATTTTTGTAATGCTGTGAAAAGTATTTCCTGGGTGATTCAAAGCTGGGGCTGAAGGGCTGCTGGCCTTGGTTTTGAGACATCCCCGAGGGTTTCCAGTGGCCCAGGGGCACACCTTGCATCCCCAAAAATTCATCCTGCAGTCTGTCCCCCTGAAACGATCTCATTTCTCCTCTGGCAGTGAGGACTCATCCTGCAGGAAGCACGGGGTGGAAATAATTTCAATGCAATGAGCGGCACCTGTCCCCTGGCATTGGCAGGGTCAGAGGCAGAGCAAAGGGCAGCTCTGACCCCAAATCCTGACCCCTGATCCGGGGTCACTCGGCCCTGGGGGTGCTGCAGGATTTGGGGTGCCCTGGGCTGTGCTGCCCATGGAAGCTGCCACCAGCCCCTGTGGCAAGCGTCCCCACTGCCCCCTGCTCACTGCAGCCCCCTTAGCCTGAACCCCAATTCCTAGTGTAACCCTCAGGCAGAAAAACACTAAAAATACAAAAATCCTAATTTTTTTTTTTTGTGTTTCCAGGCTGCCTGTAAAACGGCGTTTTAAGGACAGGGGTGGAATCCAAACCCAATTTAATTTTCCTGTGCAGGCCATCCCTGCTGCCTCAAATAAAACAAAAAGTGTGGGGTGGATTTGGGGCGCAGTTCTGTTTCTCCAAGTGTTTTTTTTGCAAGGATTAAAGCCTGGGGGTGGAAGCTGAGTTACCCCGATTCCAGGGAGTGGCTGGATCCGGCCCTTTGTTCATTCCTTGGGATTTATCCTGGCCTGTTTGTGAGCTCACGACCCCCTGTCTATAAAACCAGTGCTTGGAACAAGTGGAAATTTGTGGGGGCCCCCCTCAAAGCTGGATTTTATTTCTAAAGGGCATTTCATGGTTGATTTGTGCTGCTAAGACACCTCGATGCCAACTTTTGGGCTCAGCCAAGGGGGTGCAGATACCCATGGAGCAGCACAGGGCTGGATGCCCCCCCATCACCACGGGAAAATATCCCCCAGCCTCATTAACCCTTTTTTGGGGCTCATTTTTAGCATTTTTGCAGGGTTTTTTCCAAGGTCCCATTCTACTGGGCGCAACGGCATGGCCGAGCCACGTCCCTCTCTGGAAAGAGGGAGAGAAAGGGAAATAATCCATGTTGGGATAGTTTTGTTGCTGCCTTTCTTTGCTTTTAAAATAACTTTTAAGGAGAATATTCTGGTTTTGACCAGAATTTATTTACTTTATTCCTGCATATGGCTCTTGGCCTGGGTCCCAAACAGGCAGAGGTCTGGCCTGGCTCGATTCAAAGCCAAAACGTGCAATGAAAAGAGATTTTTTTTTTTCTCCCCCTTTTCTCTTTCTTTCTAAAGCAGGTTTTTAACTAGTGAAATTGTTGCTGACAAGGGGGGGGATTTTAGTTTAAAAATTGCTAGCAGATTTCAGGGAATTATTCTGCAGGAATTTCAAGGGGTTTTAGGATTTTTGCTGTGGCTTTTTATTGTTTTTTTGGCTGCAAGTTAGATGTAAAAAAAAAAAAAAAAAAAAAAAAAAAAAAAAAAAAAAAAGAATCCCCAATTTTCCCCCCACTCAGTATTTTTCCATTGGCTCAAACATCACCTTTTCCCCCCAGATTTGTTGGAAGCCAGCCCTCAAAGAGCTCGTGTAGCCCTTTCCCTGCTCTCACACAGCGCGGCACAGGGAGCCATGACCTCACCGGAGCAAATCTCCCCCAAAATGACCCTAAAACTTGGTTTTACATAAAAAAGGGGCTTTGGCGGGGTTGTCAAATAGCTTCAAACACCACCACGGGCCCATGGTGCTGCTGCCTTCCCTATGCTGGGGGCTTGGGCCAGGACTTTTGCAGCCACGTGTGAATGGAGGCACCAGGAATTCTTGCAAACACCGAAATTTCACTCATTAAAAAAAAAAACTAGCAACAACGACCAAACCCCAAATGCAACCAGGAAACATTTCCTCACTCATTTGTTTTTTTTTTTTTGGTTTTGGTTTTTTGGTTTTTTTGTCCACAAAAAGACATCAATCAAATCTGGCCACTCTCCCAGGGCTGGTTTGTCGTGTTGGTGTTGGGGAATTTGGGGAAATTTCTGGAGTGGGAGGAATGGGGAAGAATATGGCCCTGACTTTTTGTTTGGAGTGAGTGAATCCCAGTTTGGTTTTTGTCTCCTCCCTGCAGACACTCTGCAGCTGGCAGAGGGGTGTCGTGCCATTGTCCCCATGTCACACTCATGGCAGCCCCTCGGCTCTTGCAGCACAGTTTTGGGAGCAGTGCTGACATCCTTGGCACGGGGATGTGGCTCTGCACCCCCACACCGCCCAGGGGCCCCCCCCAAAATGTCTGTGTGCCAAGGGGAGCAGCACCAAAGGGTGAGGGAGGACAAAAATCCCCCCAAATATGGTTTTTCTGGAGGGGAGGGTGGAGGAGCAGGGAAGCTTTGGGGAGCTGAAAGTGAAAGTGGTGGGCAGTGGGTGCAGCGAGCACTCGTGAGTATTTTGGGGACCCAGCTGGCACCCTGACCCCTGGGGGGGTTCAGTCTCCAGGAGCTGGGCCTGGGGAGGGCAAAAGTGGCCAGTGGTGGTGTTTTGGAGCCCCAACAGAAGCGGGAAGGAATCCTGGGGGAATTTTAATCAGTTGCCAAAGCAAACAGAAGCGCGGGGAGGTAACGAGGTACCTGCTCCCGCCGCCGGATCCAACACCTCCGGCTCGGCCCCCGCCCAGCCCCCTTCCCACGGGCTGTGCTGGGCCCAGAACTCCAGGGCAAGGCTGGGGCAAAGCCCTCGGCAGCAGCCATGGAAAACCAGCATTGCCCAGTGGCACCAGTTCAACAGCGGGGCCAGGTGTGGGGTTCACACTCCCAGCACAGCCCCGGAGCCCAGCGCTGGCTCGGACCCTCCAGCGGCCCTCAGATGAGGCCTTTGCTGTGGTAGGAAATGGTTTCTCTGAGGATTTTGTTTGCCAGAGGAGAAAACTGGGCTGGAATTTGCAAGAAGAAAGTTTGAGGGGAATGGCAAAGAATTATTATATTAGTTTTCCAGAAGGAGCTTCCAATTGTGCCGGCACACGGTGACGTGTCCCGGAGCGACACAAACGGGGGGAATACTCAGAAGTGATATTAGGTGAAGGGTCCCTTTCCTGGGAAAAGTTTGGCAACTCACAGACTCCGTTGCCAGCCTCTGTCTGCAGCTAAACCAATTACTGCAGACAAATTGGCATGGACGTTCGCCTCACTGAGCTCTCGCTGCACAAAGGGCTCGCTTTCCCTCCTCGCCTTCCCTCCTTGCTTTCCCTCCTCGCTTTCCCTCCTTGCCATCCCTCCTTGCTTTCCCTCATTTTCCCTCTCTTTCCCCCTTCCCTGACACGATTTTACGAGGGAGGAAAATTACTCGGATGCTGAGCGTACTGTAAGTAATAAGGGCTTTGAAAATAGGCTCCTAATTAAAAATGATACCACTGCTCGTTTGTTTTTAAGCACATATTAAACTTTTTTTTTCCCTTTCCTGCTGCATTCAAATGTTGGGGTTGCTGGCTTGGGTCTTTCTTTGTGAAAACTGGCTTTCCGTGCCGTGATTCTGGTTTGATTTGATTCCCCCCTTCTGCCCCCCCCCCCGGGGTCTGCTTCGAATTAACGAAAGCCAAATCCAAGAAGCTGGAAAGGGATATTATAGAATTTTCCATGTCCTTATTATTTTTTTTATTAGCAGGACCAGGCAGCTCAGCAGAGCAGGGAGGGAAAATGGGGTTTGTGATTGGGGGGGCCGTGTGAGGCATTGGTGGGGGGGCAGGAGCCCCCACCTGCAGCTCAGGCACCTTGGGTTTGGGGGGCACATGGCCCAAGTGCTTAGCACAGGGCATTCAGCTGCACCAGGAGAAGGGATGTTCTCTCTGAACACGGGGTTTGCAGGGTCTCCCCTCTGCAGCACCCCAGGGTGGTGGCGGGGGACCCTCAGAGCTGGTGTGGCACCCACATCGTGGTGTCCAGGCACGCACAGCCTGGGCACGTGGAGCAGGCACTGAGGGATGCTGTAACCTGCTGGAGGCTCCCTGGGGGATGTGGTGGCACTCGGGGTGTGGGCACTGCTGGCTGTGACAGTGCCCCAAGGCCAGGCATTGCCACAGGGGCAGGTGCCCAGCGGGCGCTGGGTGCTGTGAGACCCTGTGGGGCAAGTGCAAGGGCCAGGCACCCTCTGCGGAGTGGGGGGCTTTGGATAGCCCTGGAAAGGGAGTACAGGGGCTGTTTCACATCCCGGTCCAGCCTTGGCTCACAAACCCCAAATTATTGCCAGGCCGGGGGCATTACCGAGCAGCGTGGGGACAAACAGCTCCACTTCCTCACCCCGCCCGTGCCAGGCCGAGGGAACTCGGTGGGTTTGGATTTGTTCCCTGCCTGTTTCACACTCGGGGCACTGGGAGCAGGGCCTGGAGAGTTAACACCAGCCACGCCAGCTCTTGGCTGCCGGCACATGCTCTGCCCGGCCCTGAACCGCCGCCAGCTCCCGCTCCGGCAACAACAGCCCCCATTGTGTGCCAGGCGCCCTGCGCCAGCACCCAGCTGCCGCCCGGGCCGAGGGTGCAGTGCAGGGCCACAAGTGGACTTTGTATCCCTGCTTTGGGCTGCTGGGTGGTGCTTTTTTTTTTTTCCCCCCCTTTTTTTTTTTTTTTTTTTTAATAGGAAGCAAGGAAAACAGGGCGGTCGGCTCCCGGCGTTTCGCCCAGCCGTTCTGCAGCAAGCCAGGAGGAAAATATTTTTTTAAAGACAATTGCTTGGCTCTTTTTGCCTTTTATTTTGCTTTACTTTTTTTCCTTCCATTTTCCTTTATTTGGCCTTTCATTTTGCTTTTTTGCCTTTCATTTTCCTTTTTTTTTTTTTTTTTTTTTTTTAACTTTCTCCTTTTTTTTTTTTTCTCCCTTTCCCCCTCTTTCATTCTCTCGGCCCTAAAAAAAAAAAATTATTTATTTTTAAATTATTTTTCCCCTTATTTATTGCTTTTTTCTGGCTTTTTGGATCCCTCCCTACGGTGGCCTCGGGTGCATCGCCTCCGAGGGGCTGTGTTTACCCAAGTGGCACCATGTTTGTCACCGGGGCTGGCTTGCTCCGGTGTCTAAATATGTGGTGGAGGCACGTGACAGTGGGAGCAAACATCCTCTGCTGGCTGCCAGCGTCTGGGCTGTTCCTTCTCCCGTAGGATTGGGGCTGAAGCCTCCCAGCTGCTGCACCCAAACGCTGCCTTGGGGCTCAGCCCAAGCCTTCAGCTATTTTGGGGTGAAGAAGGGGGTCTGTGGTCCCCAGCCTCCCAGTGCCCAAGGCAGGATCTCTCCCTGCTGTCCCGTTCCCATGGAGCTGCAGGAGAAGCACCACGTCCCTCTGTGTTTCAAATGGGGAAACTGAGGCACAGCTCCTTACAGGGCCAGGGCAAATTAGACCCATGGGGGAGGATTTTCCTGCTGGATCCTGAATCTTTTAAAATCAACATTTTTGGGCCTTTTGTGGCGAAGGCTGTTGCTGTGGCAGAGATAGGGGGTCTTGCACGCTGCTCCTGCCTCCCTTGGCACTTTGGGACACGAACTCTGTGCAAGGAGCATCCCTGGCTGAGCGGGGGGTGGTGGGGAAGGCGCCCAGCCCAGGTGTGCAGGAGGGCCCTTGGCAGCACGGAGCCAAGCGGAGCCGCGGGCTCTGACCGAAATGCCCGCGCTGGCACTCCCCACCTGCCCGGCCGTCCTGGCTGTGTTCCCAGAGCGGGGAGGAGGGGAAAGGCAGCGTCACGGGCCAGGAAGCCGAGCCAAATCCCAGCCCAGTGATAATGTTGAACATTGATTTCTGTATT
This sequence comes from Aegithalos caudatus, assembly GCA_013389925.1. Lineage (NCBI taxonomy): Eukaryota > Metazoa > Chordata > Aves > Passeriformes > Aegithalidae > Aegithalos > Aegithalos caudatus. The sequence goes on along the minus strand of WEIU01017028.1, from coordinate 16,942 downwards.
CCCCTTCCTCTGGCCTGGCAGGACTGTGGGGTGTGTGGAGCCAACAGCTCCTGCAGCCGGAGCCTGCATCGTGGGGCATCCTGCATCCCTGTGTGTCCTGCATCCCAGCCAGCTCTGAGGCCCAGACCTGCCAGGAGGAACTTCAAGGCAGAAAGAGCCTCCAAATAAAGGGTATTTTAGAGGAATGGAGGCACCATTTCTGAATCCAGGGGGATTTTGGCTGTGAGCAGGTCCTACTGGGTGCTCTGCTGTGTCCAGCATGTGCCAAACTGAGTCCTGAATCCCAGCCCTACCCTGGGCTCTGGGTACCCCTGACACCCCAAACACCCCCGATATCCCCCGGACACCCCCGTGCTGCTCCTGTGTTTGACACTGAGATGGGAGCAGGGCTGTGGGGAGTGCAGTGCCATCCCTGGGCTCCAAAGTGTCTCACAAATGTGGGTTTCAGGTCACATTCCCCAATCCCTGGGGACGATCCTCCAGCTCCAGCCTCCAGCACCTCCTGGTGCATCCCAGACCTGCCGAGGTGCAGGTGTCACTGCTCCTGCCCCATCATTCCACCAGCCATGGAGGGGCCAGGACAGCGCTGGCACCCCACAGCAGCCCGGCAGCGCCATAAAACGAGCTCCAGCCTTGGAACTGGGAAGTCTGTCTCGAAACCAGTCCGACTAGAATAACTGGGAAGGCAACTGTGGTTTCTTTTCAGGAAAAAAGAGATCTTGAAAAAGAACTGAAACTGTTTTCATTTGGACAAAAATATTCCTAGACATTTTTCCACATTTTGCCAGCAAGAAAGAGCATTTGCTTTTCATTTTTCAATGGAAACCCAGAGAAATGTAATTGAAAATGATGTTTTCCCTGAGAAAGAAGAAAAAGGCAATTACTGTTAAAAATCCATTTTGGTAAAAACAAAGCAACTTGGTGAAAGAAAACCCTCCCTAAACCAGGCCTGGCCTGTGCTGACACAGCTCCCCCCGAGCCCTCATCCTGCCGGGTGCCGCACGCCGGGGCCGGCCGACGGCCGCTGCTCCTTCTGCCTCCCTCCCGTCCGGAATGGCCGGAGCTGGGAATGGCCAGGAGCAGGGACAGCAGGAGTGGGACACCGCAGGACACCCCCACCACGTCCCACCACGTCCCCGCAGCCCGCCTGCATTTTGGAGCGGGGTGTGAAGCAAACATGAGACGACCTCAAACACTCAGTCCCATGGTGCTTTTTGGAATAGTGATAATTAAATTCAGACTTTTTTCCTTTCAAAATGCCCTGGAAAAATCCAATCACTTTGCAAATCAAAATAAGCATTTCCAATTAATCCTCTAACTTGAACCACATGGCTTTTAGGGAACGCGGTTGCACTCTGCTGAGACGCTATTTTTAAACCGGTGACGACTCCGGCGATGTTCCGAGCGTGCTGCAGACAGGCACGGCACGGCCCAGGCTGCCGGGGGCTGCCGGAGGGAGCTCGGGGGCTCTTTGTTCCCTTCCCTGTCCCCCAGGTGTGCAGGCGGTGCCCCCTGGCCAGCGCAGGGGCAGGTGACAACTCTCACTGAACACCCGGTGGCTGCAGAGACACAGCTTGAGGCTTCCCGAGTTCAGCTTTCCTCCTCCGACGGTGGTGAGGAGACAGAGCCACAACCTCCTGCTCCCTCCAGCCAAGGGGTCCGAGCAGCAGCACTCCCAAAGTCTTTCCCTGGGGACTGAGGCTGCACAAACTCATCACAGGCTGGCTGGGCACTGGGGCTGTGCCAGGGACGAGGGTGGTTGGGGGGTGTGAGGACAGCGTCCATGTCACAGATGGAGCATGAGGACACTAAAACATCCCCCCAAAGTTCCTCATGGATTACTGCAGAGACTCTGCCAGTAGGGAAAAGCCCCGCTTGCAAGGCCACTATGCCTGGCACCACTCCCAGTCGTGCCAGTGGGAGGAACCGGTGGCATACTGGGTCACCTTTCCCTCTGACACCTCTTTTGTCCCTAGGGAGGGGAGCCTTGAGCCTTAGTGGGCAAAGGCACCCAGGAAGGATGGGGCCAGCTCCTGCCTCCCTGTCCCTGTCCCTGCCCCACTCCAGCAGTGGCATTTCTAGGGCCCCTCCATGGTGCCAAGGCAGTGCTGAGCGGTGCCAGCTGCCACCCGCCGGGCCTAGGGGGTTATTTTTAGCCCTGGCTGGGGATTTGGGTGCTAAGCAGCCGGCACCTCACAAGCTGATTTGAGCACTAAGCTGAAAAGCTGGGGATGTGGCCAAGGCAGGCACAGATCCGGCCCTGGCCCCCACCTGCCCCCGGTGCTGGGGAAAGTGGCACCAAGCTCTCTGGGGCAGGGTAATGGGCACACCTGAGGTGCTGTCGGGTGGTACCCGCATCCTGCTGCCTGTGCCTGTCACCGCCCCAATGCCCAGGGGTGCCAGGGGCAGTGACATGGGGGGAATGGGGCTGTTGGATCCCCTCCAGGCTGCGGGGACTGGAGCTGGGAAATGCCACCGTGGGCTGGGCGAGGCGGGAGCAGGCCCCAGCCAAAGTCAACTCAGCCACCGACATTCCCAGGCTCCATGTGCTGATGGACTCCCCAGTGCCCGGGGCATCAGCAAATGGGGTGCTATTCACCCCCCCAAATCCTCCTCTTCCTCACACGTGTACTCCTGCACGTGTTTTTCCCCTGGGACTGTTTTGGGAGCAGCCAGGAGCCTGCAGCATCCCCTTTCCTCAGGGGCTGGGGCTGTGACGGGGCCAAGGCTGGGTTTGGCACTGCTTTGGGCATGGAGCCAGCACCTGGAGCTGGGGCCATGGATATGCTTAGAGCCCAGTTCATCCCACTGTGGGGATAGTGTGGAGCACCCACATCATCTGTGCAGGGAAAAATTAGGGTGCTGAGCTGCTCTGAATGCTGCAGCAAAGGAGGGACAGCAGGGTGAGACACTGGAGTGCTGAAAGTGCCCTTGGCCTCAGCCCAAAACTTCTCATTGTGTCCCCTAACCAGCTCCTTGTCACCTCCATCACCTCCTTCCCATTCCTTCTCCCCCATGCTGGGGTCCCCAGCAGCCAGGCTGCTGCTTGAGGAGGCATTCCCCTGGGGACACCCAGCATGGTGACGTGCCGTGGGTGCCTCATCACAGAGGGTGAATGGCAGAAGCCTTGACCTTGGCCTGTCCCCCCATCGCCCCTTACCATCTCCAGGGTGGTGCCCACCGCTCGCAGAGCCCGCAGCCTCCCCGGCGTGCCAGCTGGCTGCCAGCCCTGCCTGGCACCGGGGCCTGCCCGCTCCTGCCCGCACATGCCAGCGGCAGAGCTGGGCCCAGCCCCGGTGCTCAGCACCTGAGCCAAGGAGCACAGCCTGACCCTGCCGGCACCGAGTCTGGCCCCGCACGTCACGCTGGGGGTGACGGTGACCATGGGCTCACTGCCTGCAGTGGGGCTCGCAGCACCCACCCCTGCCACGCCTGGGGATGGGCAGCGTGGATGCAGCCAGCTCCTCTCCCCCTCCCGAGGGAGCCGCAGCATCTCCGGCTGTGCCCGGGCTGGTGGGTGTTTGGCAGACGGGCGCGGAGGCGGCTCTCGGCACTGTACCTGTGCCAAGCAGGCGGCTCCGAAATGCTGCCGGTGCCAGAGGGGCATGGCCTGACCCCAGTGGTGGCCAGAGCTCCTGGGGGAGCTGCTGGGGGTGGGAGCGGGGGCCAAGCCCTGGGGGAGGAAGGCCCTTCCCTGGTTCTGCCCGGCAGGGTTAGGGCTGTTCTGCGGGAGGAAGGAGGCGGCTGCGTGCGGCGTCCGGCCCTGCCGTGTGGGCTTCCCAAGCTGCTCGCCGTTCATTTCAGAGCTTATTAAGAGCTGGGCTTTGTCAATAAGGCACCATATAAAGCACATTGTTGTCTCTTAGCAACCTTAACTAGTTTAAGAAGAATTTTATTTCGTTTTTTTTTTTGAATATAGAAGAAATGCACCAGGAAACGGCTGCGCCAGCCGGGTTCATCCGGGAGCACCCGCTCTTCCCGCACGAGTCAGCGGCACAGCACAATGGCTTGGCCCCAGCTCCAGTCCCAGCTCCCGGCGAGCAGGGCCTGCTCCCAGTTACAGAATGGGAGTGCAGGGAGCACTGGGAGGCACTGGGGGGAAGGACACAGATCCAGGGATGGCAATGCTGGTGATGGGGAGATCACCAAGCTCTGCCAGACCCCATCTCAGCAGCCTGCAGGAAGGTGCGGAAGGTGTGGAGTGATGCTGTACCTGGAGGGAGAACAGCAGGGAGCCTTGGCCATGCCCCATTATTCCTTGTGTCCCCAGCCCTGGCCCTGCACAGGAGCTGATGGGGTGCCATGGCCAAGGGCACAGGGCAAGTGGTGGCAGAACCACAGGTCCTCCACTCGGGCCCAGAATGGATGGAGACAGGGCTCCCACCACATCCGTGCCTGGGTTGGACTGGGATAACTGGGCCCCAGCCTCTCACTCTGCATGGTGCTGGAGCTGGTTAATGGCAAACGGCGCCTGGGAGCATTAACCCAAGCAGGGGGGTGGGAAGGGAGGGGTACAAACAGGCGCTGAGGGTGAATCTGCAACCGCAGGAAGTCAGTTATTAATTCGAAGGAGACGTTTTGCCCCTTGATTTACTGTCATCAGCCTTTTATGTAACGGCAGGGCAAGGGTGGGCGATGCTGTGGGGAGGGGATAGATGAGGCAGGCTGCAGTCAGCATCCCCCCAGTGCTGCTTCTGCTGCTTCCTGAGCCCCCCACCATGTGAAAGGAGAAAGGGATCAGGGTGCGAGCCCACTGGCTCAGTGTGCCACCGTGTGTCAGGGAACATGGGGGACCCCAAGAGAATCCTGTGCCTCCCCATGGGACTTCCTCCTCCCTGCCCGCCCCCAGTTCTCAGTCTGGGCCCCAGCAGGCTGTTGACATGGCTGGGGCCTCATGTCCTCATGTCACCTCCTGGGTCGGGGGACAGGAGCTGGCAGAGCGGCTGCCGCCTGCACGGTGCTGCCGTGCAAACATGGGGGTGTTTGTGCATGGATGCACTTGCACATGTGGATGGAGGTGCACGTGTAACCATGTGGGCATGTGCACATGCCTGTGCGTGTGCAGATGTGTGTGCACACGCAGGTGTGCTTGCACGCGTGTGCAGATGTGTGCACATAGGTGCATCCCTGTCCTCTCAGCACACACCACGGGCACCACCACGCACACGCTGAGGATCACGCAGCAGGGACAGGGGAAACGAGGGGTGTGGGACCCACAGCAGCCCTGTGGCAACACTGAATGCTGGGGGACACGGCAACCCTGTGGCAGAGGACACGCGGTGTGTCAGAACCCCACGGCAGCTCTGTGCTGGGGGGACACGTGGGGCTCCAGGGGACACAGCAGCCCTTGGTGGTGGCTGGCAGGTGGCCCGGGCGGGAGAGGGCTGGGGGATGCAACACTCCCCTGCATTCAATTGGCTGAGCGATAAATAAATAAAAGGGAATTAAATAAATAGAGGCGAGTCGGTTTATATAATCGCTGGTACAGTTTGTCCTGAACCTCTGCACGGATTAGAAAGCTGGCACCGGCCGTGGGTCATTAGCAGCTGGGCTGGAGCCCCCCCAGCGCGACTGCCCTGGACCCAGCCCCCGCCAGCGGCCCCCAGCCTTGCCCCCTATTTACCTACCCGGGTACTTTTTAACGAGAAACCTTGGGAAGGGCTGTGCGTGTGTGTGCACGGGTGTGTGAGTGCTTGCAGGGATGTGTGTGCATGTGTGAGCTCTGCAAACGTGCACAGGAGGGCACACAGCTGTGTGTGGGTACCTGCCTGTGCCCAGGTGTGCCAGAGCAGGTTGGTGTGTGTGCAAGGAGCTCTGTGTGTGTGTGTGTCCATTGCGTGTGCATGCGTGTGGGGGTGTTCACAGAGTGTGTGCATGCACGTGTATTTCCATGCTTGTGTGCATGGGGTCAGCACACACATATACCTTTGCACGTGGTGTGCATGTGCTGACCTGTGTGCGTGTGTGTGGGTGGGCACCTCACACCTCTGTGTACAAGCACGTGTTTTTTTCCCCCCTGCTCAGGAAAGCACCTTTCTCCCACCGCTCCAGTTTCTTCCTGTGTGCTGGGGTGTTCCTGCAAAACCATTTGGTTTCTTCCCTGCCTTTAGGAGCAGCACCTGGGGTGTGCAGGGACCCACAAACGTGCATCCTCAAAAAGTGTGGCACCCAGGGCAGGAGGTGTCAGTGTGCCACAGGACACACTGGGTGCCAGCTGGCCAGGGTGCCCATTTCCCTCCGCCCCTCCCCAAACACCCCCACACCCACCCGGGCCCACGGCCACTCTCAAACCTCGACTCCCCTCCATAGCTGCCCCGAATTGCTCCGAGAGGGCCACGGCAGAGCGTCCCACGCCAGGAATGGCCAGCGGGAACCCCCGATGTCCCCGGGTCATCCCGGACTGTTCCCGCAGTGCCCCGCAGGGTGCCCCGAGTCCCGCAGGATGCGGCTGCGCTGCCGCCAGGCCGGGGCTGAGTGTGCCCGCGACATGTCCGTGCCTGTGCCCGTGTCCGTGCCGCTGCCGGTGCCCCTTCCCCTACTGCCGGTGCCAGTAGCAGTTCCACCGTCCGTGCCCGTTCCCATGCCCGCGCCTGTTCCCATGCCCGTTCCCGTGCTGGTGCCCAATGCCGTGCCAGTGCCCGTTCCCATGCCCGTTCCCGTGCGGGTGCCAGAGCTGGTGCCCGTTCTCATGCCCATGCCCGTGCCTGTGCCGGTGCCTGTAGCCATTCCCGTGCTGGTGCCCTTTCCCGTGCCCGTTCCGGTGCCTGTGCCCGTGCCGGTGCCCGTTCCCGTTCCGGTGCCTGTGCCCGTGCCGGTGCCCGTTCCCNCCCAGTACCGGTACCCCCCAGTCCCCCCAGTCTCCCCAGTTCCCCCAGTACCGGTGCCGGTGCCGGTGCCGGTGCCGGTGCCGGTGCCCGTGCCCATGCCGGTGCCGGTGCCCGTGCCCGTGCGCGCTCTTCTGCTGCCATCTAGTGCCCGTGCACGGGCGAGCCTTTCCCCGCCTGGGCGGTGCCTCGGCTCGGTCTGCCCTGGAGAAGCCACCTGTACCTTGGGGACATCTCGGTGCTCTCTCTGGGGGGTGCCGGTGGGCTCGGCCCCATGGCTTTGGACCCTGAGGTGATGGTGGGCCCTTGGCTCTGGGGGGATCCGGAGCAGCATTCCCCCTGGAAACTGGGAGAAACCCAGCAAAACCACGGTGCCCGGGAAGAGGTCAGTGGCACGGGTTGCTGTGATGGCACTTGGGTGTCCCACCACATCCTTCCTCGCAGCCAGCCCCCTCTCACCGGGCACAGGCTGTGGTGCAGGATCCTGGCTTTCCCTGCCAGTGACCATCCTGGTGCTTTTTGTCCCTGGAAGGGACAATGCCATGGAGGGGCCATGAGTGCCACAAACCCCAGGCTGCAGCAGCCACCTCGGTGCCCCTGCAGCCGTGAATGCCCGACCTGCCGACCCCACCAGAGCCGTCCCTGTCAGAGCCATTCTCTGCAGGATGGTGGAGAGCAGCTTTCCTGCCTCTCTCCCCAGCTCCCTGAGATGGATGGACGGCCTCGCCCTGCGCTCGATACCTGCTGACTCAGGGACTCGTGCGCCAGCACTGACGGATCAACCTCTGCATCGCTGCCGGGCTCAGCAGTAAATCCGAGCCCACGGAACACTCGTGTGTGGCTGCTGGCCCTGCCCCGCGAGGAGGGGGTGATCGATGGGGTGTCAGCAGAGATTCAGGCTCCTTGGGGCTCTGCTCAGGGACGTCTCAGCAGGAGATGCCGCAGAGGTATTTTTAGCCACGTAATTCATAGCTACCTCCAGCCTGATTAATTTTTTTCTCCCTTGGTCAATCCATCACACATTCTTCCCCGGCGGATGGATGCGTGCCGAGAGCTGGGTGTGCTGGGAGGGGTTGAGGCAAAACCTGGACACTGGGTCCATTTCAGAAAGCTTCATGTGATTCTGTTTTCCATGGAGTAAAACAAAACACCTGTACGAGGGACCCCAAATGCTGAGAAAAGCCCTGTCTCAGGTGCCCCCAGCAGGCCAGGGTGGACACAGTGGTGAGCACCTGTCAGGCAAAATTGGTTCTGGGACTGTGTGCTGGCCTGGACCAGCTCCTGGGGTGCTCCAGCATTTCCCAAGGCACTTTCCCAGGCATAGATGGCAAAATGGGAGCCAGGGAGAGGCTGCAATATCCCACATCTGTTGTCTCTGCTGAAAGCATTTCCACTCAGGCCTGATTCAGCAAAATAGTGTTTTCCCAATTGCTGCTGCACCCAGGATGAGGACACACAGTCCTGAGGACTGCCGGCATCTCCCAGGGATGCACAGAAGGTGGATCAGGCAGCTGATGTGCTCGTCCCCTCGCTGGGAAATGTGAGCTTAGGGAGCTCAAAGGACAGCTCTGATTTGGGCTTTAGGCTCCCGTTTGTGCTTGCATCCACACCCCTCCTCTGGACCCTCACAAACTCGGTGAGCGCCGCGGCACCAGCCCGGGTGGGACCCAGCGTTTGTGGGTGCACCGCAGGGCACGCGGCAGTGGGGTCACCCTGACACCCCACAGAAGCCCTGGGCTCCTGCCAGTCCCTCTTCCTGCCGGCCGAGCGTCACCCTCCGCCCCCGTGTCCCGGCGCGACCCAGCTTCCCTGCGGCCCGAGGCAGCGCGGGGCTGCGGGGGCTGCCTCAAAGGCCCGATTTTCTTGCTCTGAAGCGCCGGCTCTGTTCGGCGTCAGGCAGGGCAGTGGGATGCCGGGGCAGCGTGGGTGCTCCCGAGGGAAGGGGCACTGCGATCCCGCTGGGCACGGGCGCTGCCAGTGCCCCCCACCTCCAGCTCTTTGATTCTGGACCGGCCTCTTGCCCTGGAAACTGCAGCTGCCCACGGCAGGGTTGTGCAGGGCAGGATCTGATCTCCTCTCCCTGTGCTCTGTGCCTGAGCCACAGCAGAGCTGGTGTGATGTCAGGCAGCATCCCTGCATGAGGAGGGGGACACCCCTGCATCCCCAGGGTTTGGCTCTGACTGGGTTTTCGGGGTTCCCTTGCAAGCCTGAGTGGTAGCAGTGGCAGTGGCTCATGCTTCCCAGCAGGAATATCTGCTCAGCCTGTCTGCTTCCAGATATCCTGTCCTGGGAGAGCTGTGGGGTCCTTTGCAAAGGGTGATGGGTTCTTAGGAGCTTGGGGACTGCATCCCCTGACTCAAGATCTGCTGTGAAGCTGCAGAGAGGTTCCTCTGCTTCCCAAAAGCAGTGCAGGGTTGTGCCCAAAGCAGTCTTAAATCCAGTTTAAGGCAATTCACAGCCCCTGCCTTGGGCCAGTGCAGGTACTGACAGACAGACAGACACCCAGGCCCCCTTGCTGGCACCGTCTCAGGGACAGGAGCTGAAGGGACTGGATGGGGCTGGCAGAGGTGGGATGGGGCTCACACCAGCAGAGACCTTCACTGCCAAGCAAGGAGATGCTGTTTCTTGCCAGCAGCAAATATGTCTCCAAAAATGTGAGTAAAGTACCTGGGTAAGCTGGGACAAGGACAGTCAGGTTGGGACCCAGGGCAAGGCTGGGATCAGTGGGAAGCAATAGAAATCCAAACCCCTGAAACAGCAAGATGACCACTGAACACGCGTGGGTAAGTGAGTTCCACCCCAACCCTCCCTCCCTGCCTTGGTCCCAGCCAGGGCCATGGCACAACCTTCCTGTCCTTGGCCCCAAGTCCCTCTTTTTCCCACGATCAGCTTCCCCCCTCCAAAATCAAGCAGCCAAGAGCTGCCCCTGCACCCGAGCCGGCCGCCCTCACTCACCATCCACCAGGTCTTGGCTCTCACGTCGTAGCAGAGCTGCCACCTCACCGAGCCCGCGGCCGCCGGTGCCACTGCCGTGCCCGCCGGTGCCACTGCCGTGCCCGCCGCCTCCATCCCCACCAGCTACTCCGGGAGGTGCCTGGCGCGATGCCCTGCTCCCAGTGCCATCACAGATCCTCCTTCCCCTCAAAAGGCACCCAGGGCAGCTCCCAGCCCCGGGGAAAAGCAGCTGGATGGAGGCGAGGAATAATCCCAGTCCGGGAGTTCTGGGCTGGCCCCGGGGAGGCGGGTCGGCTGCTCTGGGAGTGCTGCTGTGTGCTCACTGCCGGCCAGAGGCTGTGCCAGTGGCTGGACGTGCCAGAGGGACAGCACCCACGTCAGCGGGACAGAGGGACGCTGCTGGGTGGGACAGCAAAGGGATGTGCTAGGTTTGGAGGGTTTGGGAGCTGCTTTGGCTTTGTCTGCCCAGGGAAGGGGCTGCTGCAGGTGGCATCTACATCCCGCCAGCCTCAGCTCTAGGGATCCCAACATGTCCCTGTGTGCGTGATGGGCTCCCATGTCACTTGTTCCAGAGCTGTCCTGTGTCCCCCAACACACATGCTCAGATGGGGGGACCCTTCTCCTTCTCCTTCTCCTTTTCCTTCTCCTTCTCCTTTTCCTTCTCCTTCTCCTTTTCCTTCTCCTTCTCCTTTTCCTTCTCCTTCTCCTTTTCCTTCTCCTTCTCCTTTTCCTTCTCCTTCTCCTTTTCCTTCTCCTTCTCCTTTTCCTTCTCCTTCTCCTTTTCCTTCTCCTTCTCCTTTTCCTTCTCCTTCTCCTTTTCCTTCTCCTTCTCCTTTTCCTTCTCCTTCTCCTTTTCCTTCTCCTTCTCCTTTTCCTTCTCCTTCTCCTTTTCCTTCTCCTTCTCCTTTTCCTTCTCCTTCTCCTTTTCCTTCTCCTTCTCCTTTTCCTTCTCCTTCTCCTTTTCCTTCTCCTTCTCCTTTTCCTTCTCCTTCTCCCTCTCCTTCTCCTTCTCCTTTCTCCCCTCTGGCTCTGTAGAAACTCAGGGATGAAAGGGGATGTGTGGAAGTTTCACTTGAGGATCTGGGGGAGCCAGATACCAGAGCTGTAGGGGCTGATCTCTGTTCCCAGTGTTGGGCAGGATCTGGTCACTGGGGATTCCTGGTCCTGTCACCCTGGTCCCAGTGTGACCTGGCCCAAGGAGGTTGGAGATGCTTCAGGGGTGATGTCCTTCTGGCCCTGCTGTTTCCACGTGTGCTGTGGGGTTTCCCAAAGGATCCCAGTGGGGGGTCACATCTGTCCCCTTCCCTCTGAGACTGCTCCCTGCTCCCTACAAAGAGATGAGCTATCCTAGATTTTGGGCCTTGCCATAGGGAATTCTGACCCCAGTGAATGCTCAGTGCTCTCAGTTGTCCATGTCACCATGTCCATTTATCATCTGCCCTCCTGGGAATTGTGATTTGATTTGGAGTTTGGGGGTCATGGGCTGGCCACCCCCATGTGTGGCTGAACAGCTGGCTCTGGCTCTGTCATTCTCAAGGACAGTCAGATCCTTACCAGTGCTGCCTACTGGGACAAACTGGTCCCTGCTGGGTGCCCTGCCCTCCCCCTATGGCCCCTGTTCCCCCTGTGCCCCCTGCCCTCCTGCCTGCTGCTTGCAGACTTTCTAACCCCAGGGTTTTGCTGCAGGGATTGAGAAAGTTTTTGCAGAGGTTTGGGGTTTCTTTTTGGCCTTTAAGGCCCAGGAGTCACAGGAGAAGCTGAATTTATCCCGAGCTGGAGATTTGATGACATTTGGGAATATTCAGACAAGAAGCTTCTGGGGATGGAGCCATCCTGCTGCCTGTGGCCCAGGGGGGTGTGGCACCACCACAGACACAGTGCCAAAGGATTTTGGGATGAGTGAGATGGCTCTATGGGAAGGGAAGCAGCACGAGGGACAGGCTGCAGGAATTTGGCTCCTGGAAATAATTAATTTCAAGCCATGGAGATTACTTCCTGATTTACTTTTTTTTTTTTTCTAAATACCTTTTTTTAAAATCCTTATTTTTGATCAAAAGCCAGGACTTTTCTTGGGAAAAGAACTCTGGAGCTTCTCATGAACACTTTTCTTTCCAATGAGACTTCTTTCACCCAGTCAAGGATTTAGGGAAGAAAATAAACCCAAAGCTGAGCCATGTTTGCAGCTCAGACCTGGGTACCAAGGCAGGAGGGTGGCATTGGACAGCAATGGATGCCAGGGGGGGAGGTCAGATGGATTGAGCTGAATGAGGAAAATCTTTCTGTTTGGAATCTTCTGGAATTGCTGTTTGTCTTGGAAAAGGAGGATTAAATGTGGTGAGTGTGACAAGGTGAGCATGTGTGTATGTGCACTGATGTGTGTGCACAAGCAGCCAACAGTGTGTGTGTGACAGGAGTGTGTGTGTGTGACAGGAGTGTGTGTGTGACACGAGTGTGTGTGTGATACAGGTGTGTGTGTATGACACGAGTGTGTGTGACAGGATTGTGTGTGTGACAGGAGTGTGTGTGTGTGACAGGAGTGTGTGTGTGACAGGAGTGTGTATGTGACAGGAGTGTGTGTGTGTNCTTTCACCCAGTCAAGGATTTAGGGAAGAAAATAAACCCAAAGCTGAGCCATGTTTGCAGCTCAGACCTGGGTACCAAGGCAGGAGGGTGGCATTGGACAGCAATGGATGCCAGGGGGGGAGGTCAGATGGATTGAGCTGAATGAGGAAAATCTTTCTGTTTGGAATCTTCTGGAATTGCTGTTTGTCTTGGAAAAGGAGGATTAAATGTGGTGAGTGTGACAAGGTGAGCATGTGTGTATGTGCACTGATGTGTGTGCACAAGCAGCCAACAGTGTGTGTGTGACAGGAGTGTGTGTGTGTGACAGGAGTGTGTGTGTGACACGAGTGTGTGTGTGATACAGGTGTGTGTATGACACGAGTGTGTGTGACAGGTGTGTGTGTGTGACAGGAGTGTGTGTGTGTGACATGAGTGTGTGTGTGACAGGAGTGTGTGCATGTGTGTGTGTGTGACAGGACTCTGTGTGTGTGTGTGTGTGACGTGTGTGCCAGCACACGCTGATGGTGAGTGGAGCAGACACGTCCTGCTGGAGGCAGCTCTGCTGCCCCTGGGCTGTGGCGCTGGCAGAGGCAGGGAGGAGATGTCATGAGACGGCACCCAAAAATAAATTGAGAAGCCTTGGTGGGATTGGGAAGAGCCCCTGGCACATCCCTGGCTGTGGGGAAGGGCTCTGGGGGTGTCTGGGCAGACCCTGAACCTCCTGCCAGGGTGGTGGTTGTGAGGGTGGGTGCTGTGGAAATGCCAATTGCCAGAGCTGGGGTCCTGGCCCATCGCCAGGGGCATCACTGGGACTTCATGTGAGTTAGTGGGGGGCAGAAGAGGGTGAGAGCCCCCCAGAGTGAGGGGTGGGAGGGAGGGAGCCTCAGTGCTGACACCCACCCTGGCATGGGCCCACTCTGCCATTCCTGGGGCAGGGCTGTTGGGAAGCAGAGAGCCAGGAGAATGGATGTGGTGGGGAAGAGGCTGGGGCTGAGCCAGCTGCTCCAACCTGAGGACCTGGGGGCCCTGCCTTGGCATCTCAGCACTGCCCAGGGTGATCCTGCCCCCTCTGACTTGTCACTGGTGCAAAGCCCAGCTCTCTATGCCTCAGTTTCCCTGGCAGGAGAGGCTCTGCCCATTGCTGCCCATCCTACCAGCTCCTGGGGTGTCCCTGCAGTATTCCTGGAGAAGGGAGGGGGACGGCAGTGGGGCTGTTCACAGCCTGGCTCCACGGGCCTCCCTGTTGCCCAGACTGGGTTACCTGCCTGGGCTGCCACCTCAGGGGCTCTGTGTGTGTGTGGGGGGGGGACAGGGGGTGTGCAGGGGTGTGAGGCACACATGGATGTCCAGCTTCCACGTCTCCAGCCACCAGTGGCTCCAGTACTGTGCTGTCAAGGGGCTGACTCAGCCCAGGCCTGGGACTGCTTTGGGTCCCTGCTGCTCTTTGGGACCACTCATTAGTGATGAGGGACCAGTGTGCAGGCTCAGGCCAGTGTGCACTCACACAGGTTCCCTTGTGTGCACATCTTCCCTTGCCGTTCTGTGCCTCAGTTTCCCTTGGTATTTTTTTCTCCCCGGTGCTCCTGATGCCACTTTCTCCTGGTCCCTGCAAGATGCAATGATGGGACATCCTTTCTTGTGCCACAGTCACCAGGATGGGCTGTGAGCCCATCACCTGGCTCCATGGCAAGAGGAGGCAGATGGGGACAAGATGATACCCTGTTTGAGCCCATGTCCCCAGTGATGGAGGTGGAGGTCTCTGCTTCACTCTCATGTGGAACCCCTTCCATGAGGGGCAGCATCTGGAGCTGGGTGCTGGTCCCTGTCTGGGACCGTGGCAGCTTCTGCAGCCCCTGAGCTGGGATCACTGCCCAGATCTAAGCACTTCTTTGGGATGCCACGTTTAGTGACAAGAGGAGAGAGGGGACAACAATGGGGGGTGACAATGACAGTGTGCCCCCACCTGCTCAGACCCGTCTCTGAACATGCACAGCGCGGCTCGGGGGGGGGCCATGCCTGCGGTGGGAGTGAGGTAAATTCTGCACCCCAAAACCACCTCCCCTTTAAGGCTGTGCACAGCTCCCTCTACACGCCGGCTGTACAAGCCAGACGACCCCACCCTCGCAGGGAAAGGAGGACACGACAGCCCCCCCAAGGCTGTACGAGCCAGACAGACCCCACCCCCCGGGCAGCGCAGCCCCCCCTCTTTGGGCAGGGCCCTCCG
>WEIU01017025.1:0-17767 GCA_013389925.1 Aegithalos caudatus | reverse complement strand
CTGGATTAAGGTTTACAATTGAATTAGAAGAGATCAGTTAAAACTCATAAAAGCTGACTGATTAGACTGGTGATTTTCTTTTTTCCTTTAAGAAGAGTGGTTTGTGGCCAGTAATTTTGAACAAAAACATTTGCACTTTCCTTAAAAATCCTTAAGGCTTTAGAATAGGTACTTGCACTTTGGCCACTTTTCTAGTGACTCCTGTATTTTACTTCTGGTTAAAGTTGCTCTTCCCTCAAGCAACCAAGGATTTAAGCCATAAGTGTCAGTAAAAGGCCAGGCAACATCTCAGTTCCTGCTGGGCAACTTGTCCATGGTGGCTGACAAGGGAGAGGACAGAGCTGTCCTGCAGGTTTTGTGCATTAGGAGTGGGGAAGCATTAGCTTTCTGTCGTGGCAAGGACCATCTAGAAGGTGGTTTGGATCTACTGTGCTTTAGAAATATCTTTGCTCAGGGATGAGGCTAATGAACCTCCAGAGTTCATGGTGAATCTTTGCTGTTGACAATGGAGGCTATTTTGATGGGAAGCAATATGGAAATGAATGCTATTGGCATTTGATACAGGTGTTAGTAAAAATCACAGTCACAGACAAAACCCCAAAGATTCAAACTGTTCTATGTACACACACAGAGCTGCTTCAAAAACTGGCAATTCTACAAATATTTTGAAAACAAAGGCTCACATGTTCAATGCAAGAATTGCTATTTAAGTTTTTATACAGAACTTTAGAGCAGATGTTGTGAACAGAACACCTTAGTGCCTAGGCAGTCTGAGAGTATTCATACCTGTGAAGACCTATTGTGACTTTTGGGACAACATGGGATGTGGGACAGCTCTTAGCTTAACTAGGTCTAGGTGCAAGGACTTTTACTGATGGCTCCTAATTTCAACTAAGAATGCTAAACCTTCTGTTTGTCATATTAATATGCCTCAATTGCAAGACACCTTGAACACATTTTGGGTGAAACCAAGCCTGAGGCATGCTCTTTATTTGTGGAATGTGAGAGAGCCAGCAGTTCTTAGTACACATGAAACTCACTTCAAGACAGTTTTGAATGATCTTGACTATAACATCTCTTCCCCTTATATAGAGAGGAAAAGAAAACATGTAAGAGAGATTGGTCTGAATTTTTTGTTTGGAGTCTACTAATCTAATTATAAGCAACATAGGGGATACTGTTGAAAATCCTTTGCTTTGCTTTGAATTTGGTATAATTTATGTTGAATCTTGTTTGAGATGGTTTACTTTCCTCATCAGATATCAGTCAAGATAAATTTCAAAAAATATGCTAAATTCATCTTTGGTAAAAAAATAATGGGAAGGACATAGCACAGACTTTGCAGTGGCTTTTCCCTAGCAGTTGCTATCATTGCTTTCAGTGGCAGTTCAAGCTTGTTACACTTTCCCAAGGGTGAGAAGGATGTGACCAGGACTGCCTGCTGCCCAGTGAAGTTGGACATATTTGTACTCTGAGATGTGATGCTAATATAAATAGAACACCCACTGTTCTTTCTTCTTTTTGCTCTTTGTCAGCTGTGGAGATGAAATATTGGAAAAATACTTCCATTGAAATATTTTATTTACAATCTGAATTATTCTAGATTAGATTGCTAGAAAATGACAGAGATTTTGCTTGTTAGTGCTTTTGGGAATGGGGACTGCACAGAAAGCAAGTCTCAGGAGAAAATCTACTAAACCATAGTTTAATTCTAGGTGAGGTATTGTTCTTCAAAACATTTTCTTTCTTCTGGATGCCTCTAATTTGAGTTTTTTCTCAAAGTCTGGTACATTTTGATTTAAATTTATATTCTTTGTCCTTAAGTATTCAGTAGCTCAGGCTTCATAGTAATGTGGGCATACCTCAGAATCCTAGGTGTCACATTTTCCTAGTATAAATTCTAGATGTCCAATTATGTTATCTTTGATTACTTCAGAAACAGAGCAGATCCTAATCCTGGGAGCTCTCCTAGATCCAAGAGAAAGCCCATACCATTCCGTGGAGACCTGCAGTGGCTCTTCTGTTCTTTATGGACTGGCAGATGGCAGAATGCAACTTGCTCATGTGAAATTTCTAGTCCAGACTTCAGCTTTACAGATCTGGGGGATTGAGTTGGTTTGGAATATAGAATGAGAGTTTTTACTGCTTGTGAGAAGTGAGCCTTCAGTGTTATTGGGGAACGCTGATATTTAGTACTTTGTAGTTGTTACATTCCTTCTGTCATAACATCCCTTCCATCTTTCTAAGAAAGAGAAAACTGGTCTATGGATTAAGGACAGTATTATTAAAAACAGGTAATGACTGGATGACAGAATCAGAACATTATTTGGGATTTTCCTAAACAATATAATTGTTTTCCCAGATCTGTGCAGCTAAAATAAGACAAATTGAGGGTTTATCTTTGTTATAACATAACACTTCAACATTTATCTATAAAATACCTGGAGAAGATCCCGGGCTATCAAAGCTGGAATCTGCTCATTAGGTAAATCCAATTTCATTCAGTTCTGACCTGTTTTTCTGATGTGAGATCAGATTATGAAAATAAGCTGTCTTGGAAATGTAATTTTTGATGCAGAGGGTGATTGTCCCTGTATCAAAGTGCTGTATGGTACTTATCCTTGGATTTTCCTATGTTGGGAGAACAATCTCTATTGAACATGCAACAGAATTTGTGGTTTTGTTCCTCCTAGTTCAAACACTAGCTTAACTTTAAATATATGTTTATTATCCTTCATAAGAGTGGTTTCCTCTATTGAGACCTGTTAAGGCAGCAAAGAATATTGAGTAGAAGAAAAATCAAAATTCAGCTTGTAAAAATATCCAATTTTCTCAGCATCTTAGGACTGTACTTTTTTCTTCTAATATAGTATCAATGTAGCAACTGTATTTGACCAAAGAGCAGCACTGGAAGGTGCTAATGGAGAGAAAAAACATCTGAGATCACTTTACCTGATGACTCCTAGTAGACCTCTGACTGCTCATAAAGATCTTATGTGAGCAGCTGATCTTAAACTTGAATTTCTCAGGCTTAAAACAATTCTGAAATTATTTTATTGCCACTGCAGTCATGGACATAAATCAATGTTTGTAGGAGACCCAAGGAGATTTACCTAACTGTCAGGAGAGGAATCTTAGGATCA
Source organism: Aegithalos caudatus (assembly GCA_013389925.1). Lineage (NCBI taxonomy): Eukaryota > Metazoa > Chordata > Aves > Passeriformes > Aegithalidae > Aegithalos > Aegithalos caudatus. The sequence goes on along the minus strand of WEIU01017025.1, from coordinate 14,624 downwards.
AATAACTTGGGTCTGCTGTAGCCAATAAAGTTCTATCAATTTTCACCAGATGAAAACTGCCCCTTTTCCACTTTTTAAAAATTTTTTTGTTTAAATAAGGGTAGCAATTTCCTCTGTTGTTATTACAACATGAATGGACTCTTATTGAGTTGCTCACTAAAAGTTTTATAGCTAAAGTACTGTGAGTGTTTTCATTATAAATGGGTATCATAAAACTCTATAACTTGCTTGTAAAAATTCTCTGCCAATAAAAATCTGGCACATCCAAGCTTGGTTCTGGAGCTAATTTATTTAAAATAATTTATTAAAATAATTGAACAGCCATTGTGAAGTAATGAATGTAGCAAACAATTCTATTAACACCTGGTGCCTCATAGCCCTGTTCTTAAAAGCAACAAAATTTTTGGGAAGAGAAATATGAGTAAAGCACTGAGTCAGTTTTGGTAACTATGAATTTAGTAATGAAAACATTTTTCTGAGCAAGTTACTGTGTACATTTACTACATTATATTATAGCAATATTCTACTATTATAGTGCATTTGATTAGTGTACATATGATTCAAATACTGCAGAAACCTTGCATTTTAGAGTGGATATTTTTTAGGCTAAACTGACTGACACCATTGGAATGAAAAATGTTTGTGTGAAAATTGCTTGCATAAGGATCTTTATCTTAAAACTGTTTGCAAAAATCTCATATTTAAAATGGGAGTAAAAAAAAGCACAACATCCTATGCATATCCGTTGCTCACTTTCTTTACCTCTCTAATGTAACTCTGCTTTCTACTGTGGTGTTTCTATTGTCATAATTTGAGAATAGAGTAGGGTTGTATTTGTGTGCAAGTCATGGCATAATGGTGTACACCTGGCCAAGAATTTTAGTTCAATGAGGGAAGATGTGTATGAAATTACAGTAATAATAACACCAGGGATTATTAAAATTATTAATTAAATCTTTAGCATAATTAAAGTTTCAAGTATTTGACTTAAACAAATCCAGAATTCTGGCAGGAAGATTATCAGATACTTTTCCTGACAGAGGAAACACGCTATCAAGAGTTAGATTAGGTGATTATGAGTGTCTGTGACCTCCATGCTGCTCTTTTTGGATAGAGACCCTTTCTCATTATGGTAACAGAATAGGAGGGTCCTCTAAAAATGCCGTGTGCATGAGGCTTTTTTTTTCCTCATGAAGAGCTACACTAAGAGACACTTGAAAATAGAAACTGTGGTGTCACACCAAAACATAAATGATATAAAGTAATCAAACATGTTTAAAGAGTGTCCTTGTTCTTAAATGACAGGCACCAAGTGCTGGACAATATACCCTCACACCATGAAGTGTCTGTGACATTATTTATTTAAAAGTAGATGATTGGAGCATGTTTTTTTCAGGGAGCACATCTCATTTTCTGGAGTGCCCTGCTGCACATAACCTGGAGCCCCTGTTTGTTTATAGGAGTAGTTCAGGTGGGTATTTTTCCTTTACTCAGACTATGATCCCCCAGGGTAAATAAAAATGAGGGTTATGTGAAAATGACTAATGTATGGTCTTTCCTTAATTCAGACTTCAGGTTCCAGTATCTTGTTCAGCATTCTTGTACACCACTTGACAGCTCCTCTCATCTTGTTGACAAGTCCTTTTTTGGGTCTGTGTGGCTTCATTTTAATGGATTTCAGACCCCAAAATATAATGCATAAAGCCTCATCCATTATTTAAAAGAAACAAGCATGTACCTTCTGGAATTTGTAATGCAGATGCAGATACTAAGAAAACCCTACAAATAGGAATACATTCTTGCCGCTTAAAAACATGCCAGTGTATCCAACCCTCGAAAATGTAGGGCACAAGTACCTGAGAAACATTTGGTGTCAAGTGTCACATAACTTCAACAATTTAATCTTTATCATATGTGAGCATAAATAGTTCTTCCTTATTCTTACAGGGCTCTGACTCTACAGGTAACATAGTCGTTATTGGGATTGTTTGATAGGAGAAAGAAAATGTAACAAATGTTGAGTACAAGGGTCATTGCAAATGTCTTTTTTTCCCCCACCAGGTCACTGTGCTCCTTTGTGACTGGTGGTTTTCTCTCTGTTTTACCAACACATCCCAATTCTGTGAACAGCTTCCTGACTCTCTTCTCCTACCCTTTGTAGCCACTCAGTGTTTATCCTGTAGAAATAGAGGGATATCACATTGGAGGAGTAAATCAGGAAATCTGAGTTTATCCTTGGGTGTTTCACTTCTGTTTGTGGAGAGTAGTTTGAAGCAATGTAAGCTGTGTTTTATGGAAGTAGGAGTATGTGAATATTGCTAGGCTGATAGCAGTGCAGTGCCTCGTTTCTTATGTCAACACAAAAATACTTTAAAGCCTGTCTTACCCTTCATATCAGTCCTCAATATTGAGGAAGTTCAAAGCCAGCTCTTCTCTTATCCTTGAAGCAAAGACAAGAGAGAAGTCTGGGTATCGACCTTACTGATTTTGTCCATCCTTTCTGTAAAATGATTTATTCTCTATTATCTCTTTGACAACTGTTTGTACTTTTTATCTGCAACAAGCATAGAGCATTCTCTGAGTGCTGAGGAACATGAATTCTGTGGTGTAGGGCTGCTTCCTCCTGGTTTCATAAGGAGAAAGGGTTTGCATGGGATTTATCTTTTGACTCCTAGACAGTCCAGAGGAAGGAATTGCTTATTTCATCTTGCTCTGCACTTTGTGTCTCCCTGCAGCATTGATGTAAGGTTGCTACTCAGGCATTGCCACATTTAATGCATCCTTCAAGCTAATACAGCCAAATGTATTTTCTCTTATGCCACATAACAATATTCCAAGACCAACTTTATGCTTCTCCTTTATGATGGATAAACACCAGAAAGAACAAATTACTCTTCATCAGCTTGACCACATCTGAAGGAGAGAAGTTTTAAAGGGAAGCTGTAGTCAAACCAGACACAACTGGTCTGGTTTGATGCTAACTAATGCACAACTCACTGCCAGGTTAGATACAAAGCTAAAGTTATTGACAGAAGTTTCAAAGCTGTTGAGTTGGGAACTGTTCAACCTCTATTCAGCCCCACATATTCTGTGGTGTGAAGAACAGGGCTTATAAACTAGGTGCCATGGCTATTTTTGTACAGCATTAGTTATAAAAACCATTGCAGTTTTGTTCACTGATCACTGCTGCTGCCACGGAATTGTTGCAGTAGTTTGGATTATTTGGGATTATATTTGAGGATATTTTAATGGCATCCCTTTGTTACTATATCATCTCTGTATCAACTCCATTACTCAGTAACAAGTAATCAAAATAACAGTATGTTGGTTTTGCTGGATGAATATGATAATCCCTCCTCCCTGCCTTCTTTCTCAGTCACCCTCTTCCTCATCTTATAAATTTTGATTTGTTGGGTTTTTATCCACCTTTATATATTTGGTTTGCCCTGCTAATTTTCCTGACTTCACCTACATAGTTAACGTGTCCCAATTTCAGGTAGGAGGTGCTATTATACAGTATGTGTGAAAGGATAGAAGACACACAGCTCTGATCCATCAGTTCTTGACTGTTGGGTGCAGCCTCTGCTTTTGAAACACTCTGGGAAAGCTGAGATTGTTTAAGTGGAAATCCCCCTTGTGATATTGTTTCCACATTTACTGCCCTACCTCTGGATCTTAACAATCATTTACTCTCTAAATCTGCTTTGAAATCTTTTGGTTCTTCTTACCTGAAGCACCCGGATTTGGGCTGATAGTGTTATCCATGGATTTGACAGTGGAAAATCAGCTGTCAGGACCCCGTAAGGCTTTCCAGTCTCACTAAATGACACTGGAGATCAATTTAGAGAAGGAAAAAAAAAAAAAAAGTTTTGACCAAAGTTTTACCAATATGTAGGGATCATCTGAACATTAAGTGAGCAAACAGGAATGGTAGGGAAAGTCATGCTATGAGAAAACGCCTTCAACAGCATTTTATCCAAATGAACATAGACATTACTAAAAGGAAGGTGATGGGTCTTAGTTTCCAGAGTGGCATGGAAAAACTTCCTTAAACCCCCTCATGGAAAACAGAGAGTTAAGATTGCTGTTGTGTGTAATATTTCGAATCATGAAGTCATTAATGCAATTCATCCGAAATTCTACATTGGTATCTTTAACAGATGTCTAGTTTTATTTAATATTTTTAGGAGGAAGGACAGGTATACTGAAGAAAGAAGACTGTTGCCCCAGAACCCATTCATTCCTGTTGTAGAAAAAAAATTATTTCCTTTCAGAAGACTTGATCTATGCAGTAACATGGTCACACATTTATTTTGTCACTTGGATTAAGTTTCTACAACAGGGCTATGCTCATAAGGATGTAAGTTCCTGGCATTTTTCCAGTTATCAATACTGAAATATTAGTTATCAAGCATTTACTGAACACCATTCCTCAAATGCAGGGGCTCCACAGCTTCTTGTTGCATTCATGGAATTCATTTGTTTGCATTATCTGGCTAACTGGTTCTTTTGTATTGCCAAGGTGATGAACAGATTTGACATTTAGCTGATTACTTCACCAAAATTAAACAGAAAACAGGGCAGCCATCCAAAGTTCCTTTCAGTGTGAAACCTAATTATAAAAATGCTTTGAGCAGCAATTTCTTTTTGGATGTTAAAGTGCTTTTATTAGATTGTTCCCCTGTCATTTTAAAATTTATTGCTAGACACTTATAAATGGGGTTGCCTGCTGAAGTAGAATTATTTTATTTTCTATATTGAAGATGGGAGGAAAAAGTATATGGAGCAAATTTTAGGCTGAATTTGTTAGTATTTTACACGTTTCTGAAAAGAATAAGTAGTGCCGACTTTCATAGACCAAAAATATGTAATTTATCTTTGTGTTGAATAAAATCATATCTGTTTTTTTAATTTACAATTTAGCAATTCCCAATTTCCAAAAACTATTAATTATCAAGTAATGAAATCAAATATGTAATTTAAAATTTGAGTACAGCCCTGTATTGTTAGAAGCTTGCATTATTAATGTAGATTTACACAATTACACGTGCTAGAAAAATCTACCCATGTACTTGTACCTTTCATAAGCCATTACCTGTTCTCAAACAGCATAAAAGTACTCTTAAGTCATTTGTCAAGGTCATTGAAAATAAGTTGGCCAAGTGAATTTTAACCAGTAAATTTAGAGCCAAAGCCTGAAATGGATCTTAGAAGAATTTTCTTGTGAAGTATTTTTTTTTTATGTCTTGGAATATGGTTAACTTTTTATACTGCCTGTTGTTATTAACATCCTTTGGACCCCAGACAAGGTGTGATCTCGGGAGATTTCAAGGTGACAAAATTGTAGGGTTTTGCATATGATATTGTCTAGCACACTTTGGGTACTAAATCATCTTGTGAGGACATAGATTAATTCTTGACACTGAGATCTATTAATATACCTTGAAGCCCAGTGAATTATGTGAATCTGCTGTTTCAAGCTGTAGAATTCTGCCATAACTAGGAGGAAATATTTTGCTATAGGTAGATTAATGTTGAAAGCTTGTCAAGGAAAAGTTTAACGTTGAAAATTTATTATTTCTCTTTTTGCCAGTACTCGAGCTTCTACAATAAATACCATTTGTGATCTGAGGAAAAATAGAGATATAGTTTCTTTATATTTATCTGTGTTACTAGGGTTTCAATAATATAGTCTATTCCCTATTAACAACTTCATCCCAGTGAATAATCTTACAGAGGTAATTTTTACTCCTGAGAGCTTTTCTCATAAAATACAGAAACTGTCAGTGTTTATCAAATAATTTAATTAATTACCATTGCAGGATAAGTAATTAATATAACTCAACATTCTGTATTAATAAATAACAAAAATGAGAATAAGAGATTTACTAAATACCCTTTTTGAAGATCATGGATAGGATTTACCATGGATGTTGTGAGGAAGCTTTGAGTTGACAGAGAATGCAGTCTGAACAACAGAGCAGGAGTACAACACAAATGTGGATTTGATTTTTGTTTGAGTGTTGAAGTATATTTCAGTACTAATCCTTTACTCTGAAGTGTCCAGAGCTGGGGGAGTTTAGCCTGGAGAAAAGGAGGCTCAGGGGACACCTCATCACTCTCTGCAACTCAGGGAGCAAGGTGGGAGTCAGCCTCTTCTCCCAGGCAGCCCATGATAGGACAAGAGGAAATGGCCTCCAGCTGCCCCAGGGAAGGGTCAGTCTGGACATCAGGAAAATCTCTCCATGGAAAGGATTGTCAGGCTTTAGAATGTATTGCCCAAAGGAGGTGGTGCAGCCAGAATGACAGGCACAGCACTCAGTGCCATGTCTGTGTGATGAGGGGGTGTTCAGTCAAAGGCTGGAATCAATGATCTTGGAGGCCTTTTACATCCTAAATGATTCTGTGTTTTAACTACTTGCTTGTCAACATGGCCAGTTATTCAGGGCTATGTTAAATGGAGAGAAACACATTGCTGTTAGGTTGAAAGTTCACAGATTATGCCCCTGTGCACAGAGAACACTCCCAAGCTGCATTTTGTTGCTGACAATGACCCCAATGGATGTGCCCTGTTGCTGTCTTTCATTGTGCTACTGGGTCCCCTATAATTTAAACCAATATGTGTATATATGATCTATCTGCCTGAGCTGTGTAAGAACATTTCAAACTCTAAAAGCATAAACCTAAGTTATTTCTCATTTTTCTGTTTCCCTTGGAAGTAAGCAAGAGATACGTGGACCTGATTTAATATTTAAGAGCTGTGCAAGCTCATCAGGGGCAGCTTGGCCAGGGTCATCTTAAAAGTTTTATTTTTTTTTTTTTTGGTCCTGTGTTGACTTTGTGACAATTTCAAGGAAAAGTGGGGGAAAAAAAAAAGTCTCTTTGGATCTTGGTGCATATTCAGGTTTTAGTCTTGTAGTAGAGCTCAAATGAGGCACAGTAGCAATTAACATTTGCTTACCAGGGGTTATTTTTGGATTCATGTTTAACGTAAGATATCTGTCAGAAAAGACTTTGTTGGATTGAAATTGATTTCACAGAAACATTAAGGCAGAAGGAACTGCATGACTTTTGGCAGGACAACAAACCCCTATGCTGAACTCATTTGCTAAACTGAAGCTTCCTGTAACACAATGGCCACACGGTTTAAGTTTGTTTTGAAAAATATATTGAGTAGTTTAGTCACTGCCATGAAAAGACAAATGGAAAACAACCTTTGGTTGCAAAAGTGCTTCCTACAGCATTTCTACCTGTTGTTTTCTCCGTAGGTTGATGGGATACTGTGCCTGGCTGACATCCTCACTGATACCAGCCATTCTGAAGCTACTCATGCAGAGGCAGCAGCAGTAATTGCCCAGATCACATCTCCACATCTCACGTTCACTCAGCATCTCAGCAGCTTTCTGGAAAATATGGAAGAAATAGTGACAGCACTTGTCAGTAAGTTTTCTACAGGACTTCTGAGTCCATTTAAAATAACAGGTTAAGGTATGACTCTTTCATTAGAAATATTCCCTAAATAGTTTATCATACTTCCCTTAACAGATAAAATAAAAATTTAAAATTCTAAACCAGAGAATTCTGCAATTACATAATATTTTTTTGCTCCAGGCCACATGTGAATAACATTTATGCATATTTATTAAAAAAATAATATCTGTGAGAAAATCTACCTTAAGAGCCTCAGGAAAGACTCAGCAAAACATCCTCTTGTCTGATTTTTGTCTGTAGAAGAGGAATATTGAGAGATGCTAACCTTTTTGCCTGTTGTATTTTCCAAACTTGATAGAACTCAAGCTCACCACTACATCTGCATTTGCATGATAATTCAGAGGAAAAGTGGAGTGTCATATAATTTATGGGTATTGTTACAAGAAAATAAAAGATCTGTCTTTCTTGTCCAGGCCCCTGATCCATGGTAAAATGAGACAAAGGTAACACAAATATTTTCCTTAACCTGGCTCAGTGAGGATACTTTAGAAAAACAAAATCACATTTATCATTGCTTTCTAAAGAGAGGAATATCTTATTTCTGGCACTGTGCTCCCTCCCTCTCAAACACCAGAAGCTTTCATTCAAGCATTCTCCTCTCTCTAGTTTGGAAATTCATCTTCTAGGTCTTCTAGTTTGGTTTCTCATGTATAACAGATCAGTATATTTGGAAATTTTTCTTTTGAGCCCAGTGGTTACAGTTCAACTGCAGCACTTCCATTTGAATGCATGCTATTGTGTTTGGTGTGGTCTTTTTGGGGTTTTTTAAGAAGAAAAAAAGATTAGTACCAGTGCTTGAGTGTTCTGTGGTGGCTGGGATGTATTCTGAGAAGTATTTAGGCACTCTTCCGTAGGTCCAAACAAAACTAGTGATGCAGAAATCAAGGGAACAATTTATTCCTGATGTCCAGCAAAAAATGGAGAAGCTTGTACCCTGGCACTGCCCTGAATCCAACAGGTGGAAATAACCTGTGCTGAGCTTGGTTCTGTTTGTAGATGGTGGCATCTGACCTGATTGGTTTCAGATGATTTTCTTGGTTATTATAGTGTACCACAGCCAAGGGCCAATCTGAACAGCCTATCTAGAAGGCATTAGCTGGTGGATCATTTCCTCAATTGTTTAAGTTCCACAGGAATTTTAGTGGTATTAATATTCTGCCTAAGAAATGTGAGTATTAAAAATAGAGCATGTATAACTTTGCAAGAGCCATTTCAGTAATCACACACCAGTTTCCTTGTAATATTTATAACTCAAAAATTGAATTACTGTAATATGTTTAATTTTTAAACCATGCAGAAATCCCATTACCAGGTGATTCACATCTTAGTTAAAGTACATATGTACAAAGGATTAAAAGGTACCTGTCTCTTCAGCACTTATTGAAGTTGAAAATTGTGCAGGATGATTTTTGACTACAGAGAATTAGATTTAGAGATAAGCAACATGTATATGTCCCCTTGTTCTAAAGAAGAGGATGGAATTATTCTAATATGGGTCATTTACTGTTAGCTTTCTGCCTCCTGTATTTAATTTGATTTAGTTATATCAAGCTTTATTTTGAGCAGCATGCAGTGAAATATTCCCAGTAGAATGTTATACTAGGTAGAGCATATAGTTCATCAGAGTTGTAGTGAGGTGGGTGTTGGTCTCTTCTTCCAAGTAACAGGTGATAGAACAAGAGTAAATGGCCTCAAGTTGTTCCAGGGGAGTTTTAGATCAGATCTCAGGAAAAATTACTTAATGGCAAGGGTTGTTAAGTGCTGGAAGACTTTCCCAGGGAAGTGGTTGAGTTGCCATCCCTGGAAGTATTTAAAAGCTGTGTTGCTGTGACACTTGGGCACATGGTTTAGTGGTGGATTGGCAGTGATGAGTTTGGTTGCAGCTGATGATCTTAGATGCCTTTTCCACCCTAAACCACTCTATGATGTTACATAATTGACAAAATTAAGTTTATATATTTTGTTTCCTTTTTTATCTCCATGTTTATGAACTTGATATTGGCTAATAAGATCATTATTGCAGATTAAGTTGCAGATGCTTAAATAATGCCTTTAAATGCTGCAATGAAGGAATGACTTTTATTCAGCTTATTTTCTGCATTCCTAGAACTGTGCCAAGAAGCCTCATCAGGTGAAGTTTTCCTGCTGGCTTCAGCAGCTCTTGCCAATATTACTTTCTTTGATACCATGGCTTGTGAGATATTGCTCCAGTTAAATGCAGTGAAGATTCTCCTAGCAGCGTGCTCAGACAAACACATAGTGGATACGCCATATTCCCGGGATCAGGTGAGGAATTCCTCTGCAAGCAACTTTTACGTTCATGTAAAAGCCAAAAGATTTCAGCACTGTGTCCATTTTCACATAGCCAAACCTAAGTTGCTTTCATGTATTTCTTTCTTGGTTCTTCTCATTTTATGCCTCTTTCTTTATCTGCTTCAGTTCCTTTGGTTTTTGGTTCATTGTGGGTTTTTATTTTTGGTTTTTTTTGGGGGGTGGATTTTTTTTTTTTTTTTGAGCATTATAAAATATAACAGCTTTAATGTGATTTTCAAAAAAATGAAAAAGAATTGCAATTTTCCATATATCTAAGATAGTAGAATGTGTTGTTTTCCATCATGAAGTAGGCCAAATAGTGACACAGAGACCCAGACAGGTTGTGGAATTTCTCTCTTTGAAGGGATTCAGAACTTGACTGCACAGAGCTTTGATGCAAAGATATATATGGAGCCTAAATATACAGCTGTCAGCTCGAAGATGAATTAGCTCCAAAAGCTGAATAAGGACCTGATCTCCAGCCCATTGACGTTGGTGGGCTTGGGACCAAGTCTTGTCTGCCTGGTAGATGGTTTGCAAATTTTGATTGGCAAATACTGCTAATGTAGTTTTGCCTTTCCTTCTCAACACAATTTTTATTTTTTTTTTTAGTTAAGGCACACAGAATACTAAAGGTCTATGCTAATGCACAGATGAATTATGGTAGACTTGGGATCCTCGCTGCCGCTGAAGGCTTTTTTCACCCTTAACCAGGAGCCAGGCCTTGAAGATTAAGGCCCAGTGCACCCTAGAAACTGATTATTTCTGTTCTAGAGGAGTGATTTGGGCTGTTTTATATTATATCAATAGCACTTACTAGTTTTTCAGCTCAGGACTGTGCATAAAGAAATAAAAAATTAAGCCATAATTACTGTAGTGCTCTTTGGGCAAAGTCAGAGCTATCAGCTGTTCTGTTGACATGGCTGTATACTATTGCATATGTACAATCCTTCACTTTTTTTTTTTTTTTTAATTTTTAATTTTTCTATGCCCTCATAGTTTAGATTTCCTTATTTCTTTATGCCCTCATATGAATTCTGCTGTCAGCTGTGAGTTTGCAGTTTGCTCTGTGGGTAGCACAGCAAGCTCCTTCTTTATTTGAGGAAGGTAGATACTGAAAGAAATACATATGACTTTTTTTAGATGAAAGGCAAGGTCCAGGCCTTTTGCAGCTTGCAAGCTGCAAGTTCATCTCACTAGCTAGATGAACAGTAAAATGAATGGCTTCCTTCCAAGAACTTAGGAGAGTTCATCCCCCACAACCCCTTACCCTCCTTCTCAGAATGAGAAACTACAGCAGAAAGGTGATGTTCTCTGTGGTATGCTGCTGCAGGAAGCTTCTGATCTGACTCCTTGGCTCATGCAGCAATGGGAACTATAAAATCCTGCCTTGGGGTCTTCTTTTATTGAGCACTGAATGTCCAGGTGGAATCTGAGTGCTGCTCATCTTGTCTTTAAGAGCTGCCAGCTAAGCAGTTTTGGTAATGTGAAAGCCTCAGGAGAAGTCTTCCTTTAAATTCCTGAACGAGTGTAGGGTTGACTGAATAGATGCCCTTGTTTCAATCTTCTATTTGGGGGTGGGGATGGTGCCAATTACAGCAGTCTCATGGAATATTTTGCCTTTTAATTTGCTCTCTGACTAGTTGCAATGAGGAAAATACACTCAGCTGAAAAGAAAATCAGCACTACAGTACTATATTTTATAAGGGCATTATAAATTGCCATTTTGGTTTTTGACTGTAAATCCTTTTAGGTAAGCAATGTAGTAAGGAATCTTTTCTCAGTATATAAAATATTATGTCCCAGCAGTAGACATTTGCATAGGGAGATATACACTAAAGATGGGTAGGTTTGAAAATTTTTTGATTCAAGATTTTATTTTGGGTTATGGACCCAATGTTAAATATATGTTCATGAACTTATGTCCATTTTGAATGATTAAGTCATCTTGGCCAGTGAAACAAATGATTTGGAATTGAGTTATACTAAAGGTTGAAACAATTAAACAAAATAAAAAGATTCATAGCTGATACAAAATACAGTCTGAATATTATAAAATTATATAAAAGACCCCTCAAATTTAAATGCTCGGTTTTTCATACAAATATTTAATTTAAGTAGCACAACTACTTCTAGAAAGCTACCTAGTATTTCTAAGTATATTATTACTTTAGCACTAATGCTGACTTAAGAAAATTCTGTTCTGCAAGACTGAAGTGTGGTTTACTGTAAGCCAAAACTGGGAGGAAAATAGCTGAAATGCTGGGAAGGAACATTGAACTTTTTTCCTTTGTGCCATTTTTCTCGCCTCAAATTCATAGTACATCCTTCTGTACAGGACATAGAATTGTTATTAGTTATCACCCTGTGTGATGGTACAAATAAATAACATCCTGCCCAGCAGATGGATGGTGGATACATTGTGTGTTGCCTGCAAAAAAATATTTTACTGCTCAAGCACCAGTAAAATTGTTCTGCCTTTTGACTTCTGGAAAGCTGCTTGGTGCAAATGATAAGAAACTTTTCCTGTTTTCACTATTTGAAAACCAACCTCCTTCTTCTTTCAGTTCCCAGGCAGTGTTAGATTAGGTCAGGAAAGAAATCTGGAACTGAGAAATGGACATACTGAAAAGCAAGATTATTGTTGTCCATTTTATAGGAACATATGACTGTTTCTGTAGCCAGCAAAATTATGTTGAGATTCCCTAGTTTTGTAAAAAAAAAATGCATTGTATAAGAACAATCATAAAGCAGTATTTTCCAGGTTCCTTAGTCCCAAGTTTTGGGTCAAAAATGATATGAATGTCCCATGTTATCTTTTCTTTCTGCAGATAGTTGTTTTCTGAAGAGCAGGTTTTTTACTTTGAAGAAGCATCCAAATATCCTTTCAGAAGGGGTTCATGCCAAATTCAGCTGGGTAGTATATACAGTCAGATGTCTTAATGGAGTTTAAGCACAGTTAGAAGAGGGGTTTAGCCAAACCCCTTATCATTCACCATCTTCTTGACTTTAACCAACATCTTAGACTCTACATAGAAAAATATGAAATATATATGTTTGGGCACAGTATGTTTATGTATAATACAGTTTTTCTCTCTGCATTCCCACTTGTCTCTTCAGTGTTGTTAGTATTCTCACCTTACCTGTGAAGTTGTGGAGGTATAGCCTAACACCTTCTGATCTTCTCTTATTCAGGCAGACAAAGAATTAATGTGCAGTGAACACATCCATTTTAAAGTGGTTATTCCTAGGTCTAAAATCAGTGAATTATGTTTCAGAACTGTTTGATGTGGGAAAAGACTTTTAAGCTGGAAGGAAAAATTGGAAATGGTTGCTGCCTTTTTTTTTCCTAATAAATTCTTCCCTGTTTTCTTGGTATTTGGCAGATGCTGCTGGTTTTGACACTGCGATTTTCTGTGTCATTTAAGATTTTAAATCCTTAACACCAGTCTTCCTCTAGGTTCCCCATTCTTTTCTATGCTCTTCACTTTTTTCCCTTATCAGGCATTTGTGTTTTACTGTCCTTCTTCACATTTTTGCCCCCTTAAATGAAGTGTCAAAAGGAGATTGGAGACAGACGTTACTTTAATATAAGAAAGTTTTGATTTTTAGTTGTTGCTGAACCCCTGGGAAAAGACTGAGAATAATGTTTTTAATGAGAAGAGTATCAACAGTTCTGTCACATTTCTTTTGAAAATCCCTGTCTGTATGAAAGAAACTTGCAGTGCTACTTCTCAATTTGAGTTTCTTGAATAATGAGGAGTTTATCAACAAAGTCTTTACATGTGGACAAGGTCATAAAAGGACATCTGCACTGTTTTATTGCACAGGTCTCTGTTAATATCCAGTTCTGACATTAGTACTGTGATCATTAGATATGTGGTTGGAATTGCCTTCCCTCTGAGAGGCCCAACTGTGCACTCTGGTTGGTAAATTTTATATTAAAAGTGTGAGATCCTTTCCAGTATTCACTGGATCAGACTGAGAAAAAATTATTTCAACTACTATAGCTAGAAAGAGAAGTGATAAATTTAAAAAATAAGTTATTTTAAAAAGCTTAAGAAATTAAGAAAGAAACATGGCTACTAGTAACAGATGCAAAAATGAAAATTAGGCCAAAGTCACTGGACTATCTGAATTTTAACCACACCATTATATTAATGATATTCCAGTTAGTTTTCTATGTAAGATTGTAATAACTTTCCTGATGTCTTCTGTTGTTCTTTTTAACTGTTTGTTTCTGTCTGTTCATATCCATGAAAACGGCATAAATAAATAACAGTACTGACTGGCATTATACAGCTGATGCTTTGGACTGTTACATTTCAGGGGTCCAAAACTGACTGTCTATCTTAATAAAGTTTTTGAGTCAAAATTCCTGCTAAGTTAAAATTCTGCCTTTCATATTTTAGATTCTATGCAGGATAAGATAATGTGCTTCCACTTGCAAAGCAAGGGGTTCAGTTGGAAAAATGAAATCTCAGCTGAGTTGAAAAACTAACTTGTGTGGAAAGGCTAATTTGTGCTCTTCTCTGGGAAGATCAAATCTCTTATGTGTCTTTGGCTGGTTGAGCCTGTTTCAAAACATGAGAAGCTTTTCAGAGCCTTGAAGGAAGTCTGAGAGATGGTTGTTCTTTCCCCCCACCCCAGGTTTTAACCTGAAATACAGAAAACTGTGGTCACTAGCTCAATCACTCCTTTAGTTATATGACCTGATTTGTGGGATGTGTTCTTTCACAATGTGACCCATACAGGGTGCATCTCCTATGTGCTTCTTTAAAACAAATAATGTGAGAACCTGGACATTCTGCCTATTCCTT
>WEIU01017022.1:165640-181080 GCA_013389925.1 Aegithalos caudatus | reverse complement strand
CGAGGGGTAAATAAAGTGATAGAAAATATTTTAGACATTGTGTGTGTCTTTATATTGCAGATCTGATAGGCAACAGCTCCTTTCTAAGAAGTCTTATCGAGTCAGATGACAGCTATACTCAAATGCTTTTCAGACATATTGTTCTCATAAAAGAAACAGACAACTCCAAAACTGACAATAAAATAATTTTCACCATCTAAACATGTACACCTTCAGGTAAATGGAGTGTATTTGATTGCTCACAGTAATGCTGTCTGCTAAATACTTTTTCAATTATATGTATTCATAAAAAAAACCCAAAAAACCAACTTTTCTTGATGTTTATTCTTACAACTAAGTATCACTGTTCCTNTTAATTGAAAATATTTTGTTTGCGTTGATGTATTAATATATTTTCTCCTGCCCAAATGTAATTTTAGATGTGAATTATACTGTCAGAAAATACCTAAGATTTCTTTTATTATTGTCTAACTTGCAACCTGTTCTGCTTTAAGTTTTTCTGTTGTTGTAGCTGGACTGATGACATTTGACATGTATTGTCAATCTGTTCAAAGTAAAAAAACAAATGACAAGTCCTTTGTTTCTGCTCAGATGACTTCATATTACACCCTAAAGCTTATAAAAGGGGCCTTGCTTTAGACATTAAACATTATTAGCACCAAATATTTTCCTTTGTTCTTACCTGGCAGCAACTATCTACTCAACTGATGCATTTTAAAAGTGGGAATGAGCAATACAGGTCCACATCTTTCCCATGAGACCTATTTCAAGTGTCTTTCAACTTGCTATAACAACAAAAAAAAAGCGATCCATACAAGTTGGGTTTTTTTTTTAACTTAGCAGTGAAGAGTCACTCAAATAATAATTAATATAATTCATTAATAGTATAGCAGTTTTTGTGGGAATGAAGTTTTATAACTGAATCTTGTGAAGATCAATTAATTGATATGAATATGTAATGTTTGTGAAATTGGATTAAAATTATTTTAATGAATCAGAAACATAAGAAATGTTCATGATATTCTGAATATTGATCTGTCCATCTTGAATACAAAGATAATTGAGTGTCTTCCTGTCCATTGAAAATTATAATGAATTTATTGCTAAAAATAGCACAAAATCAGTCATAAAATAAGAGTTAAATACTTTGAGATATTTTCACCTAATTATAAAAAAAATATAGTAAGAATTTATCCATATCACTGATACAATTTTTTAACAAAAAACTAGGAATTGGAGACATTGCAAAGCCAAGGAAGAAATTTAGCACTTTGACAGTATTAAAAGCATCAAAGGGGATGACTAAACTCATAGATTGCTTGAAATTCAAGCAGGGCTACTAATGAGCTACTGATACTTGCTGTAAGTCTAATAGCTAGAGTTGAGCAACAGCTATTTCCTTCTAGAAGAAATATCAAGCATTTGTTTTAAAAAGTATTCAGTACAAGAAAATTCCCTACAAGCTATTCAAATTTTATTGGTAACTCAATTTTCTTTCTACACGTGAAAATAATGTCTCATCTGCATTTGTCTGTTTATAGCTTGCACTTCTTGGATCTTTTTACTTTTGTCTATTAGATTGGAAAACACATCATCAAGTTTCCAACTATTAACTTTACCTTCCAGAAACAAAACCTCTACCTTTGCCTTACATGTCCAGGTTCGTCTTTTTTAACTCCTGGCTTCTTCTGGGAAACATCTCTAATTTTTCCATTTAGTCTGGAAGGGAAGGTATCACAACTCCTCAAAACATCTAGTTGTGGTGGAGGGTTGAAGAAAAGAAGGAAAACCACCAGATTTTCCATGTGTATTTTGTGTGTAATCTATCACCTTCAAATTACTTTTTGGTCTTGAATGGTTTTCAGTTATAAAAAGATTTTATCTCATAATTTTTCAGATGCTTGCAAGGATGGGACGTTCTGTCCTATGTACTTAGTGCTTACTCTTATTTCTTACATTTTGATTTTCAATTTGCTTCATCAAGATAGATGTTGTCTGTGCAGTTTGACATGGAATCAGAATCAATCCATATTTTTATATAATCCTTTACTTTTATTAAGACCCTTAAAAATAAATCTCTTTTTCTCACAGATTGCTGATAAATTTTGAAGAAATTAATCCAAGAGTAAAATGTAAATAACAAGAACTAACTAGATTGACAGAGGCTAATAATATCTCTTTCTCAGAGTACTATCCTAAGTCATATACCTAAACTTCACGCAATATTAGCTGTATGCCTTTAAGAGTATCAGGAGGACATTTCTGGGATGATACATCCATTCCCAAGCTAAGATTGTGGAGATTCTGTTTGGATAAAAATAAAATTGTGTTTTGATAGAGAATTGCATCTCATCACTTCATTCTCCTCTTGTAACTAGTGGTCTGAAGTATGTTTTAGTTACACGTTCAGTAAAGTACATATGCTGTTAGGCAAACCTGTTTTACGTCTTCAGAGTAGTGAATTACTTTATCTATTTTCTCTGTTGTAACAAGCAGTGAAGTAAAAATTCAACATTTCTCAGTAGAAAATAACTAACTATTTTACAGGGTAGATCTGGGCATTTTCACCCTGGGTAGACAGGTTATAACAAACCTGACTCACAGCTGGAAAGGCTGTGAAGGGACTGGGAAGACAGCCATGCTCTCACTGCATCCAATACAAGAACTAAGAGTTTGGTTTATTTTGGTATTGAGTAGAGCTATCTTATTTGCCTTGCAAAGAACTTTACAGAAAAGACTTTGCAAACACATGTCAATAACAAAATCAATTCAGTATTTACATATTTTCAATTGATGTGAAACTTCTGAATAATTTATGGTTAAGTTTTGCACTTATTTTCATGGCCACTCATACAGTGATGCATGTTTTTGTGTGCCCAAACAGAATTTTTTTTTTAACATTATCAGAGTACCTTGATTAAGATAAACATAGCTATTGTTTGTGCTCCAGCATCACAATTTGAATGGAGAGAAAGCTAAACTAGTGATACGTTATTTCCTCCAGCAGGGAAACTGCAAGGTATTCTGAGTTATGACTAGAAAAAGCCAAATCTAACAAAAAACAGTATAACACTGGGGAAAAAAAGCTAAGTAATACCCAAGGAATGGCCTGTATCCAGGCATTCATTCATTAGTTTAATGAAAAAAGATGCAATATACAACCTCATGAACTACCTATCTATCCTCTTTCCCACAGCAGCTGGGGCTCAGGTTGCTGCCAGCTTGCTCATGTGAGATGAAGTTGTCAGGTCTCCCTGTACCACTCTGTCTTTCAGACCCAAAGCAGAGGACTGGTACTGGCATTAATAAAAATGCCTCTGTGCAAATACAAGTGCAATAACATTTCAGGTTATTTACGTGACTTACAGCAAACTGATACTGTCAGGTTGGGTGCTTATGCTGGTAATTTGAAGTTAATGCTTGCTCATTGACAGGTTCATGCCAGTCAACTAATTTTTCTTACTATTTACTATTTCTCAAAATCTTCCCTGCATAACAAAGAGGGATTTGTTATGAGATGTCGCTGAAATAAAAGACGGCAAATAAATGAGCATATTTGTGTTGAGTGTTCTATATATACACAACTAATTATTTATAGTATTTTAAAAGGGCAGACTATTTTAAAAAAATCTGACAGCTTTAAAATAGAGTTAATGACAACTGATTATGCACATAGAACACTTAATAGCCAAACTATTTTTTTCTGACAAAGCAAGTCCATTGTAGTGAATGTGACCTCATCCCTCCACCAGAATATCCCTTATGGGTAGAAAATAGCAGTAGCTAGTGGGATGCAGCAATAAGCCATAAATCAGAGCAAAATTAATAGAATATATTGTATATAATGACGTTGAAAGGAAAATTTTTATGAAACAAATTGTAATCTAACCAAGTAAATGGAAAATAAATCTTTGCTCTTGAAAAAAAATTCAAATAAAGAAGTTCTCAATAATTTTAATATGGAGAAAATAATAGTGTGTTATCAGTAAGTCCCAAAGGATGTGCATAAGTGATTTTGTGAAGTATGTAAGTGATTTGCACCCCTAGGTCTACAGACCCCGATCACTGAGTCTTCTCAGGCAAGAAAGCTGACAATGATGGTATGTTTGTATCTTATCTCATTTTTCTTAGACTCCAGTAGTTAGACACTGACTTCTTTCATATTGGCTGGTGTCTGCAGGACTTGTAGATGTTTTTATCCCTCTTTTCTTCTCAAAATTGTGGCTTTTGTCAAAATACTGGTTCAGTTCCAGAGGGTGAATTGCCTGCAACAATTATCCCCAACCCTTTGAGCAATTATCTGTGTTAGCTATTTCCATCATCTCCCTCACAAACCTTCCAGGCAAAGTTCTCACATCTTTAAAAATTGTTGACAAATTACTTACTGGAGATTTTGTTTCTATTTTATGAGTGAATCCTTCAGGTGCACAATCATGACAGTTTTTGCATCAATACTTTTATTATTGCTGTCAGTGTGAATCAATGTGTTTCTTAAATCTTTCATTCCCTTTCAGGATTCAGATAACAAGCACAAAAGTTCAGTCACTTGAAGAAGTTTACTGAAACATATAGAAAACAAATTTTTCTTCAGTGATTTTATTATCTCCTCTTTAGCATTTTTGCCTTTCTAGAATTTTATTTAATAATTATAGGATTTATGCAGAATCAAAGATTGTAATCTGATTATTAACTACTGACCATAGTTATTACTGACTATGTCTACCTTATTTTTAATTTAGCTAAAAACTCAATTTTAAATGGAAGCTCCAGTTTGTTTTACATCCCCTCACAATAACACGTGGTATAATACATTGTGAAAATTAGTGATTTAACAAAATAGAAACAATATCTATGAGGAAGTGAGAAATTACCTGAAATGTCACAGTTTAAATAACAAAGGACCTTTCAAACTACGTTAGAGGGCAATATATTTTTCAGCAGTATTTTCTATTATTAATTTGCATATGTTTTTAAATTGCATATTTTTAAGCGTTAAAGACTGCTTCGCTTCTTGTGCTGCATGCAGAGAGCACTAATGCTTGTGTAAAGAGAGAAAACAATATGCAATTTCTGAAACACTCAGTGAAATCCTGGTTCTTGCATTGAACCACTAGTAGATGCTTCAAACAAAACAAGGAAGAAAAGTTTGAAGGAATGACAGATGGTAAAATAAATTGTTCAGAATTTTTTTTTAATGAGTAAAACCATTTGTATTTCTCTTGACAGAGAGAAGTATGTGAAGGATCCACAATTTTGAAGACTGAAAAAGGACAGGTAGAAAACATTCTTTTATCAAAATTTTTGAGTTTTTCAAATCACTGCTCCCACTTCAGGTATAGAAATGTTTGTATTCTCTATATGATACCTGTCAGAGAGCAAGGAGTTGACATTTTTATTTCTGTGAAACCGGAAAGATTTTGTATGGTTTTGTTGTCTGTAGCTGCGTTTTCATAAAACCAACAAGCAGGTTAGTAGCTACTGGCAACTGGGAATCTGCTTGTTCCTTTTCAGAGTTGTGTAATCATTGCTAAAAACAGATGTAGCCTTGGGCATCTAGGAGGTAGTCCCACCTCTTTAGTATATCCTCCTGGATTCACTAAGTCTAGTTTTCAGAACCAGAGTTCATTGCATTGCATGTGGGCACTCATCTCAGGATTGTCTAACAACTCTTTTCTTATGGCATAGCTGGTTTCAGCACAGCTTTGCCCGAGAAACAGTGCAGAGCCATCACTCAGGTCCTACAGTTCACTCTGTGTGGCAGAGGAACACAGCTGTAAGGGAGATGCTGTGCCACTTGCCCAGAGGAGTTTTGTAGCTGAGTGCAGATCCTGCTCACACTAACATTTATTTGATGTAGGATCTTCCTGCAAAGTGAATTTACCTGGAGAAATTTAATAGAGTTCTGATGACCACTGTCTGCGAAATTGACACTGGACAGGTTAACAGGATAATTCTTAGACGTCATTACTGACAGGAACATGGTATTAGGCAAATTACAGTGAAGTCCCTGGTGTTTAAAGTTCCAGGAAGCACAGATGTAGAGAGAGGTTTTCTTGCACTGGGGCAGCTTAAATGTCTCAATTATGCTTGAGTTTCTATTAGACCAGCTCTCTGACAAATGTAATTCTCAGAGAGTTGCCCACACTTATGAGGACATCTTTATCTTGGCAGCCAGTTTGAAATGTCCATTTTGAAAAACTGAGTAGAGATATATTTCTAATGGGATGCAATATACTTTCCATATTGAAAAAAATCCTCTCTCTCAAGAGGTTTGGTGTGACTTTTAAAATTTGTATTGATAATCAGAGAAAGACAAACACAAAGAGCTTCTTATTTCCATGGTTTCAAATCCTTTGCAAGTATTTACCCAATTCAGGAACAGTTTTTGGATTCTTTCACTAAATGCCCAGTGAATAGCAAGGGCACAGTTAATCCCAAAAGTAAATAATGTGATTTTCATCATTCCCTTTCAAGAGGCATTTAATTCTCAATAAATTTGCTTCTCCTCAAGTGTTTAGATTAGCCAAAACATCTACTGACTTCAACTTTTTTGGTCTGATGAGTCTTCTGTTCAATTGTTTGCCCAGCTTCACATTTAAATTGCAGTTGAAGTAGGAGAGCTGGGAGAAATGCATAATACCCATGACACACATGGATATATGCCTGACTTTTTTCATGTCTCACTCTTACCTCAAACCTAACATCTCCAATGCCATTGCCAGCATGGACTATGGAACTGCCATTGCATTCCATAAGAATTGAAAGAAGGCCTCGCTTTGCTCTGATATTTTAGTACATGCAACTTTTCACCTACAATCCTACCTGATAGCAGTAGCTATTGAAGAGCTAGATATCAATTTAACTTAGCTTTTAAGACTGCTCTAAGTCTTCAAAACTGACATTAGTTTTGAGAAAAGGCAAACTGTCCTCTGGGCCTATAGGCATCTGTCTTCTCAGGTACAGTAGCCAAGGGAAATCACCTAACTTCTACGTACTTCATTTTAGCTGTTCCTTTAGTGAGGAAAAAAAAATAATTCCTTCAAGACTAGGTCCTTCAGATGCACTTTCTCAGGAATTGTTTGATCAGAGGTCAGTTGGAGTCTCATCATGGACTCAGTAGATAATAACACAGACTCTGAATGAGGATTTAAGGCTCATTTTGCAAATTGCTAAAACTATTAAAAAAATTATAAGGGCATTCTGAAATACTCCCTGTACAGTTGACCTCAGGTAGCATCTAAGTACTGCACAGCTGCTTACTTAACTCTCTCCCACACACAACAGCATGAGAGAGAATAGGAAGAACAAATGTGAGAAAAATTCCTGGATTGAGATAAAGGCAGTTTAAATAGAAAACAAAAAAGGAAAAAAATACCCAAGCATATAAGCCAAATGATGCAAAGTCTGTCAAAAGAAGACCAATGATCAGCCAGTCTCCAGACAAAGTCTGAATTCCCAAAAACCCCTTCTCTGACTTTTATTATTGAGCATAAGGTTACATGGCAGGGAACATCCCTCTGACCAATTTACATCAGCTGTCAAGGCTGTGCCCTGGACAAATTCTTGCTCACTGCTGCTTTATTCACTGGGTGGAGTAGAATAGGAAAAAGATAAAGCCCTGATGCTGTATGAGAACTGCTCAGAAATAATCAAAATGCTGGTGTGGTCATTATTTCAGTCACAAATCCAAAACACAGGTCCATGCATAAAATTCACTCTATCCCAGCCAGACCCAAGAGACCTGTGAAATATCTTTGTTAATTTTCTCAGGTGATTTTAGGAAGAGATGTTATGGGGGGATGAATGGAGTGACAAATTAATAAATTAATAAGATGATAAGAAAATGTTATTAGTGAATACATGCACAGTTTGAAATTTCTCAGGTTCTAGATAGAAACTGATTTTAACAAAAAAAGTATTCAAATATTCAAGTGAAAAGATGAATATTTGCCTATGTGTGTGTATTCATGTCTACTACTTTTTTTTTTTCCTAATTGAAATCCTTTCAGCATTTAATTTGCATACATCTTCATTTTGCCTGTCTCTAAGGTAACAGTTAAAAGCCCATTGTCATCAGCTTCCCATACCATGCATAAAAAAATATTAAAATTCTGTATAATAAAAAAAACAGTGGTCTAATTCTGCACCATGTGAATTCAATAGTAACTTTAGTAAGCAACATTCACCAAAGTGAATTTCCCTGCTAACTAGAATGTATCGCTCTAAGATTTATAATATAAATATAATGTACTATTATTCATAAATAATTTAAAATTAAGAATATATCTCATATACCATGCCTATTAAAAATATGATTCGTTGGTCTTCAATAGACTTTTCATTCCAAAAAGTCCCAGACAAATGATCACATTTTCTCTTTTATTACCCAGCTCTTTACCTGTGAACAATGAACAGAAGTTGATCATAACACCATTTTATTACATTTTCCTATAAGAAATATCTTGTTTCTATAAAATTTAATTAACAATTATTTCCATAGAGTAATTTTAATAGAGATTCCTGTTTTGAGACTTGACACAAAGCCTAAAGTCACAGAATATTTTTGAAAAACTGAAAGTTTCCACATGAGCACATAAAAATTTTTAATGACAACATTGTCCCTCTATGCAAAAGATAAAGGACATTATAGTTACTGAGGCTATCTCATCTTCTTAATCTAATTGTTCTTTATAATCCCTCTGCAGCCATGTAAACAGACTTTCATTTAGAAGCTATTTGTTCTTAGGGTACTTTAAAAAAAGACAACGGTTGTTAAAAATTCTTTAGAAGGATTACCAGGATCTAGTTCAAAAACCATACATGCAAGCAACTCTCCATTTTTCAGCTATCAAAAATCCATGTGTGAATCTTTGGAATTTACAAATGATGGTTATCCATTATAACGCAGGTGAGATTGTAACTCTATGAAATCCCTTGACAATCTCAGTGACTTCAGAAGTTTTTACTTTTGGGTGTCTTCCTCAAGACATAAGATTGTCAAAAATTTTTATTACCTTATCTTCTTAATTTATGAATTTCTCTTACCTTTAGTGGTTACCATGGTGGGAAAATTTGCAAGGAAGTGAATTTTTAAGTAGGTGAATTGCCTGGCACTATGTACGTGTCAGATGCAAGGGCCATGACAGAATGCAAATATTCAGTGTAATTCAACTGTAGCTATAAAAGAACTATTCTTGGGTTTTTTACTGCTAACTTTTTCATTGATACATGTCTTTTGAAGTTAGAACAAAAGAGACAGCAGTCTGAAAGCCAGCAGACTCATTAAGTAGTCAAGATTAATTAGATATTAGTCAAGATAATTAGAATAGGATCATTATGGACCTGCAGAGAAGTGGGGGGTTTATCAAGACAAAGAATAATGGCTTCTACAAAGCATTAAGCATCCCACTGCTGGGTCATGAAGTAGGTGATGTGGGTGGTAGATTGACAGAGCCAGAGGTTAAGATATGGCAGCTGAAAGCAGTCATTGTAAGTATAAGAACATTTAAAAGTAACCACCACTTTCTTGGCATAAAATCTGTTGGCTGTCATATAGTACTAGTTTTTAGGATAACTTATAATCATCCTTAAATTAAGTAATGAATGGACAATAATGCAAACGATGTTAAAATTTGGACTAATTCTATGTATTAATTTTGACAAATCCATCTATAATTCCAGTTAAGACTTGTATGGAGCTGGAGCAGGTTTAAAGTTCTTATTAGATATTCAGATGGGTCTTTATAAGTATTTCCACCCGGGTAAGCACAACTAGTGGCTGTTGTTAACCTGACTTAAAAAACAAATAAATAAATTAGGGCTACATTAGAACTGCACTCAAATAAAGTGTTCCAGAAGGGAAATGAATTATATATATATTTTTTTTAAGATAAGCTAGTCCTGTGAGCTGCCTCCATTCCATTTTTTTTTCAATTCTGAATGTCGCTGTTACTATATAAATAATTTAATATGTTTAATTTTAAAAGATGTTTTCAACTTAGTAAATAAACTTTTACTAGGTATCCATGTTAATAAAGTTAATGATAGACCAAATCAAGATAAACAACCATACATATATTGTACCCTTTTAGCAAAAAACAGCTCTGTATTTTTTAAAAATGCTGTCAAAATCCAAGTTTTTCAGAATTTCTATGCTGTGTTTATATATATAAATTGTTCCAGTTTGATTTTAAATTGATGTGATTCAGAACAGAGCTTGAAGGAAGCCAGTTTTCCTCTTTCTGTGGAAATGTGAAAAGGCGAGGAGAACAGGGGAGGGGATGGCAGAAGAGGGAAGCAGAGGAGATAGGAGGAGAGAGAAGGCAAAGGGTAGATGGGAGGAACACTGAGATTTCCTTTAAAACAAAAGAATTTTAAAAACTAGATTTAAAAAAATGTGTTTTAAAACATAGATTATTTAAATATCTTCTTTCAGTAAAACTGAAGTAATAAATTTTGATATTGATGTCTAAAAATTTGTAGCATAATTTGGAAAACAGTCATATCAGTGTGGATATTAGAAAATTTCTTTCCTTAAAAATATCAACATGGAATTTTTAACATGATTTTTAGCATGACATATTTGCAGTGTTGTATACCTTCTCCCCTCACTGAAATTATTAAAAATTGACTCACTTCTGTGAAGTTTCTCTTTTGAGTGACCTTTTTCATAAGCTTTTGATCTATTTCTACCTCAAAGACATTTTGCTACAGTATTTTACAGAGATTAAAAAATCAAATTACTTCCCCCTCCCAAAAAAAACAAAGCCAAGAATTTCCACCATGCAGCATTTTATTTTTAGGGATTCATATGAATAGCCTGATTTGCACAAGTGCTGCACACTCAGCATTATCTATCTGTGGGAATTGGATACTTGATGCTTTTTAGAAATCACAAGAGGATCCATTGAAAATAATACATAAGAGGAAAAAAACACAGGATATTTCTATATGAACATCATGCCCTTGTGATGAGCTTATCTGCAAATTTTCAAGCTTATCTGCTGTGCTACATAACACTTTCCTCCACTTGCCATGCAGAAAAGATTCAATTAAGGGCACATGAATTAGTTTAAATAGTGATAATTTGAACATCTGAATCAAAAAGAAAGAACACTCTTTTCCTTCAAAAATCATTAGTTGAAATAGCGCTGTATTATGCTATTCTGTTATGAAACTGAGGACTATGTCATAACAGTATAAATTTGAAATATAACCTAAAACCTCCACATTTTGATATTCAGAACAAACTGTTTTCTTAATAAAATAATTCTCTCCAATGTCAGAAGATGAGATTGCTCTATCTTTTGGGTATTCCTTTTCTAGGGTGTCCTTCACAGGTAGATGGAATAATACCTTGACTTTGTGAAATTACACTGCTGCTGAAGTACTGTGTAGTTCAAATCTTACCTTGACTTAATGGAAAAGGCTCACACTTAAAAGGCATCTGGATATGAACCCTTTGTGAAGAGTTCATGGCAATGCTGTGTAAACAGGTGCATGGGATGACTGAGGACAGTGTGAGACTCAAGAGTCTCATATAAGTTTGTTTCCCAGTACTGGGCTCTTTTGGTACACATATGTGAAGGGTGTTTAGAGTCTGTTATATAGATCCTGGAGTAGAACTTGAAATTGTTTATCATAGAGCCAGACAAAAGAACTGCGAAGATCAGGGACTAAGTTCTGACCTAGTGTTTCCCAACATGAATTCAGAAGTAGTCCAGGACAGTCAATGAATTTCTATCAGATTTATAGCAGTGTAAGAGAAAAAAACTTCCTTCAAGGTCTTTCAGTGCACTGTAGTGACAGAATGCAAAGTTCAGCTGCTTTTTGCAAGGATTAATTTTCTTTGAGACTGTCCCTTCATTCGATGGCATTTGCATTGCTGATTCCTACCCTGCTCCTCAGAGGACATGAAAATATGTAGCTGCTCATCTCCCTGTTCAGTTTTTATAGATTACTTTGATGTTCAAAATAAATCTCATTATGCTGCAGATCAAAGAGGGCAATTCCTTTCACCAAAGCAGTACAATAAGCCAATTAACAGTTTAAAAAAAAATTTAACAATTTAATACAGAGAATGTCACCATAAAATATCTGTTGTGAGTGGGTAGGTCTGCACGTTTCCTCCTTTCTTAAATTAAAGTGACCTAAAATAGGTCTTAAATACAATTTCGTACTTAACAATTGGACACTTATGGTTTTGAAAGTAAGCATACTGGAATTTGAAATTTTTACTTGAGTATGGATTTCAAAATTTTAAAAAAATAACCAAGATTCGGTAGTCATTGTTTATATTGTGATTGAGCTTGGTTTCAGTTATTAATAATATTGATTAAGCATTTATGTTAATTTTCTGATGCAGATGGTGGAGGACCCAATGAAGAAAGGTAAGCGGTTGGACCCTATACTAACTAACAACGAATGTCTGGTAGGAGATGTGAAGGTTGGGAGAGCTTTGGCTACAGCGAACACAGTTCCTGGATTTCAGAATCCTGTAAGGAGAGAGCAGAACAAAGATTAAGATTGTAACCTTGGACCTCAAGAGAAATATATTTGGCTTCTTCAGAGACCTTCTTGAAAGGATTCCATGGGAACCTGCTGTAGAGGGAAGAGGCATCCAAGTGAGCTGGTTAATACTCAAGGATCATTTCCTCCAGGCTCAAGAACAGTGAATCCTGACAGGAAAAAAATTGAGCAAAAGGACAGGAAAGAAACCTGCACAGATGAACAATGAATTCCAGTCAAACCTCAAGCATAAGGAGGAGATACACGAGGTAGACTGAGACCTGGCTGAAAGGCAAAGCTCAGAGGGATGTGAGCTCAGAGTAGCACAGGGTGTAGTCAGAGGTCTGCAAGTAACAGTGACCCCAACGTTTAATACTTTAAATTATTCAACAATGACTTGGATTAGGAGGTAAATCCTCTTCAGTAACTTTGCTGACAACACAAAGGAAGGAGTGACCAATACTCCAAAATGCTGTACAGCCCTTCAGGAGGAACTCAACAAGTTGGAGAGATAGTCAGGAAAGAACTGTCTGAAATTCAACAAAAGCAAACACAGTGTCCTGCACTTGAGGAAGAATAACCCTGTGCACCAACACAGGCTGGGATCTGACATGCTGAAAATAGCTCTGCAGGCAAGGATCTGGTGGACAACAAGTTGTCCATGAGCCAGCAGTGAGCTCTTCCTTGTGGCCAAGAAGTCCAGTGGTATCCTGGGATGCATTAGGAAGAGCATTGCCAACAGGTCAAGGGAGACAATCCTGCCCCTCTACTCAGCCCCGGTGAGGCCACAGCTGGAGTGCTGTGTCCAGTCCTGGATTTCTTACAAGAGAGACTTGAGCTGCTGTAGTGACTCCAGTGGAGGACAACAAAAACAAGGGACTGGAGCACCTCTCTTACTAGGCAAGAGAGGGAGTTGACCCTATTCAGCATCAGAAAACACAACTGAGAGGAGACCTCATTAATGTATTTGAAGACAGTAGAGCCTGGCTCTTCTCAGTGGTGGCATTAGAATGAGAAGTAATGGGCAGAAAGTGAAACATGTAGAAACAGGAGGGCCGGGGTGGAGAGAGAACTCTTGAACCAGGGCTGCTCTGGTACATACGGTTTATTTCATGGGTTGTGAGTGCCAGAGCTTTTGCTTAAAGCTGCCAGCCACAGCTTAAAGTGTGCCCAAAATAGAGTGAATTTTCTGTTACAATACATTTTATCTTCTGTGTTGAATATTCTAATTTACACTAACCAACCTGTGCAAAATGCAGATCCTACAGAATTTACATTCAGCCTGTAAGAACTACTGCATTACCATGCCGTGCTACGTTCAAAACCCCTAAGCTAATTTCAAAACCCTTTTTCCTGCCACCTTAGCAGGACCCCTACCCCTTGGTCTACTAGGGGATTGCCCAATCCCAGGAATCTTGCCTTCAGTTGACTTAATCTTTGTCTTCCTGTCACACAGTAACTTAGCTTCTTATATCTCAAAGCTGGCTTGCATCTCTATTTCACTTACAGATTGTATATTCTTATAATCCATTACCAAGCAATCATATTTGTAAGGCTTTCCTGCTTCATCTTTCCCCACAAAACACATTGTGTTTCCTTTGAACATGAGGAAGAACTTCTTTAGTGTGCAGGTGACCATGCCTTGGAGCAGGTTGCCCAGAGAGGTCGTGGAGATACTCAAAAGCTTTCTGGACAGTGCAATGTGCTCAGGGGAACCCTGCTTGAGCAGGGAGGTTGGACTACATGACCTTCAGTAGTCCCTTCCAACCTTAATATTCTGTGATTCTGTGACTATTTAGTCAATAAAGTTTTTATTTTAAAATTTATCACAGATATCAGAAGATACTGTCCTACCTTAAAAAATTATGCACAATATGTCATGGGTATTCTAGTCTCTCTGATGAATAGATTATATATTTTCTTCTCAATTAGATTACCTCTTTTTGCATTTCCTCTCCTATTTCCCTTTGTTTTGTTTTCACATTTTATTAGCAAATCAGTTAGTTTATACTGAAGTACAGAAATGTATTTTAGACCAACACCTCACTTCCAACAAGAAACCATATGCATCAAATAATTTCCCTTTCTGTTGGAATAATTATATGAAAAGCACCATTTTAATCAAGTTGATAGTAAAGAATACAAATCAGGATTTCTCCTCACTCTTATAGCATGCTAAGCACTAAACATTTTTTCAAAGCAAGTCCACTCAGGCATATGAGCAGTAAGGAAAGACTATTTAATTTTTAACTGTTGAATGGCCTTTGACTTTTTCTATCCCTGTGTCCTAGGGTGATTTTTTGATTCTTGTATCCCCAGTCATCTGCTCTTTTTGTGCTATATATTGATTTCTTTGCCTTTAAGATTGGTTTTGAGAGTGAAGCAGGGAGAAGAGGTACACAGTTTGTTTTGAAAACAGCACTCACTCGTCTGCATTCTTTCTCTGAGACTGTTTGGCTGAGGTCAGATAGGCTGCAGGACAGATCTTTTTGCTTTTAGTTAGTTTTAGCTAGCTAGGGCAGAGAAGTTACCTGGACTTTTTTCCTCTTTTTCTTGGGACTAGTTTAATCTGCTCTGGACTGGAAAACCCAGAGGAGCACCGAGAGCTTTCACCCGCAGCCCACTGGGGCCTGGACCTTCAGAGGGACTGATAAGAGACTGAATGAGCTGAACTACCCACAGGAAGGACTTCCTGAATTTACCATCTCACTTCAGAACAACAAAAGGTTTTATTGTTTCATATTATTAATTCCTTAGCTTGTGGGTACTTTGTTTGTTAAATAGTTTTTTCCACTTTTCTCCGAGGAAGTTTTTTTCCAGACCGGTTGCAGGAGGGACCGTTTGGGTTTGCTCCTATTCAGAGGTTTTTCTCCCAAATTTACCCTAAACCAGGACACCTTGTCACAGGTCAGTTACTATATTAATTACATATT
>WEIU01017022.1:133778-155102 GCA_013389925.1 Aegithalos caudatus | reverse complement strand
AAAAAAAAAAAAAAAAAAAAGCAAGCATGGCTTACTTTTAAGATTTCTAACACCTCCCATACAGATCAGGTTGGATAGTATATGAAAGTCACCTGTGTATATATAGAGAAATCTACTTTTCTTGTTGTGCTAATATACAACGTTGATTGATTCTAATCCAAGCCAAAATTTCCAGGGCAGAAGCAGAAATAAAAAAATAAAAGACAAAAACTATATAATAAAGAAAAAAACAGGTATATATAACTGACATATTTCTGATGCCTACCCAATGGCATTTGGTGGAAAAATCAGAATCTGTATCCATTTCCAAGGTGAATGAAATCTCAGCCCTGGACTTTGGAAATACCATTTCATAGGTATGTTTAAGATACTCTAGGCAGTTATTTTTATTAAAAGCCTCCAATAATGGAGATTTTAGCTTCTTCCCTGGTATTTATTACTCTATCCAGAGTAAACCAGAAAAAATGTGCTTACTTTTACAACATCCTTTTAACTTTTTAAGCTTTCTGCAGTATCTTCAGTAGTTTTTTTCTTTTCTTATTCACTTTGATCACTCTTTTTTCCTATGTCTTTGTGCATGATTCCTTTTATAATGAGAAGGAAAAGGTCCAGTTGGTAAGATCTTTTTTTTCACAGACCCAAACTGACTTAGTATTTTACCTAAGCTGTTTAAGAGTGTTGAATGACAAAAGCTATAGAACAGCAAGAGTATTTAATGTGTTTTATGTGCAATATTGCTGTATACAGTCTGAGTGGGTCTGTTTTCTTTACTTTTTTATTTCCTATTGCCTAAGTGTGACCCATGTTTAGTGCTTGATAAGTATACTAGTCAGAAAACTTTTCTGTATAACTGCTTCCTTGCCAGTTGTTTCTACTTTACACTGTGAAGTAAATTATATCTTGTGAAAATAGAATTTTATCTCTTTTTAAACTAATCATTTTTTTTTCAGATAATTTTGCAACGTTGATTTGAGTTTCAAATCACATTCTAATATACTTTCAAACATTCACGGCTTCATATCCTCTGGAAATTGAATAAATGTACACTCGGATCTCATTCCAGTCATTAGTGGAAACGCTGAGGAGTTGTTGACCTGGGATATCCCGAAGACTGTGACATTCTAAATCAAGATTTAAAGTCTGTTGGCATCTGTCCTGTGTCCCTAGTGAGTTTCACCTCCCATTTCAAAAGTCTTTCGACACAATGAGATTTTAGAGTGTGATGGAGATGTATGCAGTACATCTGCACTTGTCTATGAGAGGGACCAATCTGACTTTTATTTATGCCTCAGCATGTGTTGTACATGAAGTGAAAAAATTACTCCGGGGGCTGTCCTTGTGGTGGGAGCCCTGCCCCCGCGGAGGCTTCGCCTGGCAGCCGAGCAGGGCCGAGAAACCTGCCGAGATCGGCCTGCAAGCGATCACCCCTTGGCGATGGACAGATGCCCAGATGCCCGGGAAAAAATGCCCAGGAAATCGGGCTACGGGTTTCTTTGGGTTGCCTGGACGTAGCGGGGCCTCTCCCGGGGGTTCAGATTACCCCCCTCCTCCTCCGCTCTCCCTTTTCTCCCTGCGGTCCTGCTTCTTCCCTAGCTGTCTTCCCTGCCCTCACCAGTCTGTCTACACTGCTTCGCCGCTTTCCCGAGGCAGCTCGACCCCACGGCACCCCAGGGCTCCGCTGTGTCCCCCGAGAGCCGCGGCTGCCGCGGGAGCTCGCCCGTGGCCGCGGCAGAGCTGTTCTNCTGTCCGTCTTGGTTCTCTCTCTTCTCTCTTTTCCCCACTTCGCTCCCTTTTCTGTCCCCCCTTCGGTAGGAATACTTATCTTTCTTTGTCAGTAAAAAGTTCTCAGAATATTGCTCCGTTTGCGCTTTATTTTCGTCCGAGAAATCTATCAAAAATAATTCTCCCCGACTCCTCTTTTACACCGGGACGGGGCAGCCTATTAATGTCTTGACACCTCCATCGACAAATTTTAGCTCTTTACAGCACTGCTGTTTAAATCATCAGTTGCAGAGTGAGCAAAAAGCTCAAAAAGTGTTCTGAGCTTAACAGTTTCTCTTTCCTGCTCAGGCCAATCCTGTACATGGTGCATTGAATAGCCCTCATATAGAAAGTATGAAATAAGTCTTTCACATTTCCCTGTAGTTTAACAGTATACAAACTGCTAATAATTATGTTTTATATCAAGCCTAAATCAGGATAACCAGGATTTCAGTTGCTGGGTCCAGCCTTATGATTGAAGTACAGAATTTCTAGTCATTCCATTACATTATGGAGCATATTCTAAATTGTCTCATGAAATACAGAAAGAAAGAAAAAAAACAAACAAACAAAAAAAAAAAAAAAAACAAAAAGAAAGAAAAAGGAGTGAATTCTAGATTCCAGATTAAAAGGAGCAAAGAAGAACATTACTTGATCTTGAACTTCAATGAGTTGCAGCAGCCTTCTGTGAAATAAGCCTAAAACAGCTGAACAAGTAATGCTGTTCAAGACCACTGAAAGCATAAAACACAGAGTAGTCTAAGTCTCAAACTATTACTTTTCTGAGATAATGAACCTCTGATAATACAAACAAATTCTAGATGGCAAATAATTCCCTTTTATGTTAATGATGTTTCAAGAAATCAAATAATGTAAACATAAAACAGTCAGCAATCTGGATGCCAGGTGTGAATTATAGACAAAATTGCAGGATGCACAATACAAGTGGGCTTGGGGAAGTGTATTAAGTCACAAGGATTTCAAGATTAAAAAAAAAAATAGATCTGTGGGCTACTGCCATTTACATCCTACTCAGCCTGGGAATTAGATCTTGATGATGTATGGTAGCTATTAAATTGTGGAAAGTAGGGTTATACTCTGATCCCTACAGAGCCACTAATTGAGTTGTTCCTATATTAATGGATAAGCGTTGCATATAGCTATGGAGACTTAAGATCTACAATTCTGTGTATGATGGCAAAAGCACAGACTCAGAGCAAATTTAGCATTCATTCAGTCTCCTATGGTCCCCATTCTCTGCTAAGATTTCATCTACTTTAGTAAATGATGACAAATGCTTGAAGCCAAGATATGTGAAGAATGAAATTATTTTTTCAAAGTTAATTCCTCCAAAGAATCATCACCTTAAAGGTTTCTGTCAAAAGCAGCTGGATTGAATTTTACTACATTCTGAGGAGGTAGGAGGGATGTGTGTGAAAGAAATGTGAGATATATTTGCAAAGAGATTTTTCTCATTTTTTGGTTTGCATTTTTGGAGCAGACAGTTTTTTTTGTTTTTCTAAGTAGGACTGTGAATATGGTAACTTTAATTGTCTTTGCTGCCATCATCACATTGTTTTTACATATGCAGTTGTTTTATCTTTATGTTTTAAGGATCAGGATTCAAATTCAATCCTACAGAATTATGAAAAATAATGTGTGGGGAAAAAAAAATCCTCAAGTGTTCATCTAATTAAGCTTCCTGCTCAAGTCCATTTATTAGACACAAACACTCTAAACTCAATTCAGACCGAAAATTCTGGAACAGCAAAATCACTGAAGAAGAAGATTGAAATTAAACCCAAACATTCTGTTTCCTAGGAAATGTTTCAAAACAAAAAGAAAGCAAGCTTTCCTTTCTTTAACAATACAGCAACATTGTGCAGACAGACTTGTTGTATTTTCATGCAAACAACTAAATTAGGAAAATCAACTTTAAGAATAAAAGGTTGACAAATTTTTCTGACAATGATAAAATCATCCTTTTATTATTTTGCTTCCAGACATGACTAGGGTGTAGAGACTGTTAAGAAATAATGTTAATTAGATACTCTGTTACTCACTTTTGTTATTCAGCTAAATTGAAAATCCCATCATATTTTTTGATTTCATTATCTTCAGAAAGATAATGTTATGTTATCTATTCTACAAAAAAAATTCTATCAGTTGTTTTGTTCAGAATCTCCTGATAGAAATCCATGCTCTTCCTGTGTGAACGGGTTTGCTTTGGAATAAGGGCATAACATTTAAATTCCAAATCTATCCCTTTATTTGCATATCTATGTGAAAGGCAAAACACTTAAAAGGAATAACTTTCCTTTTAAAGCAACTAACGAGTGTGCTAATAGAATTTATTTCTCCCTCTGTTTTGTATTTCTTCTGCAGAAAGGAAAGCTGATGTTATATATTGCTTCTTATCATAAATACTTGCAGATATCACCTTCAAAGACAATTTTAAGTTACACCTACAGACCAACCATTAATTTTAGTCCTGGCATGATTCCACAGATGTAATTACTCCAATGCTTCTTTTTTAGATCTACTGATGAGCAAATCTCTAAAGGGCCCTGAAAGTGAAAAGGCAGCTAATTCTAGAACATCTACATCTTAGCACCTTTGACATGAAGAAAACACTGATGGAGCTCCTGGATTTAACCAATGGCAAAATAGTTAGCTGTCACATTTCAAACTTTAGAAAAATCTGAAAATTTTATAAACTCCAATGACAGATAGAAAATACCAGAACTGTATACTGAGGATATTTCCATTCTGACTCAGTGAAATGCATTGGAAAAATTAGAGCGAAACTACTTCTAAAAACTGCTTCTGGAGAAGAAGTAATGTTATATCCTTCAGTCTTATTACACGTTTTCCAGTACTAACACTTTTAGTCCTGTGGGTTTGGAGAATGACTCAGTGTCAGGCATCTGTACACAAAGAAATTTAGATTTCCCGATAGCCAGAAAGCCCAGTGCTACTATTCATGCACAAGGATGCATAAGTCTAGAACATATTGAAGTCCTGTGGACACAACATAGAGATGTTCCAGCTTATCTGACAGGTAGATCACATTGCCTCTGCCACCATTCTGACATGTGCTAGACAGATGCTGTTCAACTTTGCTTTCACAAATCTATGAAGCAGACCACTCAGGTACAGGAAGAGAGAAGGGCTGCACAAATAGATTCTGCCTGTCCATTTTCCCCATTTGTAAATCAATTTTTTCAAAGCAATTTTCTCCCTGCTGTGCTCAGTTCATCTCAAGAGGTGATGTTGTTCAGAATTACCCTTTCTGTATGGAAATGGCAGGTCGACATTCTTAGAACCGAGAAGCCAGGCTGCTCATTCCATACAACAGAAGTCAAATCACTAAAAAGAATAAGCAGTTCTAGGACCCAAATTCAATGGTTATTGAATGCCTGTTTCTGTTGAAGATATGCTTTGAGAGTTTGAATGAAACCATTTTAATTTTACCTCCCTAACAGCCAAAGTTTTTCTCAAATTTTCTTTAATTTTATTAAAAAGAGGTGTTTATAACCTGTCTAACCAGCCTGGTCCTCAATATCTTGGGATTATCTGAATCTAAATCTATAGACAAGAAAACTTTTTTTCTGTTTCTTTGTACTTATTATAAAAATAGGATTGAGATTCCTATTCAGTTCTTGCTCTCTGACAGAATTTGTCGGAAGAGTGCTAATCCATACAGACTGTTGGAACTGTGGGATGGAAATGGGTCTTCTTTTGGACTGATAGGAAAAGTGGGACAAAGTGTGTCAAGAAAAATTGATAGTATCCTGGCTTTTATTAGGAGGAGCATTGACAGCAGGTTGAGGTAAGTGATCCTTCTTCTGTGCTCAACACTGGTGACTGTATCGAGTTTCACTCCTGGAATATTGTGTCTGGTTCTGGCCTGACAAGTACAAGGGAGACTTGGAGCTACTGAAGAGAGTCCATTCAGGGACACTAAAATTGCTGAAGGCACTGGAACATCTTTTCCATGAGGAAAGACTGAGACAGAAATGACAGTTTGGCCTGGAGAAGAGAAGGCTCAGGTTTGGGATCTTATTGATGTGTACAATTATTACTTGAAGGGAGGTTTCAAATAAGTGGGAGCCAGGCTCTTTTCAATGGTGCCCAGTGACAGAAAAAGAGGTAATTAACTGGAACACTGGAGGTTTCTCTGAACACTGGATTTTTTTTTTTTTTTTTTTTTTTTTTTTTTTTTGTTTTTGTTTTTTTTTACTGTGAAGGTAACAGAGATCTGGCAGAGGTTTCCCAGAGATGTTGTAAATTCTCCATCCTTGAAGAGATTCAAAAACTATGGGAACATGATCCTGAGCAACCTGGTCTAGGTGGCCCTGCTTGCGCAGGGATTGTTGGAACAGATGACCTCCAGATGTCCCTTCCAACTTGAACCATTCTTGGATTCTGTGACATGAGACTGCAAGGAAGCTGTCAATTCAGATCAAATTCATATCATATTTTCACTATTTATATGAAGCTGAAAGGATCAAACATTCCCCATGATCCAAACTTTTGCACTGAACTTTCAGACAGTTTTTTGATTTGAGTACTATTTCCTATGTTAGATCAATGAAGAATTGCGCATTCATTTAAACCGAAAAAAAAAAAAAAATCCAGCCAAAGCAAAAGTTTCCAACATACTGGGAAGTTTCCAAAAGGTTCCAACATACTGGGTTAAGATCTGCAGCATGGAATATCACCAATAAGCATATTGTCTGAAGTTACTCATTAAATTGCAAATAATCTAGCCTTGCCAAATGTTTATACTAGATAATGGAGCTTTCAAATTCAGAGAGCAGGTACCTTCACCAGCACTCATTTGTATTTGCAATATTTCTTTGATATTTTGGAGACAAAACATCTGCGCTGAGGAAATTGTAAACTCCATATAGCTCTTGGAAAATGTAGGAGATTTTTGATGTGACTTTTCAATCCCCTTTCCTAGGAGATCCCCTTCTAAATCATGTTTCTTTGAGAGTGCATGTGGAGAACCAAAGTTTCTCCTGTAGGTTCGGCATTCTGAACAATCAGTATCGTCTCATCTCCTTTATCTTCTACACATGCTCTGCTTTACCTGCTTTGCTTTCACCCATGGGATTTAACTGGACACCAAGGATACATAACACAGAATAAAGAAGCATTTAAGTTGCCAATTTAAAAGAATTCATAGATAAGCAGTCTTGAGATATTATCAAAACTAATACAGTCAATGACATACTTTAAAAAGGGTCATGAAAATGCTTCTATATTCAGATAGATAAGAATGAAATAGTAATTGCAGGAATTTCACAGTGAATCTAATATTTAGAACAAGTGCTAGCCACAGGGAAAAAAATTATATACTTATATAAGTCATGACAATTTAAAAAGGAAATGCTTTATAAAGAGCAGAAAGCATCATGGGTAACAATTCAAATTACAATGTCAGTAACCTTAATTAAATTTAGCTGAACTTAGCATATGGGATGGTTGCTAAGGGGAAAAAAAGTTCATATATATTGCACATCTCATATGAAGTGTGCCACATTAATGCTTTTTCCTTTTCTTGGATTCATTATTAGAGATTTGGAAGTGCCTTCCATGCTAGTGGGAAATCAAAACTGAGTAAATCCATAGAATTACATTTTTTCAGACAAAATACCTAAGTTAGCGCAGAGTTTTTCAGTTCTATGACCTCAGAACTGAAGCCTCACAACTACTGTGTTAATTCAACACCTTTCTCTTTTTTGTAGGTGAATCCAGGGACAGAATTACTAGTCTGTCCTTAGCTTTATAAGGGGGATAAGAAGAATTAAAAAAATGTAATATGATTGAATCATGTGTTGACCAAAAAAAAGTAAAAAATAAATATAAAGCTAATGGATTAGGAGTTTTCATTTGTATTTCATCTCCTGGATGTATTAGATTAGGGACTCAATGTAGTATTTTCATGCATCTAGTATGGAAGAAGTACATTAATAGGTAAGATAAGCTGGGTTTGGTTTTTTTTTTACATACTGTCCAAAAATCCTTTTTTCATTTCTTCTAGGTAAAGCAGAAATAAAACAAACAAACGAACAAACCCAACTGAAAACCCAGCTAGTGCAAAAGAAATAAACAAAACAACCCCCAAACACAAAACAAAACAAAAACCCCAAGCAATCCCCCCCAAAAAACCCTAAGGGTTCTAGGATAACAAAGGACCAAGATTAATGAGTACAACATTACCCACAATACTCCAGAGTAAGATCAAAATTCAAATTCTTATTCTACAACCTCTGAGGAAGGGATTTAATCTGTATTTTCTCCAGCATTATGCTTAAACAAGATTGGGGAAAGGTGTGCCATAGACACTGTTTTCCTTCTTAAAGAGATTAAGTGTTCACCAGACCAAACTGTCTTTCCCTCTAACTGTTAAAGATTGTCACCTCAGATGATAGGTAACTAATTATTAGTCCCTAGTAAAAATCAGGTTATAGAGATGCTTAAACTTGTGGTCATGTGAGACAATTGATTCAAAATATGCTGTTCTCTGTCAACCACTGAATGAACCATTCTATGTCACATCTGACGTACTTTTCTGATTACTTTTAGACAAGTTTTCTGCTTGTAAAATGTTTTGATTTCAAGGAATCAGCACTTTCCTATGGAGAAAAAAAAGAATGTCCTATGAAACTTTTCAATTGCCTTTATTTTGATGTATTTCAAGTTGTTGAAAAGCAAACTACATCTCTGGGAATTGCTTAAATGGAAGGAAAAAAATCTAGTGAAACTTATTATAAAGGATAGATATTAATTCATTCTTATGGCCCAGCACTCCCGTCTGGGGAAATAAATTCTAATATTAACATAGTGGTGAGTGTATTGTTCAGCACATTTTTATTTGCTACTGACCACATAATATCCAGGCTCTCTTTCATAGTGTCATTGGATCTAAATTATCAGGGACTCTATTGTAAATAATGGATGATGTACAGAAAACCTGTTGTAATTTGCTAGAAATTGTCCATATTTTTTCATTGGAAATGAGTTGTTTAAGGTGGCAATGAACTAGAAAATACAGATTGTAATTAAAGGAGACCTAATCAGCTGGAAAACTGAATGGATTCAATAGGAGAACCTGTCACTGTCTGTGGTTACTCAAATGGGCCTCTTTTACTATATTACTATATTACTATATCACTATATCACTATATCACTTTCTGAGGTATGTTTCTTTGCATCCATCTCCCAGATGAATTCATCTCTTCCTACTTGTGTCCCCAGTCAGTCTTTTTTCAAATTAGAGTGGTACAACTATCCCACTTCATAAAGAGAACTCTGCATGGTCTTAGCAACTCACATAGGCACAAAGCAGTGGAGCACGCACAGTAGAGCTGTGTGTGGAATTGAAACATCTGTTCTTTTGCTCTGCAAAGGTAAAGTTTGACAGCATAGGTTTGCTGCTGAAATGTGTAACTTGTTTATAAAGGCTGGGCCACTTCACTCTCCTGCAATGGAGAAGTTGTGAAGTCCTTGATGTAGGAAAATGTTAACCTGCTCCTTAGGCTACTTTCCAGAAATGGCATAAAAAAGACCTAACTTGGACAACTTATGCTTTTATTAATGACACCTTGAAAAGGAATGGGAAGCTTGTAGAAAGGTCAGTGATGAAAGAAAAATGTGAAATATAATTACAACGGAAAAATTTCTCTTAACCAAATGTGACCATCCATCATCAGCTCTTATTTTTATGCATTCAAACATGCTGGTTTTGGGACTTTTAATACTATTTTACATATGTAAAATTTCTTCCATATGACTACAGAAAGAACAGTTTTTAATTTCTAAGATTATATAATGAAAAAATTTATATTGGCTCAAGACCCTGCAGAACCCTGACCAGTGAGATTATGTATTGCAGGTGTTCTTGGTGAGCAATGTCTCTCCACTCATAAGTTATGAGTTAAAAGATTTAAAAATAATGTCATTGAGGAAATACAATAAAACACCAACTTGGGAAAACTGAATAAATATTAGCAGGAGGTGTGATTACTGCAGCCAATGCAGTTTGCAAAAATTCACAAACTTCATCATTTCGGTGATTTACTTGTGAGGCTGATGGGGTGCTAGGTCCTGCATTTCTTCACTGTTTTTTAGTTGTTTTTTGTTGCTTTTTTTCCTTCTTCACTCTACAGTCAAATTTATCAGCAACTTATAGGGCACGTTTGGGGAAGAACTAGTCTACTCTGTTAGCCAGTTATACAATTATTACAGTTATACTAGTTAGAAATAATGTCTTGACAGAGTGAAGCTGTACAGTAAGGTGACATATAGGCCTCCATTTTTGGCATCTTTGCCCTAAGAATCAGTCCCCAGACTCAGTCACACACATGCCTTACTTTAGGGCTCCCACCAAGCTATGTTAATTGTCTTCAGGAAGAATGTTCCTCATATTATTTCCAGAGAGAAATTGGCATGAATCCAAATTTTTCTGCAGTATGGAACTCCATTGAATATAGCCATGGTCCCTTTCTGTTTGTCCTAACCAGCACTGAAGTCCAAAGGGGTTATAACTTCAGCATGCTTTACCTATGGCACAAGCTGTACCAAATGCTGGCCTCTCAACATACCTACCCCAGACATGACAAGCAGTGGCTTCTAAATCACTGAACTCCTGTGATGTGAGAAGTGACAGATTCAACAGCTCCTCCCCTGTGTGAAGAGACAGCTGCCCCTGATTGCCCATCTGAGCACAGCTGAGCTGATGGCCAGAGTGAACTCTCTGTAGAGATGCTGGCTATGCTTATGTCACAGTAATTTGGGGCCGTGTCTTCACAGGGCATGCACTATCCACATTGTCAAACACCTGCTCCAACACTGAGCCTTAAAAGTGTTTTAACAAACTGGCATACTTAGGTAAAGACTGCCTGACATAGAAATCCATGAACTCATAGATACTTGAGATACCTTCTCTTCAACAGGGATACTAACTCAGAAAATGAGGTAACTCCTCCAACTAAACAATGCAGAGATATAAAGTGACCTCTCTTTTTCAGGTCTCCAGGTTGAATTAGTTAAATTTTATGGAAATATTTATTATTTTAAGGGATTTTTCAGCTCTCTCTTCTTTATTATTGAAGAATGATTATGTATTTTATTTCATTGATAGTCACTGTTGTGTGCAGGCTAAAAGGAAAGGAAAAGAAAATGAACAAAAGAACTTTAGTTCCAAGAAACTAAAGGGACTGAATCACAGTTTGGGAACTTTCTCTTGGACACTGTTGGTGTAGCAGCAGCAGTTGCCAGAAGCAGTGTTATGTTTGCTGGTGGAGGAGAAGAAGGAATTTTTCTGTTTCACCTTAAAAATTTAGAGTGGCAGTTCACTCTGCAGTGATCCAGGCTGTGACAGGAAGAGGCACAAGAGCGAGTCAACTGTATATGTGTGTGTGTGTTAGCCCAGCTACTGCTGTCTGATTAGAGCTTGGTGGTGGTCTCCTGTAGACTAGTTCTATCCCAGGATTACTAGCTGTAGTGTGCTGATCTACATTATCAAAGGCCAAAAAAGTGCACAGCTGAATAATACAGTATTCAAATTTCACAAACCTCCTAATTTTTTTTATACTTGATGAAGTGATAAGGAGACAGCTCAGTTCCTACATATTACAGAAAACACACCTGAATAATTTTTATCATTGAAGCTACATTAAAGTTGGAATTATTGGAGTATCGTTGGTCTGTATGCTCTACAAAACCTTACAATGTCCAACAGAAACCAGCTGTGAAAATTATTAACTCAAAAACCCTAGACTAGTGTTTTAAGCTCAATGTTTTCTAGGCTTATGTGTTCATTAATACTGGATAAACTCCCCTGTTAAAAGTGTTCATTTATCTTTGGCTAAACAAAATGCGATCACAGAGAGAAAGTACATTTAGAACAAAATTAATTATGCTAATTTTAACTCTTAATGTTTGTTAAATTTTTAGGTCACTATATTTCTGGCCTTAAAAATTCAGACATTTGTAAACAGATAATTTAACAAAAATAGAAGCAAAAATATCATCTGTTTACAGAGTTGTCTGTTTAGAAAAATGAAAATATAATACACTCTTTCCTAAAGAAGAGTGAATTTCAAGCAGTCACAGTGAGGTTCTTTTCTATTACCCCACAATTCATAAAAAGGATCCTTTTTTTTCAATAGCATATACTGTGGGAGTAGAGGCAATCATCTAGTAAAAGTCAGAGAACAAGTCATATTCCATTATACTTATGCAATTGGTGGTGTGATGGTTTTTAATAATTTTTGCAGACCATGATATACTATTTTTCGGCAGCAGAGACACTGATTTTTAGTTACATTGGACTTTTCAAACTAACATGGATAAAATCCTAGAGGCAAATATTTCAATAAAGGGTTTCTCCACTTATATCCAGAACTGACAGACCAGATCATCTCATGTACAAGTTCTCTAAGTAGTGCACCTGTGATACTGACTAGGCAAAAGCAGAATGTAAATACACTTTCTTAATAGATCTTGTATGGATATAATTATATTTATATTTATGATATATATATCATTCTGTAGACTAGGTAAAATTATAAATCAGTGGAAATTTTGAAGGTTATTTTTCAGTCTTACTAAACTTCTGCACAGCTCCTCATCCATAGCTTTTAAATTACCTTCTGAGCATGAAAGTCATCTCTACCTTTTGCAAAGAAGATGCTAATGAACAGAGAGGACCAATTAATCCCAAACTCTCACAAAACATCAGCACAACAGACCTTCTATGGCTTCCCCATGAGGGGAAGTGGGACAGGTGTGAAGCATCTCTCCTCTCTGGTGACCAGTGACAGGATCTGAGGGAACAGTGTGGATCTGCATCAAAATAGGCTTAGGTTGAATAGTAGGAGAAGATTCTTTGCCCAAAGGGTGGTTGGACACTGGAACAGGCTCCCCAGGGAGTGGTCAGAGCACCAAGCCTGACAGAGTTCAAGTGTTTGGACAATGATCTCAGGCATGTGATGCAATTTGGGGGGTGTTCTGTGCAGGATCAGAAGCTGGAGTTGATGATCCTTGTGGGTCCTTTTCTATTCCTCTGATTCTATGATTCTATGATTAAAGGATTCTAGATGCCAGGAATAATTGCTGTTTGACAAAAAGGTGGATAAACTCATCTTTAAAGACAATTTATTTTTCATTAATATTTAAACTACACATACAAAACATGGAAGCGTATCTGAGTAAACCGACTTGCATGTCCAAAATTATCACTATATTTAAACACCTGTTATGATACTCAGTTCCACATACAATATTGTGAACAAATAAAATAATGGTCAGCAATTAAATGGTTTCTTACATGTGTCAGCATGAAAAAATTATGAACTCTGTTTACAAGTCTTAGAGGTAGGACAGACAGGAGTTATAAGTGTGGATATATTGGCATTGCTAAATAGGTACTGCTCAGACATCTATTTCTTATACATGGTATTCTTCTAAACTATTGCCACAGAAATTACATTTCATTTGAGAAACAGACATATGCAATATTCACTTTATGGCTGCATCATCAATCAAAATGTGTGTCCTTCCATATATAACTACCTTTGGAAATCACTATTATGTTTCATACTTGGCCTAAATTTATAACCTTTAATTTCCCTGTATGGCTCAGGATACTCTATTAATTTATACAGTTCTTTGTTAGTATATTTCATAAGTGCCTTGAAATTGCTTGTTTAATGGAAAATGTAAGCCTTGAAATGTGATCTTGCATAAATTTCTTTTCTCTGTAAGAGTAGATGGCTCACCTTTTGTTATTTTTTCTCAATTGCATAAACACATGGGTTACTTCCATGGCCTAACATCTTGGAAACAGTTAATGCACTAGAAAAATTAATGTAAAATATTACTAGGCCTTCTTGCTGTCCTCAAAATTGCATTTAGACCACAGATAAAACAGCAACAATTTGGATATGCTAGGACAGCCTTCTGCAAGGCTTTTTTTAATTTCAGGTATTTCAAGTCTGTAAGTTGCTCTTATGTTTTTTGGAATGCAAATGAATTCTAATTTAA
Organism: Aegithalos caudatus; assembly: GCA_013389925.1. Taxonomy (NCBI): domain Eukaryota; kingdom Metazoa; phylum Chordata; class Aves; order Passeriformes; family Aegithalidae; genus Aegithalos; species Aegithalos caudatus. The sequence continues at coordinate 141,281 of WEIU01017022.1, read as the reverse complement.
GGACAATGGTAGATTCAAACATAAGAAAATATCCACGTGTTTTTGATTGTAGCTTACGTACTAGACAGTGCCAAAGATTTGAAGCCCCATGTTCCAGGGAGAAGAAAAGCCGAAAAAAAACCACACCAAAAAAATAACTCAGACATTGACAGATTTTTGTAAGAGGGAAGAACGGAGGGTTCTAGCAAGGTGAGTGTTAAATATGGCAAAAATACTCTTACTTTGATTGGGCCAGTTTGTAAAAACTCTGAAAGGATGTTAATGACCGCTGATAGTGAAGGGCAATGAAACAATTAGACATTTCTATTTAAATAATTCATTTGCATTCTGAAAAACAATCAGTCATCAACTTTGCAAGCTGCATCTCAATCACTTCTTCTGACACTGATTCACTATAGTTTTTCATTTTCCTTTTTAGCTCAATATGAAAGTCATGAGACAATTGTGATTTTGTTCTGTGCACTGCAAAATAATTTAGTGGTAACTGACATGAGTACTGTGTACTCATGAGAGTGCTTTGTGTGGAGAGGGAGGAAGAAAGGATTAGGGGTAGGAAAAAAGAGAAGTTCTGCCCAGGGAAGGGGAATGGAAGAAATACATTTTTTTCTGTGAGAGTAAATAGTTATTTCTGCTTCAGGACAGAAGGAGAAGGATTGATTCAGTCAAAATCAAGTGGATCTGCTGGTTCACTGAGGTAGAAACATCTAGATACACTGAAATTAAAATTTTAATAGATGGTTTGGAGGAGTTTTCAAAGCTATTGCAATTAGCAATAACTAAAGAGATAGGTAAAGCATATGGTTTGGAAATATTTATTGTAGAACTTCCAAATCCTTGACATTCTGATCTGAAAAGCACCAATGTGAAACAGCAAGTGGAGATACTCTTTACCTTCTGTGTGGGGAACATATTTGGGACATGTGAGGAAAATGAGGAATAGGAGTGAAATGTGACACGCTTCAACATGCATCCCTCAGCCTAATGGCTCCTGGAAAACGAAGTACTCGTACATTAGGATAGAAGCAGGGATCAAGTGGGGACCAGGAAATGGAAAGGCAGTATAAAAGCAGCTTAGAGGTAGTCGGAATCTGGGTCATACAACAGTGCTGTCTTCTGCTTGTTTTGGGGTTTTTTTTCTGTCTTTTGCCATTATTTAAAGGGATGTATGCCATAGACTGGCAAGTAGTTAAAATTCTAGGTTTACTTATTCTGGCTTTCTTTTATTTACAGCTTGATATGTCTGAATATTTGATAGTCCTGATCTTTTGGATCCTCAGCACAGCCACTGATCAACTGGTGATTGATGACTGTGACTGTAACTTCAGTAATTCTAAGAGCTCTGGAAAAAACCCCAAAACTGTTGGGACATACAGCTCCTTTTTCTTGCACTGCTATTTGCTATATTTACATGCCAGGATGCATCAAGAATTAAATTGCATATTTTAGGGCATGCTAGCATACAGTGTTTTGGTTGGGTTAATTATTCTTTATGTTCAAGGAAGTGAACCAATTGCCATTCCTTTTTAATTTTTTTTTTTTTTTTTTCATTTTGCCTCCTCCTTTCTCTTTAGTGAAATGTACAAGTGTAGCTTGTGAATTTCTCCAACTTTTATTACTCGGGAGGATAATTGGATTAAGCAGTTAGAAGGAATTAGAATTCTTTCGTAACAGTGTTTTCTTGAACCATAGCAGATTTTAGGCAGTGAAAGTGTAAGGACTTCATTCAACAAATTGATAATCATTATCTTCTGACAGGAAATCCTAATGAACCTCAAAGAAGTTACAGCAAGTTGCCATCTCCCAAGGTTGGAGTCTCTTGGCATAATGCTGGAATGAGACCCCAGAAAATATTTTGGGGAAAAGAATAATTTACTGATTTACTTAGGATTTTATTTATTTTACTTTTTCTTTAATAGTTTTCAGTTTTTTTTTTGAATCAGTCGCTTATTATGCAGCTCTAGATGCTATGTAGGAGAATGATGAAATATGGGACAATAATATAGCATATGAAAAAAAGACACAAAACAGTTAAATGTCAATTAATCCAGAAATACAATGCTACAAATGATCTGGGGAAAAGATGAACAAATGAAAACTTTGCAAAAAGCAAAGCTTATATCAGTCATAGAACTAGCTAAAGAGTTTAATCTCTATTTTGGATCAGTGGTGTAAATAAATTAAACAGTATGTTATCTTGTTACTGTCAGAAGCAAACCTGATAGAGGAACAACATTTTGATGAATACTGATGATGCATAAATGACAGATGGATCTCCAGGTAGGGTCCATCGGAGGGCAGGGGAACAGAGACACAGGTGGCTGATCCCTTCCTGCATCTTTGCATCCCCTCCCAGCTTGGTCTGCTGCCTGGCTGCACTGACTGCACCCACCAGTGGTGACATGGCATGGTTTCTGGAGACAAGTTGCTTATACTGTTTTGTATAGGCTTACAGCAGTGTGGCTAAGAAGACCAGTGTTATATTGGGCTGCATTAGGAAAAAGCATTTCCAGCAGGTTGAAAGTTGTCATCCTGCCCCTCTCAGCCCTAGTGAGGTACCACATGGAGTGCTGTGCTAGTTCTGGGCTCCTTAGTACAAGAGAGACATGGAACCCCTGAAGTGGGTCCAGCAGAGGGCAAAAATGATGATTTATGGTCTGGAGCATCTCTCTCATGAGGAAAGACTGAGGGTGCTGGGCCTGTTCAGCCTTGAGAAGAGACAGCTGAGAGGGAACTTTATAAATGTCTGTTAGTATCTGAAGGGAGGGTGTCAGAGGATAGATCAAGTCTCTGCAGTGGTGCTGAGTAATAGAACAAGAGGCAACAGGCAGAAACTGATACACAGGAAGTTCCATCTGAATATGAGTAAGAACTTCTTAACAGGTGACCAATAACTGGAACTGATTGCCCAGAGAGGGGGTGAGGTCTCCCTCACCAGACATACTCAAAAACTGTCTGGATGCAGTCCTGTGCCATGTACTCTGGGATAATGCTGCTTGAGCAGGGAGGTTGGACCAGATGACCACACTATTTTCTCTTCCAACCTTACCCTTTCTGACATTCTGTCTTACCTAATCCATTTGCTTACTTGATTTCCAGATTTTCTATATACGTAACCATGAGCAGATATTTGGATTTGTGTCACTTTTCTTTGCCTACATTGATTATTTTGATGAAAACATGATAGCAATCACTTATATAGCTACTTCTGCTTTTGTTATTTTCTATAAAAAATACTACTATCAAGAGCAGCAAAAATCTAAGTTTAGCACTATACATATTTCTTTATTTGTTCATTTGTTTGTTTTTTTGTTGGAAAATGTTATGACTGGTATCTTTTTGAATGTTAGTCAAGGTCTAATTAAATATTTTTTTTCTAAGTTATCTCAGAAAAGATAATGATCAATGCACATGAATTTGGATACTTTATTTCCTAAGTTCTGTCATATTTAATAATATATTTCTTTTATTAGTACTTTCTGAATTAGAGAGAATATTGAATCATGAGTGTGAACATTCTGATATATGATGTTTGGGATTTGGCCAAATTTATTCCTGTTGCTTAATGTAAAGAGTTGATCTGTTTTTAATTTGCTGTGCTGAAATTTCTGGTCATAAAAAGTTTCCCTTTTTGTCTCTCTACAGCCTTCCCAACATAATCTGAGCTCTGCAGAGGGAGACAAGTGAAAGAAACAAATACAGGCCATCTAGGTCCAAAGAAGTTTTCCATCACGCTTCAAAATTAAGTGCCTTAAATTGGGCTTTAATTTACATGTTAGATTTAATATCATGCTCATTGCATATTAATTAAATAGCAATGGATCATTACCAGTCCATTTAATGGGGTGTAACAATGGCTGCATGTGAAATATGCAGACACTACTATTCCACTGTCCTTTTCTCTCAGTAAATATGCTTGAATAATTGCTAGTGCTTCAGCAATACACAGTTGCTAATGCATCTCTATATCAATTCATTGGTGTAATTGATACAAACAGGTACCAAGTAGCTTCCAAGAGCTTGTGTTCCTGTCTTTCTACATAAGTATTGAGAGCATTATAAAGTTGCTTCTTATTACTTTAAATCTCTTTAAATGCATGAACACTATGGGAAAATGACTGGCTTGTATTATTTCATGACTAAAGATATCAGTCAAATGACTTATCCCTTCCTTTAATTTCAACCAACTTATGTCTGGGCAGATGACTGACACTGAGAAAATGACTTCTTGATTGCTGGCTATTTCTCACTTTGTAAGGACAAGTGACTTTCTTGTGGCAGTATTATAAATACTTCTGTGAAGTGAAGTTTGGATTTAAATAGTCTTTTAACTGATGTTTCTGGCTTGATTTTGGGAGCTCTCACCTTCATACCATTTAACACTAACTGGTGGTGAGGTTAAAATATTGCTTATATAAACCTCAGTCTGACAGTACCGTAGGTTTCCTGGTGATGCAGTACCACCTTAGCCAATTCAGTCAAGAAACCCTAGTCAAGACTTTTCTTCATAAATAGGCTGGAGCTCTATAGATAAAGTAGGATGGAAATAATAAATTAAAGTAGGATTCAAATAATAAATTAACATTTCTTTTGTGAGTTTAAATACTGATATTTTTTATTTCTTCTTAAATTAAACTTATTTATTTCTATAAATGGACATTTGCCTGCTTTACCTAGTTATATGTGCTTCAGCTCATAATCTTTTTATTATTCAATGTTTCTAACACTTGTGAACTAAATTATTTGTAAATGATTTCTTAGTGATCTGAAGGAGAAAGTAATTTCCTCACTCTATCCTCACTTTGTGAGTGATCCCAAATAAAACCAACAAAACCAAAAAAGCCCCCTCATATTTAGTTGGAAAGAAGGTATAACTTGCCCCTCTATCTGAGGCTTTGGAATACTTTAACATCATTAATATTTATGTTTAGTTCTTCTTCTTAATAGAGAAAGTTGTTTTATCTTTTGTATTTTGTAGAAGAGAAATAGGTAGGGGAGAGAAAATTTTGGGGGTGGTTCAAAGTGTTAGTGTTCAATCAGTTACTTATGGCCAAACTTCTAAATATTTATTTGTATGTTAATTTATTTTCATGCTCATAGTTGTATATCAGAATGTGGGGTTTTGTGCAATACAATTACTGTCAACCCAGTTGACTAAAACTTTGAGGCAAAATAAAACAAGGGATTTCCTGCCAGGAACAAACCAGGGGAAAATATGGCCAGGAGGCCAAATTCTTGCCTAATTTATATCCTGCTCAACATCACAGAGTTCAGTGTTGCTGTATGATTAATGATTTCTATAGTTAATGGGGCTGTACTAGTGTAATGAAGAGAAAAAATATGGCCCATTGACTTTCATGGAGTGACACTGACCATATATTAGTGCAAGTCTGTGGCCTTATCTTGTGCAAACTGATCAGGCTTTTCGAGACTATCTGTTGATTTGTTACACTTCAGTATGAAATATGTCAAAACAAAGCTATATAAACCAATGTCTTACCTTCTATAGTAGCTAGTGCCAGACTTTCAGAGAAAGAAGCAAAACTCAGAAAAACTAGCAAACTGTTCCATACCATTACAGGTGAGAGTGGTATTTCCCTCTAGACTCAGTTTTTATGCCTGCATCTATGTCTAGGTCCATGTCTCACACATTTTTACCCAATCTAATGTAGCAGTTTTCACTCGTACTGTTCCTCATAGATGTATTACATGCTGGTTTTTGGTTTTGTTTTTGGTTTTTTGTTTTTGTTTTTGCTTTTGACAAAACAAGCTCTTCAGATTGCACACATTAATATTGAATAATTTGGAGGTAACAAGAAATATTTATTGTGGATGGCTGACCTTCTTTCAGTCCTTGTTCCTCACCAGAAATGACCTTTCAGTTTACAGCTTTCTGTTCGTCTTTTCAGTTTGACAAGATCTGCTCTCTCAGATTCTCATGCAAACACTGCCTATATAAATTCTCAAGATAGCATTTTGTCACTTTCTTACAGGCCTTGACTCCCTAACCATGACTTACTACTTGGCATAGAAAATGGGCTGGTCAACCAAAAATGACAGTCNCAGTCAACCAAGCCAACCTATAAAGGACTGGATTATCTGAAAATTTTCACAACTTTTCATGGCTTACTTTTGAATCTTAGCTTGGGTGAGATGATTGTAGAACAACTCCATTCAAAACATCCAGAGAAACTGAGCTTGGTCACAAATGAATTCTAACCCCAGTAGTAGCTTTTGCCTGTTCTGAATTGCTCTTGGGCAGTAGGCATTGCATATATGCAGGATAACTGAAAGTATTAGATAAAGCTCCATGAGGGAAACTTCCTGATTTTTAATTCACAATAGCAAGTTTTCATTTTATATTTTGATACTAAAGTTTGAGTAGTTTGCAGAACATAGTTTCCAAGAGTGTTATGTTTCATTCATTTTATAGGTAAGGATTAATTTGTGGTAGTATTGTGTTGATGACTATCGTATATTGACATATACAATTTAACATGATCTAATATAAATATGATCTCAATATAACCTAATATATATATGTAAGGTGTGAATATGAGCTAATCATCTGAATTCATGAACAATTCAATAGCATGTGTATCAGAATTTTCCTAGTATCCTATTATCAGAATTGCTCTCCACTGAAGGAGGTGACTGGTACTTGAGTCATTACAAGTAGAAATACAACAAGGTCTTGTTCTGTGTCATCTCTTCAAAATATACTTACATCNTTTTTGTTTTTGTTTTTGCTTTTGACAAAACAAGCTCTTCAGATTGCACACATTAATATTGAATAATTTGGAGGTAACAAGAAATATTTATTGTGGATGGCTGACCTTCTTTCAGTCCTTGTTCCTCACCAGAAATGACCTTTCAGTTTACAGCTTTCTGTTCGTCTTTTCAGTTTGACAAGATCTGCTCTCTCAGATTCTCATGCAAACACTGCCTATATAAATTCTCAAGATAGCATTTTGTCACTTTCTTACAGGCCTTGACTCCCTAACCATGACTTACTACTTGGCATAGAAAATGGGCTGGTCAACCGAAAATGACAGCCCCAAAGCCCTGTCTTAGTGTGATATCAATAGAGGTCTCCTCTGAGTTGTGTCCAAAAAATCTGATAGCTGTTAGGCTGTAGGGAAGTTTCAAGAGTTGTTGAAGAAGCTGATCAGCATCTTTTGCTTGCCCACATGGTTGTTTGTTTTGTAGGTTAATGGAAAACCCTTGAGGGCAGGTACTGTCTATGTGCAATAAGCAGAATGATGGGTTTTAGCTCATGAGGTGCATTCCCTAACGATGTAAAAATTGGAATATAATGTTTACATATATTGTTGTGTTTGGCAGGGTTTTTTGATGAAAAAAGTTCCCCAAAATATCAGTCAACCACGCCAACCTATAAAGGACTGGATTATTTGAAAATTTTCACAACTTTTCATGGCTTACTTTTGAATCTTAGCTTGGGTGAGATGATTGTAGAACAACCCCATTCAAAACATCCAGAGATCC
>WEIU01017022.1:72412-128010 GCA_013389925.1 Aegithalos caudatus | reverse complement strand
AATATTGCCTATATAAATAATATATAAATAATACAAATGTAAATATAAGTAATAATTTATTTCCAAAAAGCTTAATTAAACAAACAGTATAATTCAAAAAACCTGAATTATATTTCTAAAAAGTAAGACAGAGACACAGGATCTCAAACTCCCAGACACAAGTGGACAAGCACAAGGGGGATTTTCCTCACTTTATTAATCTGAATTATTCATTCTTAGCTCTAGATTTCCTTTTCCTTTAAATTCAGAATTTCCTTAGCATTATTCATTCTGATGTCTCATTTTTGATGACCTATTGATCTCTGGTGGAAGAAGTCCCTTTTTGTCTGTCAGCCTTTTTCATCCACTTGATCAGAGTAATTGTCACCCTCGCCAAGGTCAAGGGCCTGCTGCTAGATAAAATCAGCATTTATATAGAATCCTTGGGAGGTCAACCATCTTCATCTCTCAGCAAAGGGAAAATAAGTGGCAGAATTTATTTATAGTCCTTTTCTTTTTTCTTTTGTTAAACACTAAATGGGCCAGATTCTTAAAAGAATTTGGTAATGAAAAAGTGGAGCAGATGTCAAACACATGGCCTTGTAAGTTTGTGGATCTGCTGTGCTGTTTCAGATTACCACAAAGATAGGAACTGCTCGTAGAAAAGGATTAGATGAGCTCTTTGTGTTCAGCATGGAGGTTTTGGTGAGTTTGACAGATTTTAGTATCTGAGATCCTCTTTGGTATACAAGGCATAATTAGGTGATCTGGACCTGGAAATGAACTTTTTGCTTTGGATTTAACCTAGGATTAGCACAGTAATTTTAAGGTTCTTAAGTGGAAAATGCTCTATAACCATAAATTGCCTTATTTTAGATCAGAAACATTTCTGGCTTATCTAGTGAATGTGTTCACCTTTGCTTCATAGAAGCAAGAAAAATTTAAATAACTCTGCACCAACCTTGCTACAGGCCTATCTAGCCTTAGCCTTCAGTGTCTTCTATAGCCTTGTAATAATGGAGACAAAAATAAAACTGAAAAGTTGTGTAGGCTGCCAGCAAAGTGCTGACTGATGTGTTCTTGGGAAGGTTTCTTAAACTCTGAGCAAATTGCTGGTTGGGCAGACATTTAATTTTCTTGGCATACCTCGTCTGGTCTGCAGCATTGAACTTCTGTGTATTTAGAGAATGATTTATCATATTCCCTCTAAAGTAGGGTATACATTGCAGAAGGAGAGGATAGTTTTTATCTCAATGAATTGTTGTTACACTATACAGAGATCTACTGATGAAATTTTTATTTGTTTGTGTTACAGGTTCAATACTTTTCCAGAGAGACATGAGAACAAACAGAGACAGGGCATATAATGAAATACTATTTGTTAAGTTCTGAACACACAATACAGTATCAATTTTTTATTCCCACTTAATAGTCTCTCATTAGTTTCACATGTATGCCCAGGTGTTTACAGACAGGTGGAGTATTTATCTTTTTATTAAAGTCCTGCAGTGACTTTAATAAAAAAAAAGATCTTTTCTTGAGGATGACAACCTGCCTTCTTTTGATGCTTAATATTGTCTTTGCCTATATTAAGAGAAATATTGCTAAATTTTGACTATTTAAACATTCATAAATTTGAGATTATCTAAAAGTCTTGGACAGTCAAAAAACCTTAAAGATTTTTTTTAATGTGCAACAATGCATAAAAGTGCATATAATTTACATCAGTGGAACTACCCTTTAGACATTAGGTCACATTCAAGATAGTCTTTATCACTCAGGATAGTCCATATTTACAGTAGGCTTTGTCAGTCATGTCTTAAATAAGACACTCAAATATTAACTGTCATTTGTTAAAGACTTGTCAGCAAGGGTCCTTTATTACATTATAAAATATTTACTGGTTAAGCTAATGCAGTCTTCTCTAGGTTTCACTTTAACCCACTGCTGACATTGAAAAGCAAATTTGGATACTAATTTTGTACATAATATATAGTTGTACAGCTACAGTTATGAAGAAGTTTAGCTTATACTAGCTGGCAAGGGAAATATTTCAGTCACTATAGATTCTGGAGCAGCAAAAGAAGTGGCAGATGTACTGCAAAACATCAAACAGAAAATGATTTTGAAGTCACTTCTCAGATGTTATTTATTTATGAGCATTTCTGCCCTGTAAATTTCAATTACTACCTCTTTAGTTTTCACTTCTCTCTAATGATAACTGCCTGCTATTGATAATTAATCCAGATAACGACACTCCTGGATATGATGCCACATCTCTGGACACTGAAGTGTGTCCAACAGGCCATTAAAATCCCATTAAATCTTTATTCACTAGTCCCAAATTAAAAATAAACATTGATTGTACATTGGAGAGAATACTGATTTCACTGACCTTGCAATGCACCTTCCAAAAACTGTAGCAGAAAGGACTTTCATGTCACAAACTGAGATTATTTTTTATTTATTTCTGTTCCAGAACAAATAGGAGTTCTTTTTTAGTGCTGCCCAAGAAAAGTTTAGCATACTCTCATGAAGCATGGGGATATCTCTTTTCCCCTGGAACTTTTTACATACTCCAGAAAACCAGTCCTTCCTTACTGATCAGATTTCAATGTTCATGATTACAGTTTACCTACATATATCTCAGTCTAAAATCAGCTCTTTTATTTATTTCCATTATCTGTTATCACAATGTTTTCTGTTTTCTCTTTCCCCAACATTTTAGTTTTAATTTTTTTTCCCTTGTTTCAACCTTGCTGTTCCAGACAGTTGCTTTGCTGATACACCTGGTTTCTTTTGGTTTATTCTTGTAGATAAAGTTGTCCTTTAAGCAAGACCAACCCCTGTCCCTTTTTCTGTCTTTTCCTATCCCACTCTCTCCAGTTTGTTCCATTCTTTAATGATTTCTGGAATCATGTCACCATCTAACCATCTGACAACCTAATATTTGATCTTTAGCATTTCTCATCTCATAGAAGTTGCAAAGATTGGAGTGTTCTTTTATCTCACAAGTTTGCTAAGGAAACATCCCATAGCTAGAGAAACCTTTAACTAAAGGCACATTCCTAATTAGTAGGTGTCATATAGAGTCGTTTTAAAATGTGCTCACAAATTTTGAGTGAAGCAACCTAGATTGTAAATCAGAGACCACTTATTTGTGCTGTGAAACTTGTCAGATCTTGCTTCAGTGAAAGAAAAAATACTGAATAGCAAAGAATTATTCACAAGGATGATTATGTGTAAACACATAATGCAGTGATAATCTTCCAGGGATGTAAAAGAATTTCCAGAGAGGAATATTTGAAGTAATGATTATAAAACACACTAACTTGCTTTCTAGGTTCCTTTGCTATTTGTGAGTACAAGTAGGGTTAATTAGCTAAAATTATTTAATCTCCATTTTTCCATTGTATGATTCAATTCACATATAGTGAATCATGGTTTGCCTTTTAGTTCATTTTAGCTCGAAGTGCCAAGCTATCGATTGTTCAAACCCCCAGTCTTTAATTGATGTAGTATTTTTATTTGGATGACAGCTAATTCAGATGTAGATGTGAAAATAAAATAGAAGGAGGGAGGGGATATTGGTCTGATTTTACTGGATGATTTTTTCATTGGTGGGTGGAATACCAACACTGCCCTAACTGTGACTTGATGCAGCACTGTGATCAAGATAGACTTCTGTCAGAAAATTTCCCTCTTTCTTCCTCCTTGGTATAAAATTTATGACTATGAAATCTCTTTCAGCTCAACAAATAAGGACATTTAGCCAAAGCTCTTCTCCTTCTTCTATTTAATGCTCTTGTTTCTAGTGTGCACACCTCTGGACTGAGATCTGGGAGGCTCTGGGGCTATAAAATTGGAAGATGGCACGGAAACTGGAGGGAGAAAATGTTAATGAATAATTGCTTTCTTTTTCTATGGATACATAATCTTAATCAAAATGTAGGCTGTTAATTTCGTACATTATGCATTTTGCAAGGACTAGGTTTTTTAAGGCAAAATAAAGGAACACGTTAATATTACTGAAAAGTGGGAAAGCAATTCTGATTTTCAGCAGGGAACACACTTTGTTCTAGGAAAGGAGAAGAATTGTACAGCTGTAACAGTACTACTCGGAAATGTTTTCCTAGCTGCCTGCCTGTGTTGTAGATGCAATATTTCTGTAGGTATCAGGTGAGTAAACAGATTAACTTTATAAACACCTTTCAAGGAAATAGCTTCCTATTGTACTGGTATACTTGTTAAGAAAGCACACACATGTAAATCAATTCTAAAAACATGTCCTATGGCTTGTATTATTTAGATGTGACAATATGATGTAGCATTTATAAAAGTTTATAATGACTTTATAATATAATTTTATGTTTATGTATAATGTGCAGTGTTTGGTATCCCCTAAATGGCACAGGAGACTGTGGAAAGTATCTTACTTATCAGTGCTGAAAGTAAATGTTAATTAAAAATTTTCAACCAAATACAAGCCTGTAATTCAATGATAGAATAATCAGAATGAACTACATAAATATCAGAAAAATATCAGAATACTGTAGCACTTAGAAGAATGAAATGGGTTTTTTTTTGGGTTTTTTTGTTTTTTTTTTGTTTTTTTTTTTTGTGGTTTTTTTTTGCTTTGTATGGGTTTTGCATTTTGTTTGCTTGCTTTGGGATGTTTATTTGCTTTGTTGATTTTTTATTTTATTTTTAATATAGTCCCTCATGGGGACTGTATTTTGCTCCTTTCCTAAATTAAGAAATAAGGAGGGACAGTTCATCTGGGTTAGCTATGTAAGAATTTATCTTTTGTCATCATTGAAAGTAACTCAAAGATCTTTATAGGAAAAAAAAAATATGTCGTGGTGATTATTCTAAATGAAATAAACAACTGCATGAGTTTAGGTTAGCTCATTTTAACTGCAGACTAGGTTCTTCTAATACTGCAGAGCAGGAATACTGATTAAGAAACTAATATTTGACAGTGACTTTTGAGGATATTTTAGGGGATATTTGATATCTTGCTGCCAAATGTAAATAAAAGAGAAATGTCTTTGGTCTTAAAATATGTGCTAGAAAATGCTGTTGAGGAATTAATTAGTGCAGGTAGCTCGGTTTGCAGCTGCAGTGCAAGTTGCAGGTTGAGCTCTGTGTGGGGGGAGCCCAAGGCAGGAGGCTGTGAAGTGGCTGTGGCCCTTTGCATAGCAAAAGGTACAGGGCCCTGTGTCCCAGCCAGGTGAGGGACACTCAGAGACACAGCAGGAGCCAGTGACCCAAGGCTTTCAGGTGCTTAGACTGTGAGGGTGTAATAGCCCAGGCAGTCTTTTCTTCAGAGGTCCCCAGAGCTAGCTCAAACTGTTATTCTGTTGTTGCACTGTGATTAAATGACTTTAAGGATCCTGAGGTCTGAAGCCCTGCTGTGGGAAACTTGGGGTTGAGCTGGAAACAGAGCCTTGTCTGACTGTGCGGAGGTGGGGTGTGTAGGAGATCAAGCAGAGCACCTGCTGGGTCCCTGGAGCCACAGGCTGTGAAGTGAATTTGGTCCCAGCAGTGAAAGTCTGTGATAGTGAGAGTGTGACTGACAGAGTGCCTCCTGGATGGTCAGACAGGAAAGTGTCCTCAACAAAACACAAGGTTGTAGCAGTGTTTTAGGACATCAGTTTGAATGAGCCTCCTTATGTACACATGTATATGCAGAGGCAAAATCTCAGTTCTCCAGGTTATGAATTTTGGAAAGGGAGAGTTGCACGACTTCCACTTTTTTTTTTTTTTTTTTTTTTTTTTTTTTTTTTTTTTTTTTTTTTAATTTATTTAAATCAAATATATTAAAAATTATTATACCTATATGGTCATCTCTTTACAGCTGGTCAAGTCATAATAAACTCTTACAGTCTGGGCAAATTTCAGGCATAGCATATGTCCAAAAGGATCAAAAGAGACCCAAACTCCATAAAAGATGCACTAACTATTCATCAAGTAAATAGAATTTGTAAGGCACAACTTATATAAAGAAAATTCTTTAAATTATTATTAAAATTAATAATGGCAATGTGTAATTTTTGTATTTTCTTCTCTGTCTAAATTTATATGAGGAGTATGGTGAGACATTCTTGGGGTACTGGTAGAGAGTGAAAAATCTAACATAACCTCATCCATATCACATATTGGAGACATCCCTTGAGGTGCCTGGAAGACAAATTAAAGCCCTATCTGTGTCAGGGGGTAGGTTTTTGTTCTATTTTTAGGGAATCCAGCAGTGACTTTTTATCCACAGAGTATTTCTACCCAAGAGAATAGTGCAGCAAGAAGCAACACTCACAGTACAGATTTGAAGTCTTTGGTGAAAAAGGCACCTTTTTATGGGCAAGCAAAAAGGTAATATTTTATAGATTGGGCTACACTGCTGGGCTGTGCAGTGTGCCCATACCCAGCTGGAATGCAGGATACTGCAGGATATAGTTTGGATCAGGAGAGAGTCATGAGCAAAATCAGGAAGAGCTAGAGGTTTAGAAAACACACCCTACACAGAAAATTGAAGGACCCAGACTAGTCTGACCTAAGAATGGAAGATATAGGGGGAGATGGAAAAATATTTGGACTAAGAATGTATGCCAACAAAAAATAAATAAGTGGCTCTTTGTAATGACAATGGTTAAGAAAATAAATTTCAGATAATAAGCTTGAAGTTCAAAGAGGGATTATGTAAGTTTTGGAAAACTAAAATGTACTATCTGTAGACTTTTAAAAGAAGCTTGGACAAACGACTGAGAAGTAGCTGTGGTACAGTTGGCTTTGAATTCTTAATAGAAATTCACCACACTTTCTGGGTAAAAAAACGATAAAACCAAACACTACTAAAAACCCACAAGTGTGTTTTTACTTACTGAGAATGCAAACCAACCCAAACTTCACAAGGCTTTTCTTCACATTTAGGGGCTATTTGCACAGTATGCTTTATTCAAACTGACACCTATAATGTCATGGTTAGTTATCCTGAGTTTCAAACATACTGTTGTCCTAGAATTGATGGTATGTCAGAAGAGCATCTGACTGACTCTATGTCAGAAGAGCAAGCTGATGCTACCCTTTTACCCAGTGTCAAGCCTATTCACACTTATTCTTGGTAATTAATTTCTGCAGTTTATTTTTAGTGAGCACTTTTCCATTAGCACACTACAACTGGAGTAATACCTTAGTGTCATGCTTTCTTCCTCCATCTTTGCTTTTGAAGTCCATTGAAAGACAGATGAAAAATAAAACAACAACAACAATAATAATTTTAAAAGATGATAATAATAATAGTAATTTAAAAATCTCACAGAGTCAAACCCCAAGACGGAATAATGTTTTAGACCATTTTGTCTGTGGACAAGAGACAAAGTAACTACTCTTTCTGACTGTGGTTTTCTATAAATTACAGTCTTTTTGTATTTAAAAGTGAGTTTCTCTGCCCCTTACAGGCAAGTAAGAGTTCATTGATATTAATGTCTCAAATAAGTATATTACAAAGAAGGCAATTTCACTAGGACTATTTCTACAGATGAGATTGTGAGCAATAGTAACTCTTTGGAATGAGAAAAAAAGCCATTAGAGAAAAAAGTTATTAAAGAGGAAAAGGAAAAAGAAGAATGTGGTAGTATTCTTGCCAGTGATTTTTAAAAATAGCTTACTGTTTGTTCCTATTCATGTATGCAATCTTTTGTCTTCTGCAGTTTTTCAGGATTATTTGAAATGAAAATCCTCTCTGATTCCTTACATTCTCTTTGTCTTGTGCATTGCTTGTAAAAATAATCAGAGGACCACCTATTCAATCATTCAAGTTATTAAAGATAAAATGAAGTTGCATCAAGCTCAGAACAGAGCTTCTAATAATTCTAATTCTAATTCTAATTCTAATTCTAATTCTAATTCCAATTCTAATTCTATTTCTTCTAATTTGATATTTCTTAACAACTGGTAGCTACCAGGTGACTGTGATTTTGCAGCATATGTGGGATCTACCTGACACCTTCATACAGGACTCTTGGCACACCTTTGGAAATACTCTATGAAGCAATGACAGAGGGTTCTTTAAACTCAAGTTTTAAACAACTAATATTTCCTCTTAATTTATAAAAGAATAACAAATTATGTAAGGAATTAGATTGGTTTGCCACAATCTCTTCCTGGTAAGCCCACACCAACTGCTATAATCTCCTATTCTTTTTAAGTTTACTAGAAATATTATGATTAATTTGTTCCAGTATTTTGAGAAAGCCACTGGTCTGTACCACTTAAGCTCCTAATTTTTTTTTTTTTTTTTTTTTTTTTAATATTGGAACCATGGTTAGGAATCATACTAAATAGCTTTAAACTTATATCATATGGGAGTGTACTAGCCATAAGTTAGAACAGTGCTGCATCTATTTTAAACTGAATTTCTTATTATTTGTCACTACACTCAGTGACATTAACACTGCTGCTTATATTCTCTGTGGAGGCTAATGCTAAAGAGACATTAGACTCCCAGAGTTTGTACTGTCTTTTACAAAATAACCTTCTGCAGAAATTTCTCACCAGTGCAAAAAAGCCCTTTTCTCTCTGTTGAATGGAGGAAACACTTAGGCTTGATTTTAGTATTAATGTGATTGAAAAATGCATTAATATTTATTTCTATGAGGCTTGGAAGTTTTTTTAGAAATTATCTACAGGAAAAGCTAGGGTGACAAAATACAGGGAGGTGCTAATTATTTTCCCAGGATCTGTTTATTCCTTGTGCTCTGTGAGATAAGAAGTCTTCAGCTTTCTCTGCATCTCAGTCAAACAGATTTGGCTGTGTCCTGGTGGAGCTGAATGGTAACCTAGAGGAAATTTTAATATTCTGAGAAACATGAGGGAACCAGAGGAACTCCTTAAGGCAACTGGACCAGAGTTTTTTCCTTGTGAAATAATATTTGAAATATTCTCTGCTTTGCTTATGTGTAGAAAAAAGCGCAGGGAGAGGAAAGAAAAAAAGAAAAAAAAAGAAAAAAAAACAACAACAAAAAGCACGGCTGGTCTTCATGGCGTCAAGCAAATAATAGAACATTACGGTTTTTAGGTAGCAGGGGCATGCTGTAAGGACTGTATGATACCTCTATGATATTTCTATATAAATTAACTGTCAAGTTCCTAGAATGATAAAAATAGAATGAAAGAAAATCTCAAACTCAAGTGTTTTTCTGCATGACCCATCATCTCTTTTGTTTTGTCATCATTCTCGCAAAACTGGAATAATTAGATGTCAACGACTGTGTAGGAGTTTGACAGATGAAACAACTAACTTAAGAAGGTAAATTTGTCTAAGAGCAAAATTCGGAATGGAGTCTTACATAGAAGAAAAAGAGTATATAATAAACAAAGCTTACAGAGGAATTTCCTGTCTGCCTTGCTCCAGTGCAAATCATGAGCAACTTGACAGACATGGACTGGTATTTTTTTAAGGGTTTTTTTCTTTCATATATCCACAGGGCCTGGTGTAGAAACACCTAGGGTTAGATTAGGATCTCTTTTTCAGTACAATGCCATATATCTCATCCTGATGATTATGTGAACCTCATTGTCAACGAGCAGTTCTTTGGGAGTATTAATTTGTTTATGGCTACAATTTCTCCTTACTGTCTTAGAATCAGATATTAGCACTTAGAAAATACCGTGTATGTACCATATATTTTTTTTCATTGTGTAATGTTATGTTCACTGTTCTTATACTTCTCACTTCTTTTATCTTTTCATTAGCTTTTGTTGAGCGTGGTTTTACCAGGAACTTATCTTACAACATGAGTTCAACCAAGCATTTCAATAATCATTAATGAGAGATGGATATTTATTCAATGAGATAAAGAGGAAATCCTTGTCTAAGGTCAACCTCATACCAAGGACTTTTGATTTTGGCCTGGATAAGTCAGTTGCTTAAAAGAAAAGACTAATTAGAACCATTTTTTAAGCTAATTTCCCATAGTGTGCTGTAGGAAAGTCCATTTGGACACAAATGAAAGCTACATTGGTAAAATCAGTTAGCCAAGAATCCGTTTCTAGGGGAAAAAAGAATATATCAATGGGAGAACTGGTAGAGCAAAAATGTTGTTGTAGAGGGAAACACTATGATTCAAAAAGTTATTATTTTTTTTCATTATTATCATTGTCAAGCCAATACTTTACGTTCTTGAGAAGAAAAACAAAGTGTAAGGATTTCAGGAAAAGAAAACTATGACATACCATGAAGTTATGACCTCTGAATGTCTCACAGATAAAATTTGTAAATCTGAGTTATGGTCCATGAATATCCCAGAATCAAATTAAACAGGGAATGAAAACCTAAACAGGGAAAGAAATCAAGAGATAGCAAAGGAAAACTGATGTTCCTCTTAAAATAACTTCAGAATATGAAAGATCTGGCTTTTTCACAGAAAGTGCTTTTATTTTCTCGATAAGGTTGCCAGAAGTCTAATTCGAAGTCCTTGAATTAGATGTGTGGCTTCACCTTGAAAATTGTGAGCAGTTTTGGTCACTACAATATAAGAAAGATATTGAGCTATTAGAGCATGTCCAAAGGTGAGCAAAAAAGATGAAGTGCCTTGAGGGGAAGCTGCATGAGGAGTGGCTGAGGTCACTTGGTCTGTTCAGCGTGGAGGAGATTGAGGGGAAACCTCACTGCAGTTACAGCTTCCTGTGAGGGGAAGAGGAGGGGCAGACACTGATCTCTTCTCTCTGACTGAGGGAATGGCCTGAAGTTGTGTTAGGGGAGGTTTAGATTGGATATGAAGAAAAGGTTCTTCACCCAGAGGGTGACTGGGCACTAGAACAGCTCCCCAGGGAAGTGGTCACAGCACCAAGCCTGCCAGAGTTCAAGAAATATTTGGATAAAGCTCCTGGGCTCACAGTGTGATTCTTGGGGATGTCCTGTGCAGGACTGGAAATTAGATTTGATGATTCTTGTAGGTTCCTTCCAACTCAGCTTCTTCTGTGGTTTTGTGACTTGCTCAGATTTATTAGGCAGAACACAGTCTGTGAAGTAGAGGATAAGAAAAAGTTCTGGCTGAATGTTTATTGTTAGCCTTTTGACTCACAATAAAAAAGCAATATTTCAAGTCTTTGGCCAAGTTTGGGGTAAATGGGAAAGCAACCTTAACATTTTGAAGATTAGTAGACAAAAAATAAAACCAAAAAACACACAAGAAGCCTTGAGACAAGAAAGCAATAACTCTCCCCTGCCAAAATCCCCCAAACAATAAACTAACCCAAAGTAAAGCTAACAACATAGGTATACAATGAGTAACCCTCAAGACCTTAGCTGTTAATGCATTCATGATCAGTCACAGAAGACTTCAAAACATTCAGGATGTTCTGAAGAAAAATTTCATTATTTCCGATTATTGAACTATGACTTTTTTATTTTAATTGGCTTCTTTGAGAACTTTTCATCCGGTTTTCTAGTGTTGCTGAGTTTCCACTTCAATGATATAAGCTCCATCTGCTTAAAAGGAATTTATAGAGCTACAAGGTGTGAATGCTCTGAGCCTGGAAGACTGAAATAATTTTCCAGAAAAAAGATCAAGACAGGATTTTTCCAGTGATCATGCAATGTACTGGCCTTTGAAGCAGAGAGGAAAAACAGTTTGCATAAGATAATGAGAGCAGTAGCTACATCTTGAATCAGTGCTATCTTTTCTGATACTTGTATGTGTAATGGTTTAACTCCAGCCAGCAACTGAGCCCCATGGAGCCCCTCACTCATTTCCCCCTGCCCTCACCCTGCAGTGGGATGGAGGAGTGAGTCAGAAGAGTAAAAGTGAGAAAATCCAAGTGTTGAGATAAAGACAGTTTAAAAAGTAAATCAAAGGCCACACATTCAAGCAAAGCAAGGCAAGGAATTAACTCTCTGCTTCCCATGGTCAGGCAGGTGTTCGGTCATCTCCATGAAGGCAGGGCCTCATCCCGTGCAGTGGTGACTTGGGAAGATACAGACCATCACTCCAAATGTCCCCCACTTGGTTCTTTGCCCAGGTTTATGCACTAAGCTTGATGTCATAAGGTCTGGAATATGTCTCTGGTCACTTGGGGTTAGTTGTCCTGGCTGTGTCTCCTCCCAGTTCATAGTGCACCCTGTCTACTTGATGGTAGGGAGTAGAAAAGGGCTTGACTCTAAGTGCTGCTTAGCAATGATTAAAACATCCCTGTATTTTCAACACTGTTTCCAGCTCTACTCCAAAGCATAACCCCATACCAATCACTATGCAGAAAATTAACCCTACCTCAGTCAAAATCAACATACTATGTTATGCAGAAAGAGAAGGTGAAACCAGATAAATGGTGTGTGAAACTAAGCATCTCTGTAACATAAAAAGCAGCGCTGTAGTCATGACCATTTTCCAATCATGATGTCTCTCTATTTTTACCCTGTTTTCCTGGGGTGGTAGAGGCAGGCTTAAGAATGAAACTCAGAAATGTAGGGAACAAATATGGTGGCAATCTAGTGAGATTAGACTCTGGTGTTGTAAACCCAAAGAATTACAGATTTTAGAACAAGTCAATGTAAGGAAGTCATTCTGTGATAACCAAATAGAAAGTTTTATCAC
Source organism: Aegithalos caudatus (assembly GCA_013389925.1). Taxonomy (NCBI): domain Eukaryota; kingdom Metazoa; phylum Chordata; class Aves; order Passeriformes; family Aegithalidae; genus Aegithalos; species Aegithalos caudatus. Next base: position 115,438 of record WEIU01017022.1, on the reverse strand, counting down.
ATACTGCTCATTTAGGTTTTTAAATAAAAAGACCTTGCTGGTCCCATGTTGGCTTGATGACAATTTAGTGCCTTGTGAAAAGATTTGTGGATTGAAAACCAAAGGCTAGAGACAGCCACAGCAGTGGCTAAAAGGCTGTGCCTGGCAGGCAGGACAAAGCTAAGATTTTTATTTCTGGCTTCTTGCTAGGGTTGTTCCAAAGCTGTGAACAGGGAAATTGATCAAAATCTCCATTATCTCTCATGATCCATTTACAACTGTATGCCACCATATCTTCAAACATTCAGTTAAAAATGGATGATTTCTATCCTGTGATTCTGATGAACCATAACTATGCTAACCTTGATACCATTATTTTAAAATTTTTGTGATATGGGTCCAGGAAAAAAATCATGAAGCATTAGGAACAAGTGTCAGAATCCTGAAAAATTAAATTGGCATGGTAGGAACTGTTGCTAATACAGGAACAGCTTTATACAAAAGAACGAGACAAACACAGGCACATCTGCATCCTGCATTTACATGGAGATGTAAGAACAAAATTAATTGTCAAAAATTGTCCAGAAGTTGGCTTTAATAAAAATTGCTATACAAATACAGAGGTAAGATTATCAGAATGGCACAGTATCACATCATCAAAGTCTGACATTATTAAAGTGGTGTATAATTTTTTTCTTGACTTTGGTGGCAAACTGCATATCATGCTGGACATAGGCCAGGAATATATTTACTTGATGAGTTCCTCCAGCAGCTGTGCTTTCACTAATGCTACAAGGATAGTAGATGCTTCCCATTTATACAATGCAATTACAGACATGTATCTTCATCGTATCCTATTTCTTTCCCTCTGCTATTCAAATCTTGATGCTATCCAGGTGCTTGGTATTCTGAAATTGTTCTTGCTTCCACAGATGCAACTCTGTCTCCTATACTCAAGTACATTTAAGAGTTGCATGAAAGAATAAGATCTGAAAAATTATGAGATTTTATAGGTATTACTGTGTAACTTTGGCTGTGAAAGCAAAAACTGTAATAGTCTGACAAAGGGAGGTGCTTCAATTTCACTCCATGTTCTCTGTATAGATCTGAAAAATTGTTTAATGGTATCTTGCCCATATTCTGGGATTCATGACCAGCAGATCTAAGGAGATAATACTGCCCCTTTATCCACTGTCATGAAACCCTACCTGTAGCTACACCCAGCTCTGGAGGCTCCCAGCATTAAAAGGATATGGACCTCCTTGCAGGAGCAAGTCAAGAGGAGGAAAAAGAAGATGATCAAAGAATTGGAGCATGTCTCCTATGAGGATGGGCTGAGAGAGCTGGGGTTGTTTAGGCTGAGGAAGAGAAGGAACATGTTACAGCAACCTTCCAGTACCAAAATGGGGCCTACAAAAAAGCTGGAAAGGGACATTTCACAAGTGCGTGTAGCAATAGGATAGGGCTTGAAACCAAAAGAGGCTAGATTTAAGTTAAATATTAGAAAAAAATTCTTTAGTGTTAGAGTAGTGAGGCACTGGAACAAGCTGCCCAGAGAAGTTGTTGATGCCCCATCACTGGAAGTGTTCAAAGGCCAGTTTGGATGGGGTTTGAGAAGACTGGTCTAGTGAAAAGTGATCCTGTCAGTGGCATGAGGCTAACCAGGTGATCTTTGAGGTCCCTTCCAACCCAAATCATTCTATGATTCTAGAGAATCTATGGAATAACTATTCAAAGCCCTATGATGTGAACAAGGAACTTTTCATGGGACCAGGTTACTCTGAGCCCCATCCAGTCTTATCTAGAGGGATGGGGATTCTCCACATTTCCAGGGATGGACAGTCCACAACTTCTCTGGGCCGAAGTGGAGAAGAAAATTAATTTTCTTGTCTGTGATCTTGTGGACCAGAACATAAAAGCTTCTAAATATATTATGCTTTTAAGGACTGTGCAGAGAAGAGCTGGTGAAATAAGATCCTGAAAACTCTCAAATGCAAAAGCATTGTCTATACTGTAGTACACAAAATATAACAATAGTGCATTTTTCAGGTAACAACAGTAAAAAGGCATCTCTAAAATATTCCTTATTGTAACCTGGTGGATTTTTTTCCTTAAATGTTTCATAAAATGCCTTTTTTTTTTTTTTTTTATTAGGACTCATTAAAAACAGAAGGGGATTTTCTGTGATAATTTATGTGAAACCAGAGGAAATTTCTACTTAATTTACTTCTAAATGTATTGAATATGTCCCTAAGTTTATTCATGAAGCCACAAATGGTTGGTCTGAAACTTACAGATTGTTCCTGGCTAAGCACTTAAGTAACAAGGTATTATTTGAAGCCATAGCTACTGAAATGTTTACCTGTGCAATGCTTTATGGCAGATTTCATCTTGGTAAGTGAATTCTCTGTCCATTTTAACTATTGTGCAGGATCCCATGTTCTTAAGTATGCTGATCTTTCTGTATGTGGGGGAGACATTTGACTTTTAAAAGTAACTGTATGCAGACCAATGACATAGTACTAAAGACTTTACTTTGCCCTCATATAGTAAAGAATACAGGTATCCTCCAAATTATATATGCTTCATTTCAGGTGGTTTTGAACAACTGAATTTTTTGTGTCTGGATTCTTTGGAATCATACTTATTTAGTTTTGAAAAGACAGGGCCTGGATTTCTGCCAGCAACATGAATCAAACTATTTTTCAGATTTGCCAGAAGGGTTTGATGAAGGCAAGGTATTTCAAACAAACAGTATATAAGGTTTCTGTCAAAATTAAATGCAGCAAACCATCAAATGACATTAAAGGTTTCACTTTAGTAATTTATAGTGTGAAGAGTTAAAAAAAAAAGGTGTCATGCTGTCATGTGTGCACTAGAGGGCAATGCAAGAATTACAGTTTTGATGGGATATTCGATATTTCTTTCCCTCTATCCTCCCCTACAACTTTTTTGTAAACTTTTACAAGATACGGAAAGCACACATTAATTCAAAATATTTCTGAGTGGGATTGTGTTAAACGTACTTGGAATGTACCTCTTTCTTAATAGATACAAACTGCTGGCAGCTCAGATCCTGCTTCATGGAGTGGCTTGTGTAATGAATTTTGCAGATTAAAAAATACAAACAACATGTACTAAACTCTTTGATTTACTTCCATACCTTAGGGATGAAAAAAAAATCATTTTCATTGTGAATAATATGGTAGATATATCATTTTTCATTCAAATGATAACACCTAGTGTATAAGAAATAAAGATTATTTCAAAATGTTGCAGATACCTACACTGAAATGTCAATCAGAGGTTAGTATTTATGTTAATTAAGGTAAACAAGTTGCCTGGCCCTTTTGCTTACGTTCACTTTTACAGTGCTCTCAGCTCTTAGGTGCCTGGAATTCTCAGCACAATGAGAATTGTGGCTAGTTTATGGTTGGCACATGAGCCCTTTAGGATGTGTATGACATCCTGCCCTGAAGGGGTGTGACACCCTGACTGAAGGGAAGCTAGACCCCTTTAGACCTTAGACAATCTACTAGGGAGATCAAGAGAACCTGGAGAAGCATCAGAATGTGACTTTTTTATACTCTTCCCCTCAGCACCCAACCCCCACAAATCTGCTTGCAAAACTTAAAATAATAAATTTATAAACATAAGGCACCAGAAATAAAAACATCCTTTCATTCTTTTTTCCTGCAGTGACAAGAGATATATATTCTAGATTGTAGACAGACCTGCCTTGGAGATAAATCGTGTGATTTCAGCATCTCAGCAGTAGATAACAAATTCCCTTAGAACCACATAATTAAAAAATGACATTTCTGCTACAGTGTGCCAACTTGCCACTGCCATTGCCCTAGGATTCTGAGGATGGGGAAGCCCTGCAGACTTCCAATGTTATATTCTTCAGGGGGACAATGTAAGGTTGTTTTAACAAAAATAAAGATCCTGAAGGGGTCAAAGGATATTATTTTCTAAACTTTTTTTTTTTTTTTTTTTTCAAATGGGAAATGTCTGAGGGAAACCTGTTTATTATAAAGTACACCAGATGAGAGAAAACATATGCAGAGTGGCAGTAAAAAATAATATCTTAATTTCCATTACAGTTAAGAGAGCAAGGATCTGGCATGAATCAAAAATGTTCAAAAGTGAGGGTCTCATGGTGAGGGCCTTTCCCCATATATGATGGTCTTTTATTTTTGAATGACCTTTATGGTGCTTTAACTCTCAACAAAGAAAAAAATTCTTGTAGCTAAGATATAGTTGTTTTTAAGACTTATGGTGAGCAAAACTCTCCATGAATAGATTGTCTGTGGTGTATTAGTGTTGCCTGAATATAATCAGTCTAGCAGCCTGTTCTGGTAAGAGCAGTATGGTAGGATCTGAACTTTTCAGGGTATCTTGTGTCTGACCTCCTTAAATTCACACTGCTCGTGCTTTTCAGGGGTTAAAAGTCTACAATCTGTTACCCTAACTTCGACGAGGTGCTTTATCAGGGGATCCCCATGAGTGATAAAAGCCTTTCTGTAGAGCAGGGCTCACTCAGTGAGAGTTCTGAGAGAGTGAACGTCCTTTGTATACACTGGGATTTAAGCTGGCTTGGGACCTTGAAGTGGTAAACTGCAGAGTCATAAGGCAAAACTGTCTTTGATTTCAGTGCTTGCTTGAGTAAGTTTAGAATTGACAAGCAAAATATCCTAGGAGAACCACAGCTCTTTATACCTCCTTTGTACTTTAAAATGTTTTCTTCTCCAACAAAGCACTCTTTTTCATCTCTTGAATGGCATTTTGAAATTAAAGAAACAGAGAACAAGGAAATTGCCTTTGGGACTTTGTTAATTCAAATTATGGTAATAATTGGCATACAATACTTGAGCATACCTCTAGCATGAGTAGCTAGATTGCCAACAGTGTTTTTATTTTTAATTCTGACATCTCTCTAGAATGTCTCACCTTGAGAAATTACACTAGGTACATCTACTCCGTTTTCTACCCAAAGTTCTGACATCTCTCCCTTCTGTGTCCTAGGAACACCTCTTTTGAGAGTAATTCTTCTGGGATTCTGTCTTGAATAAAAGAAGTAGAAAGGAGGCAATTGAAATGTAACTTTTTTTATAACATATGGACTGGAAGCAACAGTTCATTTCCCTATGAATTTTAGTCTCTTCTGGGTCTGAAATTAACAGCACAGAGGAAAATACAGCAGCAATAAAATATTCCAGATATTCAGTAGTGTTTTAAGTGAATAGCTATTTTATACTGGTTGATGGTTAAGCCCACTGTTCAGAACAAGAGTTGGGGATTTCCTTTATCCACAGGGAATTTAAATGAATAATTTTCAGTAGTCAAGGAGTAATTACTCAAATTTGAGTAGAAGCCAGGTCCTCTGTCATTATGGTATTTAGAAATTGGAATTTTCAGTGGTAGAACACAGAAATGTTAGCTTACAATGCAATGAAAACAGCAACTTTTTGGTGATACCTTGGGTAGCTGGAATAGTACCATACCATTGTCTTGAATCATGGCAGATCTGCAAACACTGTAATTGCAGAAACCAAAGGGAGCTAGTGAAAAGAAGACAATGAGGAGATGATGATAAATACTAAAAGTGTGTTTTTCAATTCTAGTATAAATAATAGAACTGTATTGGGGTCCTAAGGAGTAGATGGTTGAAAAAAGGAGATGGAAGGCATAGAGGCATAGAAAGCAAGCTTTCTAAAAGTAAGGAGTTTTAAGTAGGTGTAGAAAAGCTTAAGAGTTCATAGGGGAAATTCTTTACTCCCGTGCCTGCCATCTGCAGTTTCTAATAGAAATAAGAGAAAAAAAAAAGCTTTGCATCAAAAAAAGAAAGAAAGATGTGCTGTAGCTGATCAGGAATGTGTTACAAGAAGAAAGTTAATCAATTACAATTAATGACAGGGAGATGTAGGAGCTTTAAAGCCACCTGGGAGTTTTCTCAGGGCTGAGAGCATCAGGAAAGAATTTCCATACAGATAACAATGGAAGAAAGCTTTCTGAAGACGTGCGGGCTGGATCATGCTAAGTCATGACTAGTGACAACTGGAAGAATGTAGCAAAGTTTGCTGCTCATCATCTCTCTTGTGGATCAACATACATTAGAAATATAACAGCCAAACAACTATTTGTGTGCCCCATTGTCTTTGTTATACTTCAAAGAGGGATCTAAAATACTGCTCAAAATCAAAATTAATCATCCCTTCAGTGAGCCCTTCTGTGAATCTCTTTCCTCCCAGCACAATTCCTCTCTCATACAGATGAAGGCTCTCTAATAACGAAACCTTGTGTGGTATTTTTGGAGGATGCAATCTAGAATGAAACCTATGGTTATTTTGACAGATGAAACCGATATTCATTAAGATTTTCCCCAATCTAATGAAGTCTCTGTAGAGCAGAGGAAGGAGAAACTGGTTCAGTGATATTTTAAATGACAAATAATGAAAAGGAACACCAAAACACAATGAAAAGGAACCCAAAAATTGTGTTGGTTTTTTTTTTGTTTTTTTTTTTTTTTTCCTTCTGAGAAGTTGCTCCAGAGTTACCATTGTCTTATTATTCTTTTCAATTTTTAGGAGAATTTGCAGAGGTAAAACTACATGATGTATGTGGGCTTCTCTGTCAAACACAAAAATATTTGCCATTGTGAATAGTTACTTTAGTTAGTCAAAGCAGTGATTCATGTATTTTAGGTATATTCACACATACATATAATAAAGTAGGAGCTACTCCTGCACACAGTAGACCTTACAGTGGCAGCACTGATTTGAATTTACCTGTGTTATTGGACAACAGCAAATCAAACTTCTGAACATTCTTTGGAGAGTCTTAATTTCTTTCACTTATACCAAGGCTGACTCGCTAAAATCCTTTCTGAAATCTGAAATTGTTTGGTGGTGAGAACATTCAGATTGATCTTTGTTACCTGCTATATATTTTTAACTTTATTTTGTTTAAAACAGTATCTATAGCTATCATCTAAGAGGGATTTACTAAATTCCACTATTACTAAATTATGAAATTCCACTGCTTCTTTCGTAACAATGGAAAACAATAATAGCACAATCTGCCAAAAATAGTAATCCCACTTACAAAAAGAGGCCATGGCTACTGACTTCCAGTATGAGTATTGTATTACCTAAACCCCAATTTTATTTGAGATTGAGCAATATTTCTCTAAATAAATCACTGCCAACTGTGAAGAATAGCCCCTGAATTAACAGTCACTTTTCTATTCACATTTATTGCACAACCAGATACTAACCATGATGCCAAATCAGATTTCTTTCTGTCTCATTTGTATGGACAGCTTCTCCTCTCATGACAACAAAATTTGAAGTCTCTAACATATTATGCCTGCTCTATGCTTGGCTGATCCTTGCTAAAAACCCTTCTGTCTTTTCAGAAATCTGCAGGGCCACATTTCTTGTTTCCCTTATAGTCTCTGTCATAGGAAAAAAAAAACCCCAAAAAACCTAGAAACGCCTAATCACAGTCCATAACCATAGCTCACTTCAGTTATATCAGTGATGGTAACACCCTGTATTTTCAGATGAGAAACTATCTAGTAATTGCAGATGTTCTGCCAAGAGCACATGGTGCACTTGATGACATATAAACAGATGATCAGGAACAAGGAATAGCAGCAGTATGTGTGAGACTGATAAAAGCTGTATCACATGGCATATAAATTTAGCAGGGAAAAAAAAACTATAAAGCCATTAAAAAAAAAAAAATTAAAAGGGAAAAAAAAAAAAAAAAACAAAAAAAAAAAAAAAAAAAAAAAAAAAAAAAAAAAAAAAAAAGAAAGTGTCACAAGATAAAGCTGAAAGAGTTAAAAAAATTCTTCCCACATTCATAGTCCCAAGAGAGGAAAAAAAGAAAGAAAATTGGGAAAGGGGAAAGGAGAAAGCAGATAGAAATTTGGTGATCTTGGTAATAAAATTTCAAATTTCCATTCAAAAGTTCCATTAGAAAGGGTAAAATAACTGACAAATTTGAATGCCAAGCAAGAAGCTAGTGAAGTAACCTAGACTTCACACACAGCGTGATATACTGAATAGACCACAAACTAGTGTGCGATTCCTTCTGCATTTTACTTTTTGAGATCAAGCATCTTAACTGTATGATATTATACAGGTAAAAAGAATTTTCTTCCACATACTCCTAGGTGATGACTGCTGTCACTATGCTTACAGCACAAAAATCCTGTTACTTATTAAAATTACAGTAGTGATTAATTCACTAAACCACCTTGTACATATCTGTCCTATGCTCCCCTGCATTTCCAAAAGCTATGTGAGTAGGAGACATGTTTATAGAGATAGTATTTAATCTACTTGATATTTGGCATTGTTGAATCATAATTTCCCATAATTCCCCATCACTGAGTGAATAGAAAATGTTTCAGAATATCACCATACATTAGGATGCTATAAACCAGAGAATTGAAGACATGCTAGCAGTCTCAGACACTCAATCCTGGACAAGGTCTGCATTTTCCTTTAAAAACCAAACCAACAAAAATTTTAAAACTCAAGTGAGTTCATTTGTGGTGAGAAAAGAAAAATACCTGAAGCCCTAAGGCTAATTGCTAGTTGTAAAGTGCAGTCTGCTTCCCTCACCATACTGAGAGGTGCTTCAAATTTATTACTTGCTGTGTTGCTTTAGGGACAGATTTGTGAAAGGGGCAGGAGCTTGAAATAATTCACTTAATGGACCCTCAGTAATTTAACCAGCTATTTCAGATGGAAGCAGTGCTCTGATTAAAGGGGAGCTGCTGATACAATGAATGACTGCCATGAAAGTCAAATGGAAATGGCTTGAGGAGGGAGGGAAAGAGTAGAAGAGGAAAGATGAAGGTAGGAAGCAAGATCACTGCAATGCAGACTAGCAAATGTGACAGATCAATCTATCATGATCTGCAGAGGTAGAGGGACTTTCCAAAGACTGTGAAGCAGTATGGCATGACTAACAAGACTGTAACCATTCGCTCATTTATTGATTGAGCTATATCCACAGATAACAGATTACTTTCAAAAGAGGATGTCTTCTGCATCAAAAACAACATGTACTGTGTTTCTTTTGAGGACTACAAAGGTACTTTTCTCACTCATTTGAAATATTCATACACATGTGGAAAACAAACCCAAAACATGAAAAACTGCCAGCTTTCTTGTTTTCCAATCTCATCTTTTTCTCCTTTTCCTGGTATGATTTGCAAAGTTGAACAAGAAGTCAGGGTAAGGGCACCTGAGTGAAATTCACGTGGGTGGTTTTGAGTCTCTAATTGCTGTTCCTCTGATTGCCACAGCTTCTTGGAACCACATCCAGCAAGGAAGTGACTGACACCTTTCTGCTGCGGGAGCCTACCTGAGCAGTGGGAGCATCTGTGCTGTCAGAACCAGGACTCACAGGCATTGAGGCTTTCATTTATCAAGGAACAATAAAACATAATTGCAAGCCCCCTTCCCTTGCTCCTTCTTCAGGAATACACAGACATACCTAAATATGTATGTTTGGTTATTTCCATATATGCACATATATATATACATATATATATATATATATATATATATATATGTTTCCTATTTGTTTAATCAACAGATTTAAACTAATGTGACTACTTTTTAAATGCTTAGGACAGAGTATAGGGATTCACTCTGTCTTTGCTTTTATACTTTTCGTTCTTTATTGATTTTACTGCATATACTCAATAAAATTAATCACGTACATTCCTGTTACTATTGATGCAGTAACATTTGATTTCTTCATTTTGTCTTGTAGTCTGTCAGAGTAAAATTACTGTGGAAAGACAGAGATAATGCTAAAAGCAATCTTGCCCTCGATACATTGCAGCTGTGTTAATTACCAAAGAGTGGAAACAGCCTTTCCCTCCCAGCTGTGGGTGTGATAAAGAGTGAGTGAGCTGCTAGGGGGTCAGTTGGAGTCTGCTGGCCGTGCTGTGAGGAGGAAGGGACAGGAGGTCGTGGGAGGGACAGGCAGGGTTGGTGGCTGTGCTAGGGACAGGAAGGAGTCAGCTGGAACTGCAGAAGGAAGGGAGAAGAAGGAGAGAAAGAGCCAGAGCTGCGTGGACCTGCCCATGGGAGGCTACATAGAAAGGGTATGAGAGACTTTTGGATAATGAGGTGCTGATGCTTGAAGCCTTCTGAAGTTTTACTGAAGCATTCTGAATGTCGTGTCCATCTCTACAACAACAAATTACTTAATTACTTGTGCTTGTTTCAGTTAGTTTTAAATAAATACTTGTTTCTCATGGGAGCCTTAATATGCCTTTGTAAGCAAAAAGAATGAAGCAGAATATGGACCTATAGAAGCTATTTATTTTTTCTAAAATAAAAACATTTTTGTGTGCCAAGATGGGTGACCTTTGTAAAAACAACAAAGAAGTCATTCAGGCAAATAACATCATTTAAAAAATGTGATACTTCTGTGTCTTATGATTTTGTTTGGTTTACATTTTTAGTGAGTAAAAAATAACACAGCTTTGATATTTTTTGTGAACTGAATCTATTTGTAGAATCTGACCTAGAACTTGATCAGTCCTATATTTACTGTTCCTAACAGCAAAAGGGGGAAGAAGACTGCTCATTTGTGAGCATCCTGTCTGTATAATTTTCTTGATGTTACAAAACATGCATGTACTTTTTACAGTAGCTTATATATAATCTTGCAGATTCAACATTAACCAAAGTGAGATTCTGTGTTGACCTCTGTCAGATCAAGGATCTCCTGCATTCAGTTTATTTAGTAATTAAGCAGAGACAGAACACATGTATGTCTTTATCTTGAAGGTGAGTTACTGAAAGATGTAAATCTCTGCTGTAGTCCAGCTTAAATTCCCACCACTAAATAAAATAACCATGAGCTTTTAATATCATAAAATCATAGAACATTCTGAGTGAAGGACAATGTTCACTAGACCAGGTTGCTCCAAATCTCGTTCAACCTCGCTTTGAACACATCCAAGGATGGGTCATTGACAGCTTCTCTGTAAAACATGTTCCAATGCCTCACCGCCCTCACAATAAAATTTTTTTTCCCAATATTTAATTGAAACTACTGTCTTTCAATTTTAAACTAGTCTTCTTGCACCTATTACTATATGACTGTAAAAAGTCTCTTAATCTTTTTTGTAGGCTCCCTTCAGGTACTGGAAGGCCACAGCTAGGTCACCCTGGAGTCTTCTCTTTTCCAGCCTGAAAAATCCCAGTTCTCATCATCCTTGTCATTGTTTCTATATTAATTATGTGAGGTATGGAAATCAATCTTTTTGAAGGAAGAAAACCTCCACAACAGTAATGTAGAATCTAGACAGAAGAGATGATTTCAGATTGTGTCACACTGGAGGTAAGTTAGATCCATCTGTGGATTTTAGTTTTTGTGCTGTAACTCTGTTAACTACATCCTCAAGTGGAAGTGATAGAGTGGCTCCCATTCCCTTACACACTTCTGTCATCCACATTCCAGCTGCATTTAGACTCAGCTGAATTTAGTAAGCAACTGTATTTAATCATCTTCTTCACCTATTTTTACTTCAGTAAGTGATTTGACAGTTTAGGGCCCTCCTTTCTCTAGGCACCTGGATTGCTACTCCAAATACACTTAAATGGATCACATAGGGCTATTAAGAACTTGATAAGGGTGCCATTCTACATGCAAATGAGCCTTTTTCTATTACTGATATGCTAGTTTTCATCTGTATTTGCAGAGAAAATGTTAAAGTATTGAGATGACAAGGTTACAAATGAGGACTGCACACATGGAGAGCCCACCCTGTCCAACAAACAAATGGCTTGGTGGTACAGCAACTTTATCTTTTCTACCCACAAGGATATCTCTGTTATCTCGGGGTGATATTTTAGATGTTATTTTAGCTATCTTTGGATACATCATCCCAAAGGCAAGGTTGGGATATCAGTTATGTGAATGGAAATGGGGAGAAAATTCATTGAACTTGGCAGTTGCACACACACTGTAAAATCTGCCAGAATTAGAATTGAATGAGGGAGAATGGAGGCATTCTGATTTTGCTGTAACCTTACGGATTTCACTGGGGACTCATGGCTTATGAGAGGAGGGCTAGACTCTAGATAGATCAAACAGATTTGGAGGGATATGTTTCATAAGTAAAAATGGGCATTCACAAAGCTAATCCTTTTGCTGGATGAGTAAATGTTGCTGTTTGTCTCTCTGACTTACTGGGTAAGAGTGCAGAAGTGGTGACATTGACTTTGATGCAAAGCAAACTGTCACCAGTAAGTCTCTGTTCAGATGTGCTGACACTTAAAAAGGCCAAGATGTGAAGTTAGTTAATTAAGACAATCTTCCAGTGATGATTGCAAGTCTCCCTGTTTATGTCATGATTAAATATAAAATATACTTAACAGTTGTTATTCTAATGATTGTGCCAGAAAAGCACAAATAGACAGGACATATAAAATGCTAAGAATGCTTATTTTTACATGCATGAAAAACAATGCATAAGAGGAGATGCACCATTAATCCTGGAACTGTCACTAAATCAGGGCTTACTCCTTCCCTCCTTCCTTCTTTCTTTCCCTCCCTCCTTCCCTGTCTTTCTTTCACTGTAACATAGTGAAGGGCTTACTCTTTTATCAGGAACACTTATGTATTTAAGGGTGAATATCTCCTTGTGCCCTGATGTCAACTGAATGTCTCTTCATACAGCATTTTCCCTTGATAGATTCTCAGGTTATCCAGTTTCAGAATGAGTGTTTGCTAACCCAGCTATAAAAGGTGACAAGTGAAAAAAAGAGATCAGAAACTGTTCGCATGTGACAGCAGTGTTGTTTGACTCTCATTGAGGTGGTCTGAAATAGAAGCTGGACTCCCCACTGGCTCCCTTAATTTCAGCTGGGCTGAGTGGTGGTTCTAGTTCACTGCCCATCCCTGCTGAGTCACAGGTACTGCTGCTGCTGGTCCATTACCACTGAATAAACTGATTTTGTGCAGTTATCAACTATAAAATGTATTTAAATCAATCAGAATAGGAAAAAGAAAACAAACACAAAATATTTAATACACTGGTGGTCTCAAATAGCTTAACATAGCAGCTATAGAGCATAAAACAGGATGGCACCCTTTAAATTTTCTGTGTCATTTCACAGAACAGACAGTTGCAAGAAGAGTGGTGTGCCCAGGAGAGAAATTTCTTTTTAAGTTATAGAGAAAACTCTGTATTGTTTCAGGGTTAGATTGCGATGGTATCAAAGGTTAAAACCAGCATACAATAGGTATAGATGAGTCATTTTCCTGAGGAGGTTTTAAAGTACTGAAGTGAATTAAGATAACTTTATACTGTTGCTGTTCTTACCAGTTCAAAATAATGGGTTGTTGCATCAGTGGAGTAAGAGAACTCCACTGAGTTCCTAGTGTGTCCACTGTTTTACAAAATCATAGCATAGATAGAGTTCCTCTCCTGGGGTCTGGCAACACAAATGGTCTACACACATTCATACATATACATGCACGCACAAGGAATGCAAAACCTCAGAATCACTCAAATAATTGTGTTGGGTACAGAAGCAGAAAAATAAAGAACATCCACAAACTGTTCCTGAAAGACTGGTAACTTTGAGCTGAACTTCTGTGTGCACTTTGTGATGGGAGATAATGCTTCCTGACCCCTGCTAACAGACGTTGAACTTGCAGTGCACAAAGGTAGACACTGTCATTTCTGTCTTGCCAAGTATAAATGGAGAGACTCTTCTGGCTGCTGATGTCTCTTCCAGTTTGAAAGGCAGCTAACCTTCTGCCCTGGTAGAGGGCCAATCGATTGACTAAAAATACAGCATCCTGACATGAAAATGTTCCCTGCTGAGCAGATTTCATAGTAGACTATTGAGATGGCAGAGTAGAGGAAAGGACAAACTGTTCTTTAGGACAACAAAATCATTTCAGCTCATGCTTTAGTTTCAAGATATTTCATAACCACATGAAGCACTGTTATTTCTCATTTTCCTCTCATTTACTTCAATGTTTATGTTTCGTCTTGAATGAAGACTAAGTCTCAATAAATTCTTTACTCTTCAATTGATACAAGACATCTTTTTTCCCCTTCCTTTTTCTGCTGAGATCTTAACACAATATTAAAAAAGAATCAACACACTTGAGAGAGTAAAATTGTCAAGGAAGGTATATTGAAACACTAAATCAGGAGAAAACAGTAGATGAAAAGACCTCCTATAAAATGTTGGCAGATGTATGGAAGAAAGCATTTATGGAATTAACCTGTCATGCAATGGATGATCCCAGGCTCTACAGCTTTTCACACTCTGGTACGTGTCTATTCCATAATTAGGGTGGGAAGGAGAAAGATTGCTCCTTATGAACAATTAAAATAAAAGCAATTATTAAGCTGCACATATTTTTCTTCTCATTATGAATTAAATGAGAAAACACCAGTTTATTTCCTCCTCATTTTTATTCTCTTCCCTTGCAAAAAGGCATTAAAAATCTTTTATACTGCATGGAGAGATTGGAAGCTTAATTACAGTGCTTCTAAAGTGCTTTGAGATCCTGAAGTGAAAGTTGTTATTGTACCATGAAAAAAGAGAAGAGATTTTTTTTTCCCCTTCTTTTTCTGCTAACTACTTTACAAAGCCCCTTTTGTGTTTGTGACTTCATTTCACCACCTGCCTGAACAGAAGGTGGGCTTCCTATCATACTAGACCATGAAGTAGAATGTAACCTACTGCTGTGTCTCACTAGACATAGCTTTGTAACATACAAGCAGAATAAGACCTTTATTCCTGTGTCTTTAATAGTGTCATACTGTACATAAGCTTCTCAATATGAATTTTTGATGCTTCTGGAGCCCAGATAACATGGAACCTTCCTTGTGGCCTGCTAAAATATCTCACAGATATGGAATACTCACTGTGATCAAAAAATTAGCTCTATGTGATTGGAGCTGATATATTCCATCATTAGACTGGAAAGCTATGATAAATAAAGCCAAGCCTCTGTATCTTAATGTGATCCTTCACCTCTGAAATAAGTATTCAAATATTTTTTGTGAACAAGCACATGGAATGTCATCAGCTAAGCAGAATGTTTAGTTTCTCTTCACAAAACCACAGTACTCAGTTTTGTGTCTCTATTGGTTTTTTCAAAAGAACTTTTGCTGTTGAGAGCACTGATGGTTCAGAGCTCTGGTACAATTTTTTTTTCCTACCTATAATGGGTGCAAATGAAGCCCAATCCTTTACTGTTATGTCTGTTTCTTCAAAAATGGGTATGTAATTTTTCCAAAGTACCTGAAATTTCTGTATACAAATATCTCCACATCATATGTTTGAATGTTTATAGAATAATCTTTCCTTTCCTTTCAAAATGAAAGGTGCTTCCCTAGCTAGTTGGACAGGAGAGAAGTACAGTTCTTATAATAAGTTTCCTTTTATATATTCCATGTTGGGAAACATATTATTGACATTGGATTGTTACAGAGAAATGCATTAACTTTTCCAGCGGAATGAAAATTTGTACTGTTAAAAACACTTTTGCATTCCCAACCCATCTACAAACCTGTAACACATCTGTACCTGGACATTGCAATGCCATCCTTCAAAATGGACAGGGAGAGAATAAAGCAACTGCCATATGGTCTTAGATCAGTCCACCACTAGTGGAAAATGTGTATTCATCATGCATTTGCAATAAGCCCAGCTGTCTTCAAGTGTGAGCTGTGTGTAGTCAGCTCCTACAGTACTTCTTCTCTTCCTTTACATAGCTCCCTTCTATCTTGTTAAATCATCCTTGGCTTCTTCACAGTCCCTCAGCACATGACAGTGTGGCAGCAGCACCCACTCAGTCCAGCTGTGATTTGAGCTGTTGCTTTGGTACATCATCCTTAGTCATTCTTGTAAGTTTCAACAGCTTGTAAGTCAAACACACAGGTGAACCCTGCAGCTGGCCAGAATATGAGTAATAGGTTGCATCTTAACACAGAAATGATTGCAGCAAAGCATATCCATCTGTATAAGGAAGACAAAGGAGACCAGCAAAGTGGGACAGCTTGGTTCTTTCATGTGTTTGCATACACGCAGACACAGCCAGCACCAGAGTCCTGTGTGCAACATCTCAACCGAGGATGAGTGTTTAGTCCAGAAAAACCCAGTAAATGTAAGAAGGAATTTTCTTTTCCTTTTTTACAGTTTTAATTTCTTTGCCATTCCTCAAAGAAGAGATGCACTTTATCATAATCCTAGATTGCCTGAAGGGTTCTTGACAAAAAAAGGACCATTGTGCTGTGCAGTGTTACAGCCCTACTCCAGACTCCTTCCAATGTAGGGCCGGGACAAGTCAGTGACGCATCCTTTTCAGGGAATAGTATCCATCATGTAGGTAGCACATTGTGATTACAAATGGGCATATGCAAGGTATGATTTGGCTTGGCCACAGTTTACAAAAACTACAGGATGATCTTTGGACAAGTAGAATAGTGTCTTCCAGAAAATATGCAAACTTTAAAGAGCTTTAAGAGAAGGTTTAAATCAACAAAAAAGAAAAGAAATTACAGTCTTAAAATTCTTCAGACTCATTCTCTAACATTCTATCACAGCCTTTGAGTCCTTTTCACATGTGATGTTTTAATGTGGAATGTTTGCCCTTTTATATTTTAAGAGATACAGAACAAAGATCTTACATGAACAGATTTGTGTCTTAATGAACACAGCCAAAACTGGGTTTGCTCATACAAAGAAATAAATTTTGCCTTGCTGTTTCTTAGAATCATTTTTTCTTTTCCCCTTTCACAGGGTGGTTCTGATCTTTGTAAACAGAATCAGAACAAATCCTATGTCTTCTTTTAAGCAAACTGCCCTGAAAATGAGCTGTTTCTGGGCCCTGGGTCTTTTGCTTCATAGGCCCAATGGACAGATTTGCAGTCTGCAAATCAGTTGCCTACACAAATTTTGTCTACAATTGGCATGTAGTGTAACAGCATTTTCAGGATATTACCAGAAGATAGGTTGCCTGGAAGAGGATGAGTACAGCACAGCACACTTTCTGCAACAGTACTGCAGAAAGCTTGAGGTATTTTTGATATCTGGGGAAATGATTTTCCCCTGGGCACCTGTCCTGGTTTAGTCACTCTAGGACAGCACCCTTTGTGAATCACATTATACTAATCCCAGTTGCAATCCTAAGTAGGAGCAATGCAGGTTCACCCTCAAGAGTCATGTTTAAAATACAAAGAAGGCAGAAGAAGACAGGGTGGTGGCTTCTAAATGTATGTGACATACATTCTTCATTTCAGTATTTTTATTTTTAAAAAGATTGGTAAGGTTTATGTCTAGCTTCCTGTAAGCCATCCTACCACCACTTCTTTCTCTTCACTTTGAAAGAAAAGACAGTAAATATTAACTCATTAAATAATGCAAATTTGATTAGGATGTACAACAGGAGGAACAGTGAGCCACAGTCAAGAAAAAGATCCTTATAAATCCAGAGTCACCACAAAGTGATTTTAAAGAAGTGGGATTTATTTATTTTGCAAGCAGAGAAGTCTTTAGTGTCACTTGCAGAACTAGCATCCTATTAGCTGGGAACCTGTCCTAATTTACTCCTGTCAAAATCCTAGACAATGGTTTGATCTGCTTTAAATAAGATACAGATGATTGTAAAATTGAGTTTGAATTTAGTAAATAATAGCTGATGGTTTTATTCACTGATACACTTATCTTACTACAGTTATTACCCCACCATGCTTAGATGTCTGCTATGAGTTTTGTCTGTGTGAAGAAATTTATGGCAAATGAGTAGCTGACAAGTTAAATTGGGGGTTATTTTATTGTAATGTACTTTAAGGACTGAAGACTGATTTAGAAATAACTGATTTTAAAATTATCTGCTTATTGTCTTTAGGTTTTTTAACTGATTATTTTTAAGCATCATCTGGTGCAAAAGATATTCTCTCAAGTCGTGTTTGTATGTTTTAGAGATATTTCAAAGCAATTTGGTATTAATTTTTGTCAACAGTGAAGGTCTTTAGCAAGTAAGACCTGGAGTGGTAGAAAAATATCTTCTAACAACAGTGGAAAATAAGGAATGTAAAGTCTCTCAAACTGCAATTTGATTAGCATACAAAGAAAGCCCTCAGATTCTTTATAAACACAGACAGTAAAAAGACAATATCTTTAATTTCAGTGATGACTCATTGTATGTCAATAGCATTATGAGAAAAGTATGTTGAAATATGTTGATGTTCTTAAATTAGATGAAATTTTTCAAAACTAAAATTAATTTTCCTTTGAAACTGATGCACATTGTGGTGTTTTTCTATCTTCTGACAAGTCACTAGTATTCAAACTCATTTAAATAATGCATATTGCATACATCAGAAGAAAATTGTTATACCAGTGATTTTGTTTCCACATAGTCCAAAGACAGACGTGCACAACAAATAGAAAATGAAAACATGCCTTTTAAAATAATTTTTAATACTTGGAAAACAGTTATAAATTAAATTTATATAGCAATAATAATCTAATAATATCTTAGGAGACCTTGTTTCAAATAAATAAATACATGTAGGTAAATCTTAATCTATCTATATGCATTTCTGAAAAAAAAGGAATGACATAGAGGTGAAAGCATAATTTATCAGCACTTATTTTCACAGCTTCTTCCAGAACATTTGTAAAGTCTTGACTTACCCAGAATTACCAAACAACTCTTCCTTTTGACAGCCCAGTATTAGAACTGTCTTGACTGTCTTTTCTATTGACTGTTGATTTTCTCACAATTATCACTTGTCTACCTCTGCTAGTTTTGACTGGGATAGAGTTAATTATTTTTCCATAGTTGCTAGTAGGAGCTATGGTTTCACTTTGTGCTGGAAACAGTATTGAAAATTCAGGGATATTTTTTTTTTCCAAGCTAACTTTGTAACAACAAGCTGTCTGTGAGCCAGCAGTGTGCCCTGGGGGCCAGGAAGGTATCCAGGGGTGCATTAGGAAGGGCATTGCCAGCAGGTGAAGGGAGGTGATCCTGCCCCTCTGCTCAGTCCTGTGAGGCCACAGCTGGAGTGCTGTGTCCAGTGCTGGGCTCCTCAGTACAAGAGAGACTTGGAGCTCCTGGAGTGGATCCAGTGGAGGGTAACAAGGATGATTTAGGGTCTGGAGCATCTCTCTCACAGGGAAAGGCTGAGGGAGCTGAGCCTGTTCAGCCTTGAGAAGACACAAAGGAGAGAAGGCCTCAAAAATGTCTGTCGGTAGCTGACAGGAGGGTGCCAAGAGGAAGGATCCAGGCCCTGCTCAGTGGTGCCAAGCAATGTGATGAAAGGTAATGGGCAGAAACTGATGCACAAGAAGTTGACCTGAACATGAGGAAGAACTTCTCTGCTTTGTGGGTGAGTGCCCAGAGAGGTTGTGGAGTATTTTTCTTTGGAAACAACTCAAGAGCTGTCTGGATGCAATCCTGTGCAATGTGCTCTAGGATGACCCTGTGCGAACGAGGAGGTTGAAGCAAATCATCACTTCCAACTTTACCCATTCAGTGATCCTGTTATCACCAAGCAGTGCTTATGAAGAGTCAAGCAAGGTTTTTCTGCTCCTCACACCACCCCACCAGTGAGTAGACATAAGAAGTTGGGAGGGGGCAGATCCAGGACAGCTGACACAAACTGACTGAGGGGATGTTCCATATCATATAGTATCATAGTCTAGATATAAAACTGGGGGAAGAAGAAAGAAGCAGGGGAACACTGAGAGTACATGTTTGTCTTCACAAGCAACCATTACATGTGATGGAGCTTGGTTTTCCTGGGGATGACTGAACACCTGCCTCAGAATAAGAAGTAGGGAATGAATTCCTTATTCTGCTTTGCTTGTGGTCATGGCTTCTGCATTACTTTTTACACTTTCTCTGCCTCAACCCACAAATTTTCTCACTTTTACTCTTCTGACTCCCTCCCTCATCCCACCTAGGAGGAAAAAAAGTAAGCAGCTGTGTTCCTTAGTAGCCAGCTGGTGTTAAACCAGTAAAATACACCAAAATATCAGATATGCATATATTCAACTGGATAATTTTTATTTCAAATTAAGGAAAAGTAATAAATACACTATAAAAATAACAAACAGTAACTCTTCATGGGGAAATGAAAACAGTCATCCAATTTGTCAGTAGCATTTGACATGTTGCATGAATCTCAACACAGCCAATTTAACTTTTGACAATATTACTGTGCAACCTTTCTGTCTGTAGAGAGGATTAATAATAATTTTTTTTCAGGTATGGATACAGTTACAGGTACCGTCTTAACACCACAGAGAAACCAGACATTTTGAGGCTCTGAAATCTAATGAGGATCGTCCAGAATGTTGTTTTCTTCAAGGCACAGAAAGAACTACCACAAGCCAAAGTGGCTTTCCTGTACTGCAGAAAGTGCATTTCTCTTCCATGAAGTAAATAAAACTAGAAGTTTCACTCAGATGTACATCTGACACCTTTATTCTTAAGAACAGATGTGCTCTGTTTTTATATCTCTTATGACATTAACATCTCACTGACTTTGTCCAGGAATGTCAAAATGTTTCTAGAAGCCTTGAGTAGATACTTTTTGTCTAATGGGCTAGATTAAACCAAGGAGCCTAGACACTGGTAAATCATGTAGTATCAGCACATTTATCATGCCAAACTCTGCACTGGCTCTGCACGCTCCACATCAGGAACTAAACTTAATTCTCTGCAACATTAATTTTGTTTCTGATTGAAACCTGCATCTCCAGAGAACCTTCTTCAGCTTTAAGTTTTAAATAACTCCAGTGTTTTAAATTTGCCTTTCTTACCCTAATCTGGGGTTAGGAAGGAAGTTCAGTAGATGTGAGAGTGCCTGGTGCTTTCACAGAAAGAACATTATGTTAAAAAATATGCATAAATGTCAGGAAGGAAAACAGCTTATTTGCATCCTCTTTGTTACTATTAGCATGTTATTAAATGAAGACTTAAAGAGCCAGAATTTCAGTACACATTTGCTGGGTTGCTGATGGTGTGGCATGATGCTTCCACCTCACCCTAGCCTGACATCAGCTGAAATCAAGTCTAAGATGTTGCTCGGAAGCTTAAGTGTTAATAGTTCTGCTATACACAACGCAGGATATAGCAATCCCGGATAATAAATAATATGGCAACAAAAGATAGTTCTCTGCACAATCCTAACTGGGCTTTCTTGGTATAGAACCGGGGATAGGACTGATAATTTCTGCAGTATACACATGAAAAAATAAGCAGCATTGATTAGGTTTATTAGAATTATGGGAAATATTTTATATCCAAATATAAGAGATAATTATTTTGCCCTATTATAGGAAAGGAACATTTAGTTTTCAACACAGGGAATCAGTGTTCTCAATCAGAAAGAGAATTTTGTGCATGGAGACCCAGGTAGATCTGAAGTAGTTTATTTCAGTGAATATTAGGAATGTGAAGGCTTTGTGCTGATGGTTGTGTATGGTAAAACCTAAGGAGACTACTTAAAGCTTTGCAAGGCGATTTCGTAGAGTCCTCTACAGGGGCCTCCCTCTCAGCAGTTTGAAGTCTTAGATTTACATATTTGCAGATGAAATGATTGAGTTGATTCTTCAAGAAAATCTGACCTAAAGCAAATAAATTAGGTGAAAACTGATATATATGATGGTCTTATTTTTCTTATAATTATTATATTTCTAAATAAAAATATATTTAAACATAAAAATTTCTAGGATTTTAAAGGTTATTTTTTCCCTATAACTGATCCTTTTTCTGTGGTAGTAGTGCACTCTCATTATTGTGTGACCATAGTCAGTCACATTCACAAATTGAATAGTAAAATATGAAGACAATTAATGTGAGCATAAGGTTTAAAAGCAAGTCTGAAGCCTTTTCAGAAATTTTCTCATGGATGAGTCTCTCTTTAGGAAGGAAACAAAACCTACCCATTAATGGATGAAGTAATTCCATTGGCATTCTGCTGCACCCAGCTATATGAAAAGCTCGCTTCTTACTTAGCAAATGCTTTCTTTTGCTTTCAGCTCCCAACAGTTGCTTTCAGGCCTTGGGGCTTTCATTAAGGTGTCTAAGAGGGACTGAAATATTTAAATTATATGCCTGCAACTATCAAAGAACTTCTCCAGTTCAATTTTCTACTGTGTTCCAGCAGCTGGAATGAAGCAGTGACTGTATTCTGAGGCACCCTTCTCCATCAAAAGTGGATTGGAGCAGAAACTAGATCAGTGGTGGTAACTGAGTTCAGCTCTCATTCTCATCTATTTGAACTTCATCATAAAAATCCCAGCACAACAAGGCTTATAACATATGAGTAAAGACTACAAAAGGGACAAGTGAGAATGTGTGGAAAAACATTTTTAATTGGCCTGGAGAAAACCAGTTTGTGACTGTTGCTTACCTATGGAAAAAAATCCTAAAAATATTTGAGAATTCAAAACTAAGTATTTGAATAATAAAATATTCTATCAGCCAATAAATAGTTGAATGAAAAAGGATGTAAAAATGTAGAGCTAAGGGCTGGCATGAAATCACTCTTTCAATAAATGTATAGAAGAATTAGTGACAACTTTACGTGACGAAGCCAATACTTAGAACAAAATACATAGTCCTATAGTCCTATATGGCTGTATTCAGGCATGAAAACTAGGTACTGCCTGTGCAAGTCTGATATTTAATTCAATTTAACAATATTTTATTTTGCCCATTATTTCCTTATCCAAGTCCTCATAGACACCCAATGGTGAATACTGCATACACATACAAAAAAGATTGGGCTTTTAGTTTGTTTTCTTGTTTGTTTTCATTTTGTATACAGAAGCATAGAATAAACCAACAAAACCAAAAGAGAAGTGTATGTACATCTGCAAGGATGATTTAGTCAGTAATTGAATTGCTATCTTCAGGAGAACACTGTTCTTGCTCTAGCTTCATTGACTATATTGAGTAAGTATGCTTTGACAATAATGTGGCTCAAGATATCTGCATTACATGAAAAAAAAAATGCATTTAGGCATGTAATTGTTTGGTTTAGTCTCAAACTTTATCCTAAGACAGCTGACTAAACCACACCAGATGCAAACTGAAACTACCAGTTCAGCCTATGGAAGTATCATAGAAAATTTACCTGTCTATTGATAGGGTAGGAAGAAGATTACTTTATCTGGCCAACTCCTCCTGACAAATCAATCCTCAGTTGTTTTATCAGATCCTCACAGAATATTAAGGTCAATGAATGAGAGGCCTGCAGTCAGCTCCCATGGGGTAATTGATTTTACAGTTAGATTTCAAGACCAGGACAAAAAGGTGCCTTGAATAGATATTTTTCACAAAGGAGCCTAATATAGAGTTTATGAATTAAAGATATACCCAAGAGGTTTGACCTATAATTTCTTTTGAGTGCCTTTTTCAGTGTAATGTCATTCCTTGTAATCACTGAATTTAATATTGCTGGATTTTATAAGACAGATAATATCCCTTCTGTAAACTTTTGAACAGGACTGAATATAGAACAAGTTTAATTTATTACAGCTACAGCAGTGAAAAAGCAGAATGTTTGTCTTGCTTAAACTGTAAGTCAAAGCATATTTGAGATGTGCATCCATGGAAATATGGTTACACCTGTCATGGTTACGCCATCCATGGAAATATGGTTACACTCTTCAGTTGTTTAACAGGGGAAAGACTGGCAGTTTCAGGAGTTGAATTAACCTGAAACTGGAATTAATCACTGCAGAGCAAATCAAAATCTGACATTGCTATCCAATATCAGAAAAAATGCCACCTGAGAGAAACTGTGTTGAAGGCGTCTGATACAAACCTGATCTTGTGAATCTAATTGACTCTTTTAGGAAGTTGATCTAGCGGGAATTTTAGAATTTCCAATTCCTGTTGATGTTAAATATTGTTATCAATAACCGTGTTGCTTTAGTCAACAACACTGCTAATGCATATGGAATAACATTGTCTCAGATTCATCAAGATACAGACTAAACAGGAAATATTTGGATGACTTTAAAAGCTCGTTGGGAGAAAATATATATACATATCTTATTTATCTTTTGCTTTGACTGGTCCTGCTTCTGATTTCTCATAATACAAAGATACAGGATTCTTTAGTGCTTAATGAGAAAAAAATCATTTTTGGAAGGAATTAATCTCTCAGTTAGAGGTAGAGTCTGTAGCTTATTTTTATTCAAAGTTCAAATTTCTCACCTCTTTTAGTCACACAGAGAATGACATTTGTGCTAGTTCTTTGTAGCTGAATTTTGTTGACTTAGAAGATGTAACATACAGAAGACAAGGATGTTTTCTCAGCTTTTAAAGATTTCTGACTTCTCCAGGGCTCAAGCCTGTGAGCAAACCTGACCATATACCAGGTTCAATTGATGTGCTTGAACCATTTCCCCATTATTTCATAAAACATATTAATTTGATGTTTCTGAAGTAGGAAATTGGTGACAGTTGCACGCAACCATCTCTGCTCAAATTCAGCTTTGTTTACATTTGTCATAGAAATGATTTTCCTGTGATAGAGCACATATATCTATCTGTTGGTGCTGTATGTGATACTTCTGGCTGTGGCACTTATCCCTCCAGGACTCTGCCAGCACAGCAAGTCTGCAGCAAGAGCTCTTTCAAAACCTTCTCTCCAGAATCTCCTTCAGAATTCCCAGGCAAGCTTCATGCAAAGAATTGGTCATCTATTGGCCCTGTCTGTAGATGGTGAGATAAAAGTAACTGTATGCTGGAGGGTGGAGTGAAAAATCATAGTCAGATATAAGGGAGAGAGAAACCCAGTGTCGTGGGTCTATGTAACTGCCCGTGGCTGTCCACCGGCTAGCCCTGCCACAGCAGACCACAGTCACAGACTGGCACTGCAGCCACTGTCTGCACAGTGGATTCTTTCACCAGTGAGGCAGAGGCGAAGTGTGGTTGTGGCAAAGGAAGAAAGGAGGACTCTGTCTAGGTGAAGCAGGCTGGAGGTTTATTCCCAGGAGAAACTGCCCCAGACAGAGCAGAGGTCCTGGGTGCACACAGCTTATAAACGGGGGAGGATCACAGGGGTGGGGGTTACACAGATCCAATGGAAAAGGGGTTAGGGATGGCCCTACAGAAAATTGACAACTTTGTAACCAACAGGGCACAAGGGGAGGGGGAGTTCTTGGACTTCTGCCAATCACTTGATGCTCTCCCTGGATCTTTCCAGAACACAGGGAGAGGCCTGACCCAGACTGACAGGGAGGATGGGGTAGGGATTGACAGGACTGACAGGGGAAAAGTTTTGGGAGAAACCAACTGTGGGAATAGGAAAATGGGGTACATGGAACAAACCATCAGAGTACATGTTACAAACAATAACTTACATAAATCAATAGGCAAAAGTAACTTGAACTATAGCAAAACAAAATAATTCTGCACCACCACAGGTCTATAACCAGTAAACATTGAAGTTCCGTAATTTTTCTTAAAAGAGATGAGATTTAGGACTTTCTACATACTACAGTAACAGTAACAGCTTTTGTATACTACAGTCTTTAACTGTCCTGTTCTTTGTAATCAGTAATTGTTATTTTTCAGATTTATGCAATTTGTGTACTTCAAACTGGACATGCATCCTCACACATATGTCTTTCTACTTTCCTGGAAACTTTGCTTCTCATTTATAGTGTTGATTTCCTGCAATGGAAAACATTTCAAGAGAAAAAGTTGATAGAAGATTACTAAATTTTCTTCTGGAGGGAGAAGCACAAATTCTAGAATGTAAATGTTGTGCTATTTCATTGGGTTTCAACACAGGAAAATGCCTTAAAATCTATTTTTAAAAAAAACTCCAAAACAACCCTATGGAACCTTCACCTTGGGCTGTACTCTCACTCTTGAGTTTAAAATATAATCTTTTCCGTTACTTCTTCAAGTGTTTTTTCTTCACACTTAGCCATTAGGAAAGTCTTAGCCATTAGTCATATAACCCCGTTATTGTGGAAAAGAAGATAAAGAAAGGAGGAATGAGGGGGACTCAATCCAATGGAGTGAGATAATGTTCATATTTTCATACCATAAAAAACAGGCAAAATGGAGTAAGAGCTTGTGGTTGCTGGCATCTCTTAAGACCAACCAAAAAATGTCTGGTTTCCCTGGGTATTATGTCTTAATCATTCTCTAATGATCATGGAACCTGGACCATGTCAATTTGACAACAAGGAATCTGTGGAATTTGGGTTTTGCTGCTCTGAACCAGTGTCCAGTAAGACCTGTTATACTGGGAGTGACTTTGCAGCTAAAACTGCAAGTACCTCTCTCTTGATATGAGAAATTCATTTAGGCTGAATATGAATTCCTCTCTTTTGGCTCATCCTGTTCCAAGTTCTGGCTCTTCAGAGAGAAAGTCACACTAAAACATGCTATACTCATGCTCCTGACAACAGAGCTGCTGCTTTTGGGCACAGAGGTATTCAACCTATCTTGATGAATTTAGGTTTGACAGTCAAACAGGAATTCACATCTGACCAAAAAGATACCTTTACTGCACAACAAGTTTCAAGGCTTTCCTTAGTTCATCCATAGGCATTTATCAGTTGTCATAAATCCCTGCTAAAGAGAAATGCAGGGTATGGAATTGCAGGGGTATGAAGTCTTACAAAAAAGAATAAATAGAGCTGACCTCTCCTCCCTGAAGGTAGAAGAGGACTTAATTCCCTTTACATCTTTTAACAGTAGGACATTCATAGACCTAGTTACATTTTGTATTTCCCGTTGCTTGGCCAATTACTGTTGAAATATGCTTCTTACTGGGAGATCTGCCATTTGATTATCAAGGCCCTTTTCTTAGACTATCTGACATTCATTCAAGGAAAAATGAAATTTCACATAAATTCTTAAATTTCTAGATTTTGGCTCATTATTTAAGAAAGTAAAGTGAACACTGCATTTTGGTTTTGGTGTGTTTTGTTGGTTTTTTGTTTGTTTGTTTTTCTAATATAATTTCTTCCTTAAAGTGACATGGTTAGTCTTTGGAAGAAATCTAGGAGGAAAACAAATAAGTTATTTTTTTTATTGGCATGTTCATGTATCATCAGCACTGAAATTTCTTTATGGAAACACAAGACCTGACTTAAAAAATTCTATTAACCAAATATTGGTAATTTTGTATTAATTACTAGAACTGAGGTTTAGCAAGAAATTAATATTTTTTCCTGATGGTAAATGAGCGTACAATTAGTCGGGCTAGAACAAAATTACAAGACGTCTCAAAAAAACTGTTGCTGCTCCATATGTTCCTGACTTATTTTTCTTATTAAAGGCCTTGAGGATTTTAATTTTGTCCAGTGCAGGGTAAAATTAGGATGGTAAATAAAGTGGTAGTTCAAAGGACCACTTATTTTTAGAGCAGAAACTTCAATATGTTTTTACATAGTCTGAAATATGAATTGTTAGTTAAGTTAATCTGCTCAGCAGTATTTAGGCTTTGTTATTTATCTACTATTGTGTTTGAAGCTTAAGATTGTAAAGATACTTGTCTCCTGAACTTTCAATATAGCAGTCCTGGTTTCTTGAGTGAAATCCACTGGACCAATTAATGCACATTGGAAAAATAAGATTTGAGGCAGAGGAAGAAGATTTGAGGTAGAGGTCGGATTTTAGATTGCTTTCAAATGTTCATGGATGGTTGAAGCATAATCCCTGTTAAAGCACCATTTTCTGTTTCTTCTCAGTTGGCAAATTCACACACATTTCCATTAAAGACTATAAATATTTTAAATTTACACTATTTCATGTCTGTTTCCAAGACTTACATGCTCCTGTTTGGTCTTTCATGTGTCACTTTTTCCGCTTGTTCAGTTTAAAAAAATTCACATAACCATGTTTTGCATGGACAATTGCACATTTTTGTGAAATCAACAAGTATATAATCTGATATCACATCGTATTAATGGCATTGAAATTGCTGGAGTCACCATACATCAAAAATGGTGAAAAACACAGAAAATCTGTGTTCAAAGACAAAAACACATTTGGGGACCACTTGACATTTCAACAAGAAGATGTAAGGTTTCCTTAGAGTCAGATATACCCTAAACATCTAGAAAGTAGAGTAACAGAAGAAAAGCAGTTTACTGTGAATACACTTCAAGATGGTGGAAAAAAACACTTTGTAATCCTGGATTTGGCTGTACTGTTGTCTTAAAAATTATTTAGAATTGGTCTATACACCCTATAATCAATGATGAATGTATGCATTACAGAACAACAACAACAAAAAATTTAAAGAAAGAAAGGTAGTTAAAGGTTTTGGATTTTTTTCTTCCCCCTTCAATTTTTCCAGTTGTGAGTGTGCACTTCAGTCACATACTGAATCTTCCATCTTCTTGTGTCAAATAAAAAATCAGAATATATTTTTTTAAGACTTTGCAATAAACATTGTCAAGCACATTTGTCTAGATTAGAAAATCCACCAGAATCTAGTGTTTGGTACTTTAGGTGCCTCTGTCTTGCAGATGAAATCAGTAGAATTTATGGGTTATTGTGAGAGCTGATTTGCGAGAAACCTGAATCCTTAATTAGACTTCTTAACTGGTTTTCATATTTATTTGGATTTCTGTTGCAGACATCACTATACAGTTTTAACAATTCTTACATTTAAACACTCCTAGGATTATATTTACTCCCAAATTACATCATCATGTATAAACTGAAGACACAGTACCTGTTACAGTAAAGACTGCATGCAGTTAATGAGTCTCTAATTATACAGACATCATAAATGATATTGATGCTTCATGCACTGAAGTAATGTAGTTAAAACTTTTGAATTTCTGCTTTCTGAAGTGGAAGCTAGGATAATTAATGAAGCTTAGTTTGGAGGTCAGATCTCTCTAATCAATAAGATAATTTGGATTTAATTTTTCATCTTGCTCGCTTGTCCAGCCCTTATTGAAATTAAATAGATAGAAAAAAAGAGTGATGTTTAAAACATATTTATTTCTATGTTAAATATGTAATGAATGGCCACTCTGGTGACAGTAGAAAACATTGCTTTAAGACTCTATTAAATATAATTTGGCAGATGGATTTAATTATGAGCATTGTTAATGGTTTATATAGAAATGATGCTGCACATAACTCATTTTAGAACGCTCAAAATGGGGATCCAAAGAAGGAAAATAGGAATGAACTATATTAAAAATATTTCAGTTTCTGAGAGCATGAGAGGGATGTCTGATCACTCCCAGGCAAAATTATGTGGATTTCGAAATGATGATGTCTAGAATAACATGCAAAGAGCTCCCTAATCAGGGGATTTTGAATGTGTTTGTTCCTATGCCAGATAAGTCTATGCTGAAAGCTGAAAAAAATTTAATTAACTTAGGAATCTACAGCAGATCTACCATTTGATGAATACAGTCCATGTTCCTTAAAAATAAGAGTTATCTATTTATTTGGTTTCCTTCTCTCTGTTTTTCTCTTCCTTCACCTGCTGGCAATGCTCTTCCTAATGCACCCCAGGATTCCATTGGCCTTCTTGGCCCCTGGGGCACACTGGTGGCTCACAGATAGCTTGTTGTCCACCAGGAACCAACCCCAGCTCCTTCTCCACTGAGCTGCTTCTCAGCAGGCCGACCCTCAGCTGGCCCTGGTGCACGGGGTTGTTCTTCCCCCTGCACAGGGCCCTGCATTTGCCTTTGCTGAATTTCAGACAGGTCTGTGGTGTGAAGAACAGAGACAGGATTTAGAAGATGGAGGAAGCCTGAGAGATAATGGCGTAAAGCTGTTAGAGGGGAAATCAGTCTGTGAAGGTAGAAAAAAGAGAGATTTAGCAGAGAGACTGGACAGATTTATCAAGAAGGATGAGCTTATGTAAGACAATGAATTTAAAATGAACAAAAAGTTGTAAATGGGGTAATGCATATTCTACACAATGCCTGTTAGGGTACTGCAACATTTGAGTTACCAAACCCACAAACACAGAGTGCATGCCTGGTTTTCTAAAGTATTAAAATTTTCTCAGGTCCAGTGTATCTTTATTGAAAACATTTTCAACAGATCTGATTGCAGATAATCAAAGCTGCTTTTTGGTTGCAAATAATCAAAATAATCATGTTAAAGAGACAATTCTCTGAAGCAGCATTGCCTGACCTGGTTTTCTTTGCTGCTTTCTTGTAAACAAAAGAATGACATTTATTCTTCCATAATAAAACCTTCCATTTTAGAAATGTTACTGGCTTGACCACTTATTAATAAAAATAATCTTCGTAGAAATTATCACAATACAGTACATACAGCACTGAAAAACACAATTAAAGACATTTTCAGTTATATGGCATAAAATTTGCTCTGATACATGGTTTTGATTGTGCTCAGTATAATGGGGCCTGATTTTAATTGAGTTCTGGGCAATATCAAAACATGGATACATAATGAAAATAATAACATAACTTCTATGCTATTTTTCTTTTTGAATACTCCTAAAAAGAATATCTCATAAAGGTCTTCTTAGGTCAGATCTCTGCAAAAGGCATTGCATTATCCAAAATCATGTCTTTCAGGTCTTTACTTCCCTATGTTTAAAATTTGGGAGAGATCATTTCTGCACTACTTAAGGACTTTAAATGTAAATGGATAGAAATGGATATAGAGGGAATCTAGGCTTGTCTACATGGTTTCAGGGCAGGTTTTTGTGAACTGAAGTTGTTGTCAAGACTAGATTCAGAGGCTTCAGCAAACATTGAATTGGGCTCTGCAAGGAGCAAAGTGGATATGTTAGCAGATCTGTGCACAGGTCTAGGTAGAAAATCTAAGATCCTTAGTTTCCTTCCTAAAATGGTCTTCAAATAACTGTGACCTCTCTCTGCTTTGTTCTAGAAAAAGCATTGTTAGTCAAATTCTCTCTATTAATTTGTTTTATTTAGGGCAATTTCAAACGGTTAATGAAGAACATTACCCTGTTGAAACATTCCTTTTCAGCATGCATACAACTTAAGACACACTTTGTTAACAAGGCTGCCATGTACTCTAGGCGTGTTTTGGTGCACACACATTCCACTGGATGCCAATAATTATCTTAAGTTTGCAAGTTTCTTAGTATGTATGCATCCAATATTACACCCACCATACAAATATAAGCAAAAATATAGTACACCTTATATGTAAAACCAACAACTTCCCATATTAATTAAAATCCTAATAATCTAATTAAAACCAACAAGCAGGTATTACTAACCTAGATGCAGTCACAGTACAAATTAATACAGAAAAATCTTTCTTAATAATAGTGTTTTAAAAACAATTGTGAAAAAAACCTTACCAATAACTACGCCTTTTCTAAAATCCCTCTGGATTCTAGGCAGACAATACCAGTGTTCCTGGGTTGTCAATATCCTTAACTTTAATAACTATTCTTCATTATACAGTGCCTACAAACAGCAAATGCTAAAAAGCTAAAAGGTCAAGGCAAGCTCAGTAAAATTATGACTGTTGGAGGTTGGATATGGTTTCCTTTGTGTTAGTTGAATTTTTTCCATTAAGTTGCTAGGTAACTAATTGCTGGGTACTTAACCAACAATAGAGTTGCCAAGCATGAGTTTTTGAGCTGATATTTTCTGATAATGGGCCACTAACACTCACCAGTGACATGAGACATTACATCATCCCATTGGGAGATGCTCTGCCCAGCTGGGCAGGACCCAAGCATTCCTACCTAGATAAAAAGGGGAGACATAAGAACAGCAGGACATCCTGTTTTCCACTGGATTCCCAGAGGAAGACTGGACCCATCTTGCCACCACTGGACTTTCTTCAGGATCATCTCGACTCCACAGGACTGCATCTGTTACTCCAGAAGGATTCATCTGGTCTGCTTCTAACACCCTGACCAACAAGGGTGTCAGGTCACATCCCTGACTCTGTCAGGGCTTTCTGGGTTTTTTTGTTTGTTTTATTTGCATGTTTATTTTTTTTTTTTCTGTACTACTACATTTATATTTTTAATATTCCCATTAAAGGACTGTTATTCCTATTCCCAAAACTTTGCCTGAGAGCCCCTAATTGCAAAAGTATAATAACTTGAGGGAGGGGTTTACACTCTATTCAAAGGGAACTTCCAGCTTTTTGCTGGCAGATACCTGTCCTTTCAAAACCAGGACAAAGACCTTACACTATCAGATAAGCACAGGGCCTACAGCCTTTATTACTACTGGAAAAATTCATGTTTGATAAGCTACACTACACACAGCAAGCATATCACTTCTAACCCAGTGTGTCCAATAAACTTTTTTGTATAATGACATTAATAAATATATCACCAAATGATTGCTCTGAAAAGTAACAAGCATATTTACAATTGGATAACAGACTAGTTGGTACCCACCTTTGTTAAAGGCTTGAAACTCCCTAAATTGTATCTCACGAATTAACTGAAATTGTGCAATGAATGCTCTTTTAATCTGGAAAAGATACAAGCATATAAATTTATGGTTACCTGATATTCTCATTGTTCTGACAGAGATTCCAGAAATATATATCTACAAATCTTTACTGAATGCAGTGCATATTGCAATTTGGAGGGTTTTATCTATGACAGAACGCATTTATTTTATTAGAAAAAAATTATGATGTTGTGTCCTGGACATTCTTGCTTACTTATTTGTGATGACCTAACATCTTTTGCAAGATTTCCAAGAGAAGACTGGAGATACATTATCCAAAGCCACAAGGACATTGCATCTGCTTGGAGGAGGTAACATCAGTGATTTCCCTTAATCATTTGCAATATTGAAAGTTCTAAAAGCACAACAGTCTCCAAGATCAATACAAATAGGTCAGTACTGGTGAAAAACGAACAATGAGATATTTTACACCTTCTGAAAAAGAAGTCCGTCACTTTATATTCATATACTTGCACACATTTTGTTCAGCAGTTCTTTTCTCTTACATGTTTTCTGTGCACTCAAAGTGCTATATAATTTTATTGCTAATCCTGAATCTTGTAGCGTTATGTTCGTCTCAATTGATAAGAAATCTCAGGCTCTAAATATTGCTGGAATTATATTTAAATTACTTATTTACTATTCTTAGAGTATCCAGGTTGATGAACAGGAGAAAATAAAAATATTTTTATATTTAAAAAAAATAATCCATGTCATGAAAAAATATTTCATCCTGATTATGTAATGAATTTTCCCCAATGTATAGGGCACTACGATACTTCTTATGCCTAAGGATATTAGTACTTTCTTGAGTATTTTCTTTTCTGAACCCTTTAGAGTTTTTTATTTGGGCTTATTCAGTTAAAAATTCATAAGATCACTGTCAACTGAAAAAATTTTGTCAGTGCTTACCAGAACTTGGTATTGGTATACCTAAAATAATATTTGGACATGGAAAAATCTCTCTTTGTGAACGCTATCCTGAAATCTGAAGAGTTATGTTAAGGTTGGGAGTACTAGCCCTTTATAGCTGATTATTTTCTGTTAAAATAGTGAGCTACATATAACATAAATTTTGTCTCTGTCAGTGTGATCTTGCGACGTGCTGTCTAGCATTGAGATGTGTTTCCAAAAGAATTCAAAAGCTGGACATCTGTCAAAATCCCAAGTTAATCAAAATGTGGAGGAGTTTTCTTCTACTAAATTCATGGAAACCAGGTTTCCACAAATAGCCATTACTTATTGTTATAGTTTACCATTTGCATTACTAAAAAATCTAAGACTTAAAAAAAGTTATTGAAGAGGTGCGTTAGGAAAGACAGTCCTTTTATTTCTTTGCTGATTACATTGACTCAGAAAAATGAATTATGTCTGCTACTATTGCAAATTGTTAAATTCTCACTAATGTGATGGTATTTAAGCTGAATTTGACAAGCCTCCTTGAAATGTCTTCCCAGAATATGTTACCATAAGAATCCATTACTTATTTGGTATGATCAGGACTAAAATAAATAAATACATAACATACCATAAACAACATATCATATGCAACTAAATATATACAACAAAAGCAAAAAAAAAAAAAAAAACCATGACATTTTTACATCATCATGGTGGAAAGACAGCTAGTTTTATATTGAGCTTTCAGAAGAATCATGCAAGAAACAAAAATCAGCAAAGAGCAGAAAGTGGATTCTGAATGCACGGAATCACTTGTTTAGCTGAACAGAAACTCTAATAAAGTTTGAATTTTACTAGAGCAAGTACATTTCTTAGAATTCCATAAATAAATTAAAGGTGAGGAATCACTGTATAATGAAAGTAATTTCATTAACAAGTCTCACTAGAAAAATGGCACATCATCTAACATCCATGTATTTTTAGTATGATGAGATAATAGATGCAATGAAAAAAAACAAGTGAAAACCCAAATATATAGAGGAAATCAAAACTCTGTTAATGAATTTTACATGATAATGAGGTGAGTAAGCTATTAAGGTTCTAGACCCCACTTCTGAGCATGAAAAAGAGTGGACTATAATACAACTTTCTCTTAATATTTTTTTGAAATGTATATCTGTGAGTAGTGGTACACATAAAACTGAGGAAAAAGAATAGACTGGATAACACCTTGAAATTCCTTCTGGATATGCTTTGCAATAATATGAATGCAAATTGAGATTTGACTAGGATATGAGAAAAAAATGTAAAGAAAATTTAAAATTCTGGAGATGTTTGCAGAGAATAGTCTTGATCGTACACTTTGATTCATTCTGTTCTTTTGACTTTACTCAAGTGATGGTGCTGAACTGACTTACTGCAGCTGATCAGAATTTTTAAAAATAATCATAGAATCACAGAATTATTTGAGTTGGAAGGGACCTTAAAGATCATGTATTTCCAATCCTGTCATGGACCGGGACACCTTCCACTAGTGTAACCCTGCGGTTATTGTTGCAGGGATCAGGGATGTCCCATGATGGCTGTGTGGGGAAAGCAGCTCCTGTGGTTTGTTCCCATAGAGTTACTTTCCCTAGCGCTGTGAGCGGCACGGCTAAACCAGCAGGTACAGGTCGGGGCTTGGCCCGGTCCCCGGGGCTCCAGGCAGCGTAGGACCCTAAGAGCAGTGGCAACAGCTGTAGCAGGAAAAATCCTGCGTGGCCCTCTCAAAGAGGCTGGATGATCAGCAGAGAAAGAAACCGGATCTGGTGAGATTTCGGTCCAGAGGTTTT
Organism: Aegithalos caudatus; assembly: GCA_013389925.1. Classification (NCBI taxonomy): domain Eukaryota; kingdom Metazoa; phylum Chordata; class Aves; order Passeriformes; family Aegithalidae; genus Aegithalos; species Aegithalos caudatus. The sequence goes on along the minus strand of WEIU01017022.1, from coordinate 80,259 downwards.
AATCAGCTCAGCACAGAGCATCCGAACATTGTAACAAATCACAGCACAACCCTGAGCAGCTGCCAGCCCCTGGATTTTACCCGGGAGGGGGGCGGGGACAGGGAGTGACCCCCGCCAATCGCAGAGGGAGGGGAGTGACCCAGGGGTGAAGAGCAGCCCAAGGGTCGAATCCCCTTTGGGGAGGGGCGGGGCTGTTTCTGTTGGACCAATCACTCGATGGCTCGGTCCAGGGGTGACAGGGAATTAAAATCAAATTCTATTAAAATAAAATCCCTTGGGATTGGCAGAGGTGGCTCTGGGGGTCGGGGAGAGGTAACAACAGATTGCTTAATACTGAGAGGGGAAAACCCACCTGAGATACACTATGCAACACACTAGATTAGGTTCCTCAAAATTCTATCCAATGTGGCTCTGAACACTTCCAGAGATGGGGGATCCACAATATATCTGGGAAACATGTTCCAGTGCCTCACCACCCTCACAGTAACGAACTTCTTCTTAATATCTAATCTAAACCTACTCTCTTTCAGTTTAAAGCCATTGCTCATTATCCCGTCACTCCACGCCTTTGTAATATGTCTGTCTTCTGTTCTCTTGTAAATCTATTTAAGTATTTTTCTAAGGCCTCTGAAAAGTCTTCTCTTCTTCAGTTTGTAAAATCCCAACTCACTCAACCTTTCCTCAAAAGGGAGGTGCTCCAGCCCTTTGATCTTCTTTAGGTCCCTCCTCTGGACTCACTCCATATTCTTTCTATGTTTGAGGGCCAAGATCTGGACACAGTACTCCAGGTGACATCTCATGGCAGTGGAGTAGAGTAGGGGGGCAAGCCAGCAATCCCCACAATATCTTCCTTCTCTTAAAAAGTAGGTAGCGGCTTTCAACTTTCTCACATTGCTACTTCATTGTAATGAGAATACAGACCAGAATGCAATTAAAAAAAAAAAANAAAAAAAAAAAAAAAAAAAAAAAAAAAAAAAAAAAAAAAAAAAAAATTGGGATGTCAAAGCGCTTAAAAAGGATGTGCTCCCATTCTGCTGTCATTAGATGTTAGAGGAGAAAGAGTGAACAATCTTTGCAAGTGCAGCTAGTAATGTAGATAAATAATGGATCCTGCTAGTGGCCTGAATGCATTTAGAGAATCCCAGCTGCTCCACTCAGTGTTTAATAGTCTGGAGGTGCAATTCCTTGCTACATAAATATTCAATATATTCCTACAGCCTTGCCACATAGGTGTAAACAACAATCAGCATAAAGAGGGACATAAATGTTTATTATAGGCTTCATTTTAGCTAACAGATGCTCAGTGAAAAGGCTGAAAGTTAAGGTAAAAAAAGGTTACTTGTGAAAACTAATCAATGACAAAAAATGCTATGAAAGCAGCTTCATATATACAAGGACTTTATTTGCAGGAGATTTGTTCCAGTTATTGCAAGAAAAAGCCAGTTAGCAGTATACTTACATCAAGGCAAGTGTCTCGTGATGGATGGAAAGCTAAAGTTTGGGATGATATAACTGATTCTCTACACTTAGTGTTGGCCATTTTTTCTGTAATTTTCCAAAACTCTTCCTTAGTATGCAGCTTTGCCATAAACTTTGTTTATGCTTAGCCATGTAGGATGTAATAAGAATATTTTCACAAATCATAAATATAGTACAATGTCAAACTAGCCTTAAGAAGAGCACATTCAAGCAAAGCAAACTGAGTGTTCCCTTTTGTTCCTGTTCAGCAGATCCCAGTTCAGTTAAAGCAGAAGGAGAATGAAATACTGCTTTTCTCTTGATCCTGCATACTAAGGGTGAACTTTGTTAATTTTATTAGAAGTTGTGTTAGGGAAGTGCAGCCTGTGTTAACTATCTGTTAACTGTCTTTGTCTTTATTAATCAAGGAAGTCTCTTAAACTGTCTAGAGACACAGCTAAGTTACCTCCCTTCTGCTATAAGGAAATACTTTACAACTTCGCTACTCAAACTCATGTTACTTGGTACAGCTGTGGTGTAAGAGATCGCTATCTTATCTTGATCATTCAGCAGATCCAGAGTTGGTGTTGGGAAATATTCTCCTATCTAGGACAAATTAGTTTTTCAGAAACAGATGTTAAATTTTGATCTTCATATTTTGGAATAAATAAATAATTTTTACAATGTGGAGCAAATTATCAAGGTTCCACTTTCTATTTATAACCCTTTGGCTCCATTTGAATGCTTTGTTCATTTCTCACTTGTTCTTCCATTGCACTTTTAATCCAGTTTCATTTTTCCTTACAGTAAGCATTGGCATCTTGTTACTTCAATTCATAGCAGTAGCATGTGTAGCAATATCCATGTTCACTTTGTGTAGGAGAAGGGAATACAGATGAGCTTGCCCTCATAAGTAACAGCTGTGTTAATTACCCAATACAGCCTCACCCCTGATGAGGCAAAGCTATATCCAGTATGATAAGTGTGATGAAAGGAAGTGGGTTAGCTGCTGAGGGGAGAATCATGAAGGAGAAGGAACCTTGAGGAAGAGGGAGGATCATGAAGAAGAAGGATCCTGAGGAGAGAGAAAATCACTGCTGTGAGATCAGTCTGGGTCTGCAGTTAGAGCCTTTTGCTGGAACCCACAGTCACAGTCTAGTTAATTAAAAGCCTGCAAACTAATCCCTACAGTCATAGTTTTGCGGGAAATACCCAGCAGTCAGAGGCTGCAAGGGAAACCTACAGTAGGAGCTTGCTGCAGCCAGAGTCAGTGAATGGTTGGAGTCAGGATGGCTGAGCTGTAGAGGAATAAACCAGGACCCTTTAAATGCTGTGATAAACCAGAAGTCTGTGTGTTAGCTCATTTCTAATCTCTAACAAGAGGGCTGTTGTAACAACTATGGAAAATTCAATTATCCTAATTCTAGAGAAAAGAGACCTAAATACTTCTAATTTCAACTGATGAGTAGAAGGACTGTGTCTAGAAGTTTCATACACAGCAGTGGCAGCGGCAAGGCATTTTCAGGAGCAGTAGGGACAGGCTTTCTTCCCAGTAAAGCAAGAGCAGTGACAACTGGGTTTTATGTGTGCACATTGGCCCTACCCAGTCAAGGGCTGATCTGCACTGATTTCCTCCTTTGGCAGTATCATTTCATGCTCTCTCCTGCCTTATTAGTATGCTTATGTTTCTTCTTATGATGTATACTGATCCCACTTCACCACCAAGCTACTCTTCAATCTTGTTGCCCAAGACACTCCATTCTTTCAGAGAGAATGTTATAAAAAATTCAATTCTTATATTGATGAAAAGGTGTAACTTTGGGTCTAGAGCTATAAACCAAATTTTGACAATTTATACTGCTGGAGTTTCTGAATTCCTAACAATTGCTGTCAAGAAACAAGGTTGAATGGGGTAACTGGTGTGCCACAGTAACAGCCAACCATAAGCTTAGGTCTTTCAACATGGAAAATGTAAAGCTTTTCTTTCATCATTCCATTGAAATGATCTCTTAAATGAAGTTTTTCTTAGCTTATCTGTTTAAAAGATTTTTATTCTTAGGATGACCCTTAGAAATTCGAGATAAGGTCAAGATAATAGAGACATGATTCCAAAACAGAGTTCACCAAAGGCTTCAAAATATTCAGGTTATGCCTTTGTTTGAAGTTGCTTCAGAGATTTTGGTAAACCAAGGAGCCTGGTCTGTGTTTGAGTGCCCATGAGTACAGCCTGTACAGCCTGGTTTTATTTTGGAGTCACATCTATTAAAAATCAAAATAACTTTAAAGCATACCTTTAAGCTCTACTTAAAGAATTAGAAGGGTTATTGTTTAGGATTTTTAGGATTTTATTGAATACAAAAGGCTTCTGAGAAGGAAGGGTTATTACTTATTTTTCTGAAGTCAAAACACATTTGTACTTACTTTATTAAGATCTGATAAAATTTTCTGCCCATCTCCCAAAACAGGGAGACTAATATATTGGAGGTGATTCACAAGAGTCTTATTTACTATGATGTAATTTCTAATAAAACATACATATCTTGTTTAAATAATAAAGAATAGTCTGTTTGCTTGAGATTTTGCAGGATAAATAAATAAGTTCTTGTATATCAAACATGAGATCGGCTTCAATGCAGAAAGCTGATACAGCCAGTAATAATTGTTTGTTTGGTATACCAGTGTATATAGCTATAATAAATCATATGCATTATCATTACCCCCTCATGTCATCTTCAGCTAATGTTAATACATAATCGATTATACCAGGCATCAATCCACTTCCTCAGTTCTATGTGAAAATTCTGAGGAACCCTGATACAAATGTTTATTTTTTTCAGCCCTGGAAATGCATTGATATTCCTACACTTTTATTTGGTTTGACATTTATTTTGTAGCAGGCATTTCCTGATCAATACATATAAACTCTTAGGTTTTCACAGCTAACTTTTTTATTTTGTTTTGTCTTCCAGTTAACTTAATGGTAACTGTTCATTCTGTATAACATTGTCAATCTGAATAAGGTCCATGAGAGCTAATGGATTTTAAAAGCATTAAGAGCAAACACGGTCGAATAACAGCCAAGCACTTTAGTGTTGAGTAGATACTTAATTTCGCTGCAAAGTGAGTGGTGATATGTTGAATGCTACTGAGAGATCTCACTGTCAAAATGAGATAACTTGACAAGTTGAATAAGAATTAGTCAGTAAATTTTCATGTATGGAAACTCTCTGTCTGTATTACAAGTATTTCTGATACTTAATTTTTTTTCTGCATTGTTATTTAAAATCAGATACATTTAGTTAACATTCTATATAAAACATGTTTATACAAGAGAATTTTTTGAGAAAATTCATATAATACTGTGATTTTTAATATGTAATGATTGAGAAGAGAAGCATATAAATCCTTTACACAGACAAAAATATTCTAACCAGGAACTGTTGTAATTTAGCTTGCAGTATGACACGCATAAGGACACACTGGCAGTGTTGCTATTCTGAGGAGAAACCATGACTGAGCTCAGATAAAGTTACTTCTCACCTTTCATTCCATGAGCTTGATTTTTTACTCTTCTAAAACAAAAACGAAGTAAACAATAAGTAGTTTTTTGACCTGGTAAAAAATCAAGTCACATGCTGTTAACAGCGACTGTTTTTTCACTTCTTCATACAAATACTAAGGTTGGCTGTAAATATCCTGACCATGTTGTTCACAAAATGGACACATTTATGAGATATTACTATAGTGCTGTTGCCCACAGTTGTACCATACAGGCAGGGTTGTGCTGTTTCATAGCTTGGGACTAGGAACCAGGGAGCAGCCATTTGTTGGGGTGTGCCTGGTGACATGGCATTGGCAGGGGTGCCACACAATCCCTAGGGTCCTGAGGGTCCCAAGCAGTCTCCCAGGACCAGTGTAGAAAGGAGTGAAGTGGGCTTCACATGTAAGTCCAAGAAAGACGGGGGAGGGACACAAGGTGGGGTTTACAGAGAACAGACAGATGGGGAGGCTATGGGAGGAGATTAATATAAACAAACCAATGGGGCCTTGAAGAATAGGGGATTCCCCAGGCAGGTGGTCCAGGCAGGGCTGGTACAATGGAAAACTGAGGGAGAACTTTTGGGAATAAGGGGTAGGTAATCAGGGAAGACTGACAGCTTAATGGTTGGGTACAGTTTAGGCTAAACCAAGAACCCAGGGTGGGGGAAAGGAACAAACCATATGGGAATTATACATCATCACAGCCATTAGTTTATCTCATAATCCTGTACACCGTCTCTCCACCTGGGGACTCATGAAGCTTAACCTATGCTGGAGAAGAAGGATCTGCTCATCTCAGGGACCAGAGGTAAGTCCTGAGGTGGCCACTTTCCTCTGCCACATTTCATCCTCGGTCTTGCATGGGAAAGGCCCCAAGCCTGCAGTGTCCTGGAGAAACAGGCAAAGGGACTGCAGAGCAGGGCAGGACAGCTGGTTGAACACACAGGGCAGCACAGCAGAGCAATGCACTTTTTTCCCTAAGTGCAGACTATCTAGACCCCACACAAATCCTTATTCATCTTGGAGGTCCCTTCCATCTCAGTATATTATATATGATTCTGTGATCTCAGTATTGTTCAAGAGGAAAATTAGATAGTTTTTCCTTATTTTAGATGTCTTTGGGTGACCAAATACTGCATAAAGGTAGAGTAACTTGTTTTAGATATGAAAATACTTTTCCAATTACTCCAAGTCATAGTTTTCCCTTTGTATCCCTTTGTATGTAGAGTGGAATGTCTCTGGTATCCAATATTGAAAATCCAAGGGTGATTGGCTCCAGTGACATGACTGAGTGCTTATTCTGTTGTTCTTCTGTATTTGGTTATCAATACTCTTATTTGGATCTGACTACCTCAGGAACAACCTGGAAAATGATGATGCTAAGGAATGTACAACCTGTATGAATAGTACTTTTCTATTTTGACCTAAAAAATTAGTAGAATGTTCAGGATTGAGCAGACATTAAGATTATATGCTCCTAATGTTTTTGTGTTAAAATCTTGAAAAAATGGCTCTAGAAATGTCAAACTCTTACCCTCTCTCTTTTTCCATGTGTCTTAGGGCTTTTTCTCCTATATACAGTGATATTTATGACCTTTGTGACCTTTGGCCACTGAGCTTGATCCAGATCCCCTACTAAATCTACCTCTCATAAAATTTCAACAAGATAAATACAAGAATATTTTTGTATGAGTCTCTCTTTCTGCAATATCAGACAACTGTAAAGACTGGGCTTTGATGGATTTAGTTTTTTCTTCTAATGGAACATCCGTAAAACAAAATGTATATACATCATAGCACATTTCATTCTGTATTTCAAGTCAAGAAGAATTTTGTACGATACAAATTTCCAATCATCCTCCTATTGCTCCAAAAGACTAAATACCCTTTTAAAAATTCCTCAATTATCCGTGGCTCCAGAAGTGAGCATGGTAATGTGTTACTGACACAACACCTGCTCTGTTTTCCTCTACCCAGTTTACCTGTGCTGCCTATGGTAGATGCACTCTGTGATACAAGCTGACAGAAATGCCCAAAGTAACCTCACTATCTATTAGAGTACTTCTAAAACATGCCATAATCAGGAACAGAAAGTGTATTCTGTAGCACTCAATAGATCCACTAAGGCTTAAGTGCTTTTGCTTCAAAGTGTAGCCTTTTTACAGTAGAAAAAAAATTCTTCTTTAAGACTGAAAAGCCACTGTAAACACTCTGGTGGTTAATGTGTTTTACACTTTAAACTCTGTGCTGGTTTTCACTGCAGGCTTGGGGCCTTCCCCATTTCATTTCTTCCTGGTGCATAGTTTGGGCTATGTTTTATATTTGTGCTGAAAACTGTTGCTAATACAGGGATGTTGTTATTATTGCTGAGCAGTGCTTACATAAAATCAAGGTGTTTTGTGCATTCAACACTACTATGAGAAGATGCAATTAAATTACATTTTTCTTTGAAATTCTTTAAACTCATATAAAGGATGGGAATGGTATGTTATGGATTCAATGATTTAAATAACNCTTGGCCACTAATATAGGATCAGAAGAGTGGCTTTGGCAAATTAATGGGATGGTGATTTTAGCAGAACTAGTTTATTTAAAAATATTTACTGTGAGTTTCTAGTTTTATCAATGTCCTTATTGTGTTGAATTATGTAAGAAAACTTTAGGATAATACTGTATTCTTTGAAATCAACAGCAGATTAATAGGTTGTTGTAAGTGTGTGCTGATTAGCCTTTCATGTTGCATTTTTTTCTCATAATTTTTCCTTACCTTGACCAGACTCCTCTTCCCTTCCTAGCCAGAAGTCAGAACCGACTATGGAAAGATATTGAGGTCATGCCAAAAAAAAAAA
>WEIU01017022.1:35137-72370 GCA_013389925.1 Aegithalos caudatus | reverse complement strand
AAAAAAAAAAAAATCTGTGTTTTTATGCTCTTCATTCTTCTCCTTTTTTGTTATTGTTGCCTCTCCTGTGCTGGAGCTAGTAATATTGTTGAGGCTGTATTAATCAATGGATCTTTCCAGCCTAATGACAAGTTAAGTTAGTCTTTTTACTTGCTGAAAGTTGTATTTTTTTATTAGATGGGAAATTTTAAATGACTCACTCTTCAGCCCAATAACCATGGGGGGAGGACAGGAACATCAAAACAGACAATATCCTTGGCTTTGAACCTCACTTAGAGCAAATCATGTATATCTACATGTTGTGACTATTCACTTAAATATGTGGTTTACTTACACATATAGAAAGGTTGTCATACCTTTATGGTCACTGGGAAGTGAGTCAGTTTGGGGCATTTAATCTTTGGAAACTACATAATAGAGTATAAAATAAGCATAGGCAGCCTATGTTGGTGTTGTGGTCCATTCTTGTGTTTGTGTGTTTTTCTGGAAGTGACAATAATCATGCTCAAATACATTGTTATATTTGAAGACTTAATCCCCTGTCTCCTTATGTTTTGAACTGGATTTTTGTTTCTTTGCTTGTGTGTTTCAAGCTAAATACAAATGTGAATTCAAATTATTGGTGAGAGAGTATTTTCAGGTGTGCTAAGTTTGGTTGACTTAATTGGTAGCATACTGCTTTATGCTCAGAGATGTAGGTGTCAGGCCAAAATCTTCCTAACAAACAGACTGATCTGGAGTAACGCCTAGATGTACACACAGAAATGTAAGGAATTTTGAACCAAGAAGAAAATGCCACATTCAGTTTTTTTCTTGAACATCTCCCCACCACCCTGGGCAGCCTGTTCCAATGCTTAACAATCCCTTCCATAAAGACATTCTTCCTGATGTCCAACTTGAACCTTCCCAGTACAACTTGATGCCATTTCCTCTCACCCAGTCATTAGTTGNCCCATCTTTCCTTTTTTTTTTTTTTTTTGTTCGCAGAAGAAATGCCATTCTAAATCCCTAATTTTTCTTCTGTAAAATAATTCTAGTATTAAATATGTTCATTTTTTTCTCATTTTAACAATGCTGCTATTTATAAATCTGCTGACATGTTTTAATAATTTAAGTTACAAAATCATATGAAAATCTAGACTGCAGACAAGAAATGTTTAACACCTCAATCTCATTGATTTCAGCCAATGTTTGGAACCTTTCTATTTTTGTGGATCTAAATGCCAGTATTTTCTTCTATTTATAGTAAAGCCAGATTTCCATTTAAGATCAGCCAGTCCCAACCTTAACAGAACAAAGTAGGCACCTAAAAGAGGCATTAACAGTACTCCTTAGAAAATATCATCTACATTTGTCTTACTGTATACATTTGAATGAAGAGTGTTTGTTCAGCTTCTTGACATTGACAGCAGTTGGCAGATCAAGAACAAGTATTAAACTATTTAGATTTTTTTCATTTTCTAGGGCTCACTGAGATCAATGACCAAAACCCATTTGCTGAGTGAATTTCAGATGACACAGAGCTAGCTGTGTAATAATTATTTCATTGCAAATAGAGGTAAGTAACACTGGGTCAAATTTTTTGCTGCATCATTGAATTAACAATATTCCTAAAAACACCTCAACATATTAGTTTTGTGTTATTACTTATTGTAGATTTGGTCATGGACTTACCCTTCTCTTTATCCAAACACCAGGACTAATGGGAGACTTGGAGCTCTTTTATTCTTTTAACTTAGAGGATATTAATCTTCTGAAAACACAATGCTTCAGATATGGTAGCAGTTCCAGACAAAAGATAGAATCACATTATTGTAACTAATAAGGCAAAAGTCATTTGCATCCAAGGTTCCTGGAGAAGTATATTTACATATCCTTTAATATGAAATCTGACTTAACATTTTTCAACAAAATGAATTACCTGTTAACACAGGTCTATAACAGAAATTACTCATATTACCAAATAGCCAGATATAAAGTCAGGTGTTACTACCCCCAATCAGGTATTTTCTATTTTTGCTATCTGCTAGGCAGGATTTCAATGGAAGTTTTCTGAAAAGTTTCCTCCCATTAGGAGATTTCAACCAGTTTTCAAAATGTCAAAATACATGATGGAGGAAGCTGAATGTGTAGTACTCTGGATTATTCTGACCTGTATGGAGACATGGGGCTATGAGAGCAATTTACAGGTGGATTTGAGGAGAACCAAATTCTTAAACTACTCATCTGCACAGGAAGGTTTTCTTTGCCTGCTGAATGTCATTCAATTCTTATGCAATGTTTTCTGCAACACCAACAAAATTTTAATTGAAGATTTTATAACAAAAATGGGTTTTTGATGGAAAGACAATGAATGAACTTAAAATCTCTCTCTAAAAATTATCCAGCTTAGGAAATAAAGAAATTACTTTTGTCCATATGAAATGCATTTAACCTGAAGTACAGAGACACTTGGAGAAAATACGGGTTGGCATTTTTCATTTTGTTTCCACCTCATTGCTTTCATTCTTAAAATCTGTGGTGGGGGCCATATTGTTAGTTCTGTGGTTAACACTTCATAGAATTATAAAAACTTACAGGAGGCATGAGTGCAGAAGGTTAATATGTGATTTTTTGCATGTCTGAGACTAATTTTCCACTGTTTTTTATCCCTAAAATATGTACAATCTATTTAATTGCATCTGATAGGAGAGATTTGAAAGAGAAAAGAACACTGTGTTGAGGCATGTGTTTCAGGTTTAAGAGGAAGAATGGCAGTAAGCTTAGATACAGGAATAAGAGAAAGAAGTGATAATGACTTTAGCAAACAAGCTCTCCACTAGCCAGACATGACTCCTGTTATATGTCAAATACACCCCACTCACAAACATGCTCCCTCCTCTGCTTGTGTTTTGCTTGGCCTGAAATACAGCTGCATTAATGAGTCTAAATGGATATTTGCATCTCCTTTGTTGTAGGCCAACTAAAGTCCTTTTAGACTCACTGCACTTTGAAAATGATGTGCTAGTTTGCTATAACATGTTCAACCTAGCATGATATTTGTAATATGTAATACTTAAACCTAATACTTTTAGGATTAGCTTCTATGTCTTAGCTGAAAACAAATTTTCTGAGTTGATCTTTCTTAATTGCAGGATAGCTTTGGACAAAATGATACCTGAGCGTGTTATGTAAGTTGCTACTTACTACTGTTTTTTCCCCTCACTAAATCCTTGGATTTGCAAATAGAGAAAGATCAACTCCAGATACCCATGCAGCTCCTCTCACCCTTGTGAGAAACCTTTGCACAAATTCTGCTGGTAAGTCCAAACTGAGATGCAAAAACTGTCTTTGCATTAAACATGGAGTTTTAACCTAATTCAGTTCAATTTCTCCTGAAAGAAAAACTGTGTTCCTGCATCTATATTCAAAGCATTGGGTAACTTCTCCAGCATTGCATCTGATACACCTTATACACCTTTTTTTTTTTTTTTTTNTTTTTTTTTTTTTTTTTTTTTTTAGCAATTGCTCTGTTTAATTGCCTCATCAATTCCTGACTAGTTTCCTAGTTTTAGTCTACTGCACTTCATTGGGGTAGCAGCTAAGGCTATTCTGATCTAGCCAAACTTAATTTTGTGTTATTCTTTTACTCATTGTTTAGGGAACTCTGCAGATAATACAAAACAGATCTAATGATTTTTATATGACTTTCCTTCAGTACAGGCTGTGAATGTGTAGAGTCTTCTAAAGCTGTGATCTCCATCTCTTGTAACAATCATTTAAGGTAATCATGGCAAAGATGTGATTGCACATACTGAGTGGAAACTGTCCTTGATTCAGACTGTGAGCCATTCCATTATTTCCAGATTAAAGCCTTTAGAACAAAACATAAAGAAAAATAGTTTTTTATGTATTTAAAACAGCCCTTATTGATTTCTATGCATTATAATGATGTACATTCAAATTGGGACGAGATAGATAATGACAACAAATAATTTTTAAATCAGTATTTTAAAATGAAAACAGCAAATTACTTTGATTTTTCAAAAGTATTGTGATATTTTTAAGTATAGGCCAGTTTCCAAGATGGGACATTTTAAAAAAACAACTTCCTCAGGCTTGTGTGCTCAAAAAGATTTTATTCATTTTTAAATCAAGCCAAGTGTGTTGGTTGCTTATTTCTCCAAAGATTTATATTCCAATAATTTGTATACAACCATACTAAAATTTTATTGTGCAGTTTATAAACTGATACAAATCTTCATGTGAAATTAGAGTAGAACTGTGTGAATCACTAAATTAAAAATATTTTAATATTATTTACATTTAGAAGCAAATATTAATTTTCCTTTTTAATTTTTTTTCTATAAATATTGTATTACTACATCACTTTTACTTCTGAAAAACCTTAAAAATAAAGGTTTACCATCACTACTTCCTTATGTATTTCATCTTATACATATGATCACAAGCTATCATTTTGATATTTAGAACTATGTAAGACATACAACTCATACAAGGAATCCATTTCCCCGGCACAGGAAATATAGTGAAAAAAAAAGTTCAGGATTATGCAATAAGGTTCCTGAATCATAGGATCATTAAGGTTGTAAAAGATCTCCGAGACCATTGAGTCCAAACTTTGGCTGATCAACACCTTCTCAACAAAACCAGAGCAGTAAGTGCTATGTCCATTCTTTTCTGGAACACTTTCAGGGAAGATGATTCCACCACTTCCTTGGGCAGCCTGTTCCAATGCCTGACAACACTTTCAGTGGAGAAGTTCTTCCTCATTTCGAACCTGCACCTTTCCTGGCACAGCTTTAGGTATGTCTTCTTATCTTTTAGAAAACAAAGTAATCTTCAAATATTTAGCAAAATGCAGAGCCCATCTGTGGAAATTTGTGTGGAAAAAAAAAGTTAAACACCTGTAAAGGTCAGTGCTTACCTAACATGGTATTGCCACTTCAGACATATCTGAATCATGTTTCCATGATTCTACAATTTAGAATCATGGAAACATTTCAGTTGGAAGGAACCGATTAGGTTGATTTTGTTTTCAACTTATGATCAGTAATAACTGAGTGATACGTGAAAATTTTAGCTCTGTTGTTGAATGACAGAAGTTTTTCTAGTGCATTTGACATTTTTGGATCACTATTTCTGTACAGTGAAGGTCCTTTTGTCAGTTTTGTTGATATTCTAGATTACAAGATTTGTAAGATTACTTTTAGATTACTGTGAAGTAGTCAGTAAGAAATTATGAATTAATCTCTGATCAAAAGGGAAAATTCTAGGGTACAGTGTGTGGTATTTTAATGAGATCATACTTGTTATTAAATAGCTAATTTGATCCAAAATCAAAGAAAATTTAAAGTTTCAGAGATATTTGCAAAGTACAATCTTCTCTTGCCCTTTATTCCTGATGTGCTTTTGACGTCACTCATAAGAAAGATTTGGCACTAACATAGCAGAGCCAGTTGAAATTTTCCTAAAAAGTATCAGACACTCAAATTCATGGAGTGTTCCATATTATTTAAAATTTGGCAACAAAGCTTTTGAAGATTCTGGACTATGTATATTATGATGAGTGGCTGAGGGAGCTGAGGTTGTTTAGCCTGGAGAAATGGAGGATTGGGGGGACCTTCTCACTCTCTACAATCACCTGAAAGTAGGCTAGCCAGATGGGGGTCAGGATTGCCTTTCAGGCAGCCAGCAACCTGACAAGAGGAAATGGCCTCAAGTTGCATCAGGGGAGATTTAGTTTGGACGTCAGGAAAAATTTATTCACTGAAAGCATTGGAATGGGGTATCTGCAGAACTTGTGGAGTCACCTTCCCTAGAGATCTTCAAGAAACCACTGTGAGTGGCCCTTAGTGTTCTGGTTTAGTAGACAATGTGGTGTTCGGTCAAAGGGTGAACTAAATGATCTTGGCAGTATTTTCCAGTCTTAATGATTCCATGATAGAATCATAGAATAATAGAATATTATTGAAATGAGAAGTTGTTATATATTTTAATGTTCATAGAGCACTATGTGGTTATTATGTAGAGGGAGATGGCTTCTTCAAAAAAAAAAAAAAAAATAAAGACTTTTCTTTCATTTTGATTCTAATCAAAATGGAAACATTTCCATGAATGACTCAATAATTCTTCTATTTCAAAACTCATATTCCTTTTCCTGTTCAAATGGTAGTTTCAGATAATAATAATACAACAATTCAAGATGCTCTGCAATGCATGATACGAGTGTTCTTAGCTGGCATACATTTGTAGCTCCTAAGTAAGAAAATAGCCCTTTTTTAATTTCATTGGGAAATAAAATTCAGCACGGAATTAAATCATCTAGATTACATAGAGACACTGCAATTATGAAAAGCTGTGGTGGGGACTGGTCAACACGCTCTTAGCAAATTCCAGAAACAAGTCAGAATGTTTAGCACCAACCTGCTCCACAGTTTCTAAGCTTCCTTTCCCTGCAGGATTCTCCTTAGGGGAGGACCACAAGGCATTGCTTTTTATTTGTGTTTCAGTATCTTTAATCAAGTTTCTGTGGCAGCAGGAAATTACTTTGTTAAAGAAGTCAGTCTGGTCACAGTGGAAGGATTTACATAAGAGTCAGCAACAAACTTGAATGATTTCCACTCTTTGGGGCAGCTTGTTAATTCTCTTTCTCCATCCACTTTTTTTTTTTATAACTTTGCAGATATCACATTTTGATTTTCCTCTGCCATTTCTCCAGCTCTCTGAATATTTTTTGTATGTCTAAACTTTCACTTCATGTTCATCTTTCACAGGAGGATTTTTCTCCTCAAATCTATTTGTGTAAAGAAAGAAATAGGTAAAGCTAATGCCAAAATTTATCTTTTAACTCTTCTGCTGAAAAATACAAAAAGCTAAGCTCATTTAAAATTGTAGCTTAATGATATAAATAGATATTTGATAGTTTCCTGGGTTCAAGTTAGAGTTTTATTTAGTGAATCATAATCAAATGTCTTCAGTCCTACTGAAAACAGATTATTCCACTACAGAGAGGTGCATTTAATCATCTGGGACTGGTGAATCTTGACAAGAGTATATAAATTTCAGGGAAGTGAGAGAGCCTTAGATTGGAAATTAGGTTGTTATCAGCAGGGGTATGAGATGAAGAGCTTTTCATTTGTCATTAGGACAATTTAGCATAAAAATTATTAGTTTTATGAGCACCCCATGATTGTTAGTCTTCTGTGGGAGCAAAATTTTACTGGTAATTACATTTACTTCCATAATCGAGTTTCATTTCATTTAATCTAATTGTATTTTCTAAAAACAAATATAACTATTCTTAGGAAAAGAAGAAATAGTCCTTCTTGAGCCACTTAAAAATAAAACCAGTTTTAAAAATCACATTGACAGAATTGGACCAAAACCTTGATGTGCCTGATTGCTGTTCAGACTAATTACATTTTTGTTCTGTGGCTTTTTTCATACCTCACTTTGTTGAGGAATTGTGAAAAGCATGCAAATTTTTTTTATATTCTATGCAATCTGAAGATGTCTGAGTTTTCCTCAGGTCTCACCCTGGTCATGTGGATTAGTAAAATGAGCTTATATTCACCTGTTTTGTCCTATATGCTCTCATTTAAAATGTTGACCTTTTTGTCCTTCTTTCTGCAGTCCACATTAAAGCTTTTCTTTGTTCCTCACATCACCCCACACGTTTAAGGTGTTCTTTGAGGCAAAGGATCTGCCTTATCTCTTTATCTTCAAATCAATATTTGAACAAAAACTTCCCCAAACTTAGTTAATTCATGTTTTGTGTTTCAAATTGAGTAGTATCAGAGTGTCATATTTTGGAAATTTCTGAGGAAATTTTGCTCTTTTTAAAAAATAAATATGATAAATTAACTTATGAACAAGAGTATTACACTTTTGTCACTGTCATATTACAATTTATGACATTGAGTCCACTAATGCTCTTTTCCTCCCTTTTTACTGAAATGTTATGACTAGCTGAAGAATTAGCAATAAAAATTTCCATGGATCCAGTTCATTCTATTTCATCACTAAGAGGAATATAATAACTCATTACCTTGTGACTTTTTGTTCAAATGCATCATTCTTTCTTTTGTAGAGATTTTTATTTTTAGCTTAACATATTTATAACTGTCACTTAGAACCTCATTCAAAAAACACTTTTACGTGTGAGAAACAGTAGCAATTTTCTTACGGATGTTTCTGTCTTCAGCAAAGAATTTTTCTGCCCACCTTTCACACTTCTCTTGACCAGTTTGACAAAGCCATATTGATATCTGTTCATTCTCCCTAAGAATCTCCAGAATATTCTGTTTCATCTCACTGAGTTACTTCTTTTATCTTATATTCACTTTTCTTCAAGAAACTGAAGGGAAGCTGCAATCAAATTATCTTCCTTGTTGATTACACTGAGACCATCACTCTGATCTTTATATTTTTTTTCCATTGAATTCCTTTCCTCATCATATCGAATTCAAGCTTCAAAGGTCTCTTTGTGCTTCCAGCATTACCTACCACCATTGGTTCCTGCCCCATTTGAGTATCTTCCCCACAGAATTTATATGCCATAATTGGTGACACTTGAACACCATTCTCTTATCACAGAATCACAGAATGATCCAGGTTGGAAAAGACCTTTTGAGATCATCAAGTCCATCCTATGATCTAACGCCTCCTCATCAACTAAACCATGGCACTGCATACCACATCCAGTCTTTTTTTGAACATGTCCAGGGACGACAATTCCACCACCTCCCTGGGCAGATGATTCCAGCGCCCAATCGCTCTTCCACTGAAAAATTTTATTCTGTGTCTAACCTAAACTCCTCCCGGCACAGAGTAAAACTGTGTCCTCTTGTTCTGTTGCCCGGGAGACTAATCCCACCTGGCTACAGCTGCCTTTCAGGAGGTTGTGGAGAGTGATAAAGTCACCACTGAGCCTCCTTTTTTCCAGGCTAAAGAACCCCTACTTCCGCAGCCATTCTACATAGGGCTTGTGCTCGAAGCCCTTCAGCAGCCTGCCCTCCTACCCTCCAACAGATTGACACATGCTCCCAGCTTGGTGTCATCTGCAAATTTATTAATGATGGACTCAATCCGCTCTTGCAAATCATCCATGAATAGATTAAACAGGACTGGCCCCAGAACTGACCCCTGATGGACACCACTGTCACCTGGCCACTAGCTGGACGCAGCACTGTTCACCACTGTTCACCACTGCTCTCTGGGCCTGGCCGTGCAGCCAGTTCCTAACCCAGCAAAGAGTGCTCCTGTCCAAGCCATGGGCTGCCAACTTTTCCAGGAGTATGCTGTGGGAGACAGTGTCAAAGGCCTTGCTGAAGTCCAAATAGACAACATCCACAGTCCTTCCTGCATCCAGCAGGTGGATCACCTTAGGAATCTTACAGAAATATCTCTGTGAACCAGCAGTGTTTCATACTCCTGGAACCGTACACTAATTTCGCTTTCCTTTTAAATGAAGAAATCCTTGTAGAGGACCATATATCCACCGCTTGTGGAGTGAAACCTGTGAATGGAATTTCCACTTTATCAAAACAGAAAACATCCCAGTCACACTTGGCTTCTCTTATTTGTGAAAGCTTGCCCCTCATGTGGGAACTAGTCTTTATTCTCTTTGGAGAACAATGGGCTTAGGAAGAACTGATATGGTTAGTTTCCGTTGAAAAACTGTGTTATTTGCTGGCAGACTTTCAAAGTACAATATAATTTCTGGGTAGGATGTCAAACATATTGCAAAATGCCTTTAAGTCAGGTTTAACTATTTTTTGTGGGTTTTTTATGCTTTCTTCTGCTTTGATGGGTACCACATCCTTCTCTGGGAATTCTTGCTGCTGCAGTAGAGCTGAAAGAGTTTCCTATGTACAGAATTTTAAGTATTTACCAGACATGACTAATCTTGGACTTATCCTACTGGATGTTTAGCAGAAATTGTCCTGTTCTATGTTTATTGTACTTATAATTAGGGAAAATATGCATGTATTAATCAATTGGAAAAAAAGAATTTTTGTTTCCATGAATTGATGAAAGATATACTAGTAACATTAACATGAAATGTTAAAGATATTTTAAAAATTGCAAAAGCTTATTCTTTGCTTCCACAGGTAAATGATCATTACTGAAGCAGGATGTTAGTCTGGGGTTTGCAGAAAAAAAAAGGAAAAATTACTGGCAAAAGAAAAAAAGAGAGAAAAGTGGAAAGAAAAAGTTCATGTACAGTAGTAGAAGACAGAAACAGCTGGTCTTTCTAATGAAACAGGTTATATAATTTATTCTTGTTTTTACATCCAAGTAATAACACAAGTTTGGCAACATTGTGGTCTTACACCAACTTCTTGGTCTACCAGAAAATGAAAATATTCTAATGCTACTGGAATCTCTTTTGACACTGCAATCATCTGTCTTGGCGTCATGTAAAACATTCATAAAGTCTGTTCATGTGGAGATTTTAAAATTCTGGAGATTTTGGATGTTTGCAAAATTCTACATATTTCTGTGAAAAACTTTCTTAGCCAGTTCTTGCTTCCACTAGCACTTAGTATTTCTTTATGTCACCAGGATTCCTTGAAATAGAGCTAAGAAAGTTCATGCAGCTTTGTTTCTCTCTTTATAAAGAAGTTGTAAAAGACTTTGTTTCTGAATATCTTCTTAAGGATTTAATAATAATATTTGATAATGCAAAATATATTAAACAGAAGTTACACAAGCCCAGCTGTAAAGAATAAGCCAGAAGAACTGAGTTTGGAATTCAAGATACTGAGCTTTTCAGCATATGTTTCAACATCTCATAACTTATTACTTACAGAACACTTCACCTCACTCTGTTCCCATCATATAAATTGGGTTATAAAATGAAAAAATATAAATCATTTATCTTTCAAGTTGTCACAGACGTAAACCTTCAAACATCTGTGCATTTATTGACTTGCAGTTTCAAAGCAAATCACTTCATGAAACTTACTCAGCATTGCATTTCTTTTATTTTTATGTGCACAAGTACATATAAATTTTTTACAAAATCTTTTTTTTTGCAGTAAGCTATTCTTCTCTAAACAAAGCAGCAAAGGTGCTTTGTATTGATTATCTAAATCATGGAGCAAGAAAAGAAAAAGATACCTAAATAAAGAAAATAATCCTACTCATTACTCAGCAAGCACATTGACTCATTTAGTTTGACTTTTTAGTGCACATATCTTTCCTATTTTCATAACTGCCAATACTTTTGTCAATAAAATTACACACCAAAAAGTAAAGACAATACCCAGCAGTAATAGCTATTGGAGAAATACTGCTGGGAGCAATTTGCAAAGAAATGTGAAGTAGCTCAAAGGAAAAAATGGAGTCTTGACTATTTGCATTCTATTAGGGAAAAAAAGAGTATACTCTATAACTGCAAACAGCACAACTTAAATTTTACTTACTCTCATGAGATATTTGAGAAAATATTTAAAATTGAAATTGCCTGTAGAAATTATTCTGTACATCCTTTAAAGAATAAAAATTTAATAGTAGCACTATGTAAAATCTTTTTTTATTCTTCATTTTGGAAATTCTTTCGATTTTTTTCTTATTCAATGAGTAAGTCCTAAATCTCTCGTATAATAATGAAACAGTGAAGCTAAAGAACAGAGAAGAATCATCACCAAATTTTTCAGCTTTTACTAAATATTTATTTTGGACTTCTGTGTGACAAAGGGTAGCTGAAAATGATACACCTTAAAATAATAATAAATATGTATTTTCTAACAAGAAAGAAAACTAAAATTTCTGAGCATTTCTACTGAATTTTGAGATAACAGTGTAACTGAAAGCAACTCAGAAAATAGGATAGTCAGTCTACTCTTGGATACTTTCCCTATTTTGCAATATTTGTTATGATGTTTCTTTTTGTATTTTATGAATTTAATTCTTTTAACATTTGCCTGTTCTTGGAGCGTTCTAAAATTTAATCACTTTTCAGGTGGTCAGTTCTTTTAACCCTGAGCAAGCTGTAGTCGAAGATAACAGTAAGCAGGAAAGAATATGGAAATTGGGATTTCTACCTTTTCAGGTGAGGTAGACTCTCTGCTTACACATTGTAAAAATCTTAGTGATCACCAGCAGGTGACCACTCCTGGGTTGCAGATGCTTGGGACTGTTTGGTGTATGTTTCTCATGTTCTCCTGTCCAAGCCCATGCTGTTTTCTTCCTTGAAGCAGCCTATATCTGTATATAGGCATCTTGGTGCAGTGTTCCTTGAGCTACCTTTCTGACAACAATATTTCCTTTAATTTTAATCTCGAATATACTGCATAGGATCTGTGAAGATATTAGCATATTGGCCCATGACATATTTATCTAGCACATTATCTTCTCTAAAGCACCCTCAGCAAAGCTGACTGCCCTATCACCTAGAACAAGATAATTTTGGGCTGAAAATAATCTGGGAGTGATGGACTTCCACTGTATACTGAAGTTTCACATTGGTGATATTCGGGAAGAAGAAATGAAAATGAGATTTTTCTTAACAAAAAATAAGCACTGTTATTTATATTTTAATTTGTTACATTAACTTTATCTGAAGTGCAAAAAATTGTGATTCTTTGAATGTGCAACTAATATCTAATGTGAAGTTTTTCATAAATGGTTGGGTTTTGTCTGTGGATTTTTTGCTTTTTTTGCTCCCTTTCTAGCAAAATTATGTGATGTTTTAATATAACTATGAAATTATATGATCCTTTCCTCCTTTTATCGTAGCCTGGATTTTTTCAAAGAGTATGCTTCCTAGTGATTTGTATAATCTATCTTTAAATGATGCAAACAAGAGAAAGTTTTAGCAATTGTCAGGTACTTAATTGTGTTTAATAAGGAGTGTTTCCTGATGTTCCTCCTCATCTTGCCATTGATCTCACTCCATATAAAGGTTTATCTCATACCAAAGAATTCATAGGTTTATTAAGTTTATCTTTTCACTCCTCAGGCAAAAATATATTTAGTATTATTTTTGTCCTTAAGAAGTCACTTTGTATCAAGCCCTATGTTAATAGATCAGTAAAATTTCTGGCAATGAGTAGATATCCAAACTTTTGCCAGCAAGCATCCAAATATAAAAACTTGCTTTGTCCTAACTCTCATAGGCTGTCTGATTAAAAATCACTGGAAGTAAAGTCAGCTAATGTCAGTTTTTAAAAGGAATGGAGTTGCCTCCAAAGACTGCAAGGTAGAGCATTCAGGCCAATACAGATTTCAATTATAGTGTCTGTTGAAGAATAAATATTTAATCATAGTAACTGTGTCAGATACGAGTTCAGATAGGGTCTCTGAACTCAACTCAAATGGTTTATGACTCAAAAAGCCCCCAAACAAACTTTAAACTCCAAACAAACAACCTAAAAGGAACATTTTGAATTCAAGAAAATGTATTATTTTTTTGAGTTATGTAATTCAGTCTCAAGCAGGTCACATAAGGAGTTATGTTTTCCAAAGGCTTACTTCTATATTTGTCATTTGAATGTCCTCAGCTGATAAAATTAAGAGATCTAACAAATTCTGCTCATTTCAGAATGCTTTTTCTATTCATGAGTCATACAGTTCTACACTTGATATTTGAAAATTTGAGAGCAAAGATATAAATTGAACTACATCACAAAAAATTGCAAAAGCTATCAGTGAGTCAACAATGCAAGCATGGTATTATTAGTAGGGCCTGTTCTGCCTCATCTGTAGGCTTTTGTAACAGCTGCACTTTTGCAAAAGAAGGAAATGTTTTGACAATTAGGGTAAGCAAATTGCAAAAGGAAATACGGTACTAAGTTACCAATGTAGTCCCTAAATAAAACATGCCATTTCTAATGAAGTCCTAATGCTGTTCAGCCTTCCATTAGCAGAGATCTCTGGATAGCCATAGGCAAGCATCAAATATACAGTAGTTTATAATGGTAATTCATACAGTGATAAAGCAAAAACATAACTGTGCACTGAAAAAAGACAGAAACTGAAATTTGCCTCTAGGCAAAGCCTTGTTTTCCGTAAACAAATTAACGTGCAGACTTTACTTCATTGACGTATGGAGCATTTAGTTACTTCTTTTTTTTTCTTCTTTTCTTGCCTTTTCTATATGATTTAGAATCAGACACTGGTCTATCTTGTGCAAATAGTCAGGGATATGAGTAATGCACCTTAATGTATGCTGAAGTATTAATGACTTCTGCAGTGCGAGAAATATTTCTCATGTTCAGAAGGAAAACAAACTGATGTGAATATACTGCATATACTGCAGGGAGGGAAATCTATTATATTATTTACAATAGTTGTGGTTGCAAGAATCCTGCTAATAATGGCCTACATAAACTATACAACATTTAAAGAAGTTCTTTACACTACAGGAAACTAGTTATATGGATGTTTTTATTTCTGATTTTCTTGTTATTTGAGTGAGGTTTTGACTCTTTTGTTATTGATTTGTACATTGGTTTTGATTTTGATTTTGATTTCTTTTCTTTTAATTTTCTTTTTTTCCCCCTTATTAATTTATGACCAAAATAGTGAGAAGTTCTTGGAGACTTCAGTTGTTCTTTGAGTGACTCCTAGAGTAGCTATTTGGTTCATTTCTAAATAAAGGCATTAAAATTTTGTCTTGGATTTCCGAGTCTGTTTTCTGTAATGCCAATATATACTATAGGCTTTAAAAATGCAACCCTGTCATACATTGCCTTATGAATAACCCTCAGACATGAATAAACAGTTTAAAAGAGAAGACTGTTCAGTCTGCTGACAATTAAATTTCAGACCATTCTCTGAAATTGAAAACTGCCATATAATTGTAAACGGAACTCAACTGAAATAAGGAATTCTAGGCCAATGAGTCAGCAAATAGCTACCTTACAATAGTTGCCATGTTGTGGAAATTTTGCAATCATGGTATGAAAGCATCAATAATAGAATATTCTTTCAAGTTACTGAGTTATAAACCTTAAGGTTTTAAAGCCTTCAGAACTTGAATGAAAAGTTTTGTACTTGTAGTTAACCCATGCATCTCATATTTAACATGTCAGGAAATTTTCTTTTGTTCTAGGAATATACTTGTCCCAATATACACCTGCTTTTAAAAAAGGTAAATCCTACTCTTTGTCAATCTGAACATTTTTCCATTCTTTGCTTCAGCACTCACTGCCTGCAGTCTTTTGACTGAACAGTTTTTTATGACTCTTTTGAATTATTAGTGTGTTTTCTTATCAGTATGTCAAAGTTCCCAGTGGTGGGACATACTTTTTATGTAAAGGCTAACCAGGTTTTGTTCTGAAGACATGTTTTATACACAAACTGTAAAAATACCTAATTCAGCTTCTCAATCATAGAAGAGAAATGGAGGTTTTATATTATCAGAATGAAATGGAGAGGCCTGCAGAGGACCAATAAGGAAAAGGAGTCAAACCCTAGAAATGCTTCAAAATGAAAAAAATACATCATCAACAAGCAGAGAATAACACTTTACATCTGACTTCACTTACAGAAGTCTTCAACTGATGAATAAGTATGCATTCACATAATTTGTTGGTAAGCTTGTTGTTAGTCAGCTTTCTATGAATTTTCTGCAGGTTTATGGCTGATTTTTCTGTCAAAGTGATGAATTGAGTCTGTGGATTTATTTTGTAAAACTGAGTCTTCCATGGATAGAGATCAAAGAAAGGAAGGTTGTAGCTGGCAGGAAAAAAAAAGATGCACTGACAAATGCATTAAAGCTGCTTGCTCTGAGATGAATGGGAATGCATGATGAGTGCTCTTTGATATGGTTGTGGCTCTGCTAGGCTATGGTTTTTAACTTCGTATCCTGTTCTGCACCACTCCTTAAACTGACATTTCTACCATGGACAATATCACCTCTCTGATCTCATGCTTCTGTTGGGACAGTTGTAGAGCTCATTATATGCAAAATTGTAAGATTACTAAGGAGAAAAGATGATTATAATTTCATGTCTATTCCCTGCCCACAGCAACAATGATCACATTCTAGTGGCTAGTAAAGATGGATGTGCCTAAAATATTCAGATTTAAGTGATAAAAACTATTGAGTTTTTGGGACTTAAGATTACTTGAACCTGAATATTATATGGACAAATTATACTTGGCAGAAGCCATTGCAGCTATCGTGCCCATAGATACTGAATCTTTGGGAAAGAAATAATTCCACAAAAAAAAAAAAAATATATATTTTTTAAAGACTTTTGTGTTTATCAAATAACAGGAATAGCAAGGACTTCCTGATTTGGAATTGCTCAATGGATCACAGCTGGGATTTTCAGCTGAGCTTGAACAAACCCTTGTTCAGCAACAAGAGTTTGAATATTAGAAATAAAAGCTTGTATTTCCAGAGAGCTGTTTTGTCAATCACATTGGAAAAGTAATTGACGAACATAAGGAGGAAAATTGTGCTAATAACAGAACTTTGGAAAAAACCTCATGCTACAAACATATTGCAAGAATATGCTTTGTTAGGCCATTTGTATGAACAGTGAGTGATTAATAGCTTCAAAGGAACTGCAATGAAACTACTTGAAGTATTGAGTCCTTCTCCTGTAAAGAGTTTTCGTCTTGCTTTCTGAGCAATTTCTGGGCAGTGCTCATCTGAGATCAGCATTTCAATGCTCTTTGATTCATTATCTTCTATTTCCTCTAGTACAATCTATTCAGCATTTACTGATTATTATGCAGTTACCATTTCAATCATATATGAATCACTGGTTTTACCTGAACTTTTATCTGGACATAAATTGATTAAATGCAGTTAGTGAGCATGAGATGTGTTTCTACCTGCATGAGGTTTAGGCCTCTCCATTCTTTGGGAGTACTGTTTGTGGCCTTATCATACTCCCAACCAAGAATATTCAGGTATTATGGACCAAAGAAATCAGTAGGTTTTTCTTTTAAATCTCCATATACCATGAAATTTTGGTAGTACCAAAGTCTCCCTAGAAAATTATGATCCAGATTAATTAATGAGAATTAGTTAATAATTATAGTTGGACTTTGTTCATTAAAAAAAAATAAGATATGAAGATAGGGAATGGAATTTCATATTTTTCTAATGACTTGAGATCTCAACTTGAGTCTTCATGTGGAATTCATCAAACAGGCTTTAGCAGCACTTACACAATTCCCCTTTTAGTAACTGTTTCATATTAAGCCTGAAGGAAACTGGGGATGATTTTTCCTGTAATTTATGATATTTGTGTCTATTTGCAACAGTTGTAAAAATACTGTGTAAACAGAAACAAAATAAAACACTCATTAAAAATTCTTCTAAAGGCAGAATAAGAACAGATTTTCCATGGCAGTAAATGATACAAACATGAATTACCCCCAGATATGACAAAATTCTGCTTTGTTGCCTTTTTAATACTGTTTCATAATGTATTTATCAAACCAAAAAAGAAAGTAAAAGCTATATAAAGGGAATTTGGTGTCATGATAATTCCTGATTATGGGGAAGAGAGATTTAAAATTAAGAGAGCTAATCTGTGATGGAGGCTATGCAAACTCCTTTAGAAGAGGTGATTTCACCAGCCATGTTGCTTCTCTCAGCTGAGGAGTGTTTCTGTAATAAGCAGGCAGTGACCTTCTCAAAAAAGCAAATACTATTTCAAAGACACCTCTCAAAAACTTTTATCAATTTTTTTTTTCCACAGGTCTAAGTATTTTTCTGTTTATTTTGTCTTCACTGTTGAAAAGCTTCACTGGGTCCTAGATTTTATTAATTTCTTCTCCTTCTTCCACTGCCATAGTCAAAAATTTCCATTTATAACACTGCAACAGGCTATTAGGAAGTAATAGTCTGAGAATGAAGCTTTATCCATTTCTACTCTTTTTAAAAAATGACCTCTTTGTATTTTATCAGAAGGACAAGAGCAAAGTTTAATTCCACAAGCACTAATAAAATGTAACTGCATTATCTGACTTGAAAAAGAGAGAGAGTAACAGGGAAGGAGCAAGAAAAAGAAAAAAAAAAAAAAAAGTAAAACCTGCCTGACATACTCTAGATGATAGAAAAAGAACATTATGGAATAGGTAGAAGAGAGTGAGGAATAAAGATAAGCATATTTCTTGATTTAAATAATGAAAAACAAGAGGATTTGGAAACTTCAGGAAGTGTACAATGAGTCACCTACTGAGCTGTTACAAACATATTATTGGATTTCTTGACTTTGAATATGTGGTGTCTTATTTTCATCCAAGTGAATGTTAAGGTTATTTTTATTTGTTTACCTAGCCATTCTTGGAGTCTTTATTTTATTGAAAAATCTCCTTCTCTTCCTATGTGAAACTGCAAAACCCCTGATAAAATTAAATCTCTGGACTGACCTGATGAGGGTTTCTCAACAAAGGGATCTGAATATGGCTTTGTAGCATCTCCAGTGTAAAGATGTTGAAAACAGAAATCTTAACCAATTTGCAAATGGGTTTTATTCCTTTATTCAGCTTTGGCAGAAGTACTATAGCTATGTTTACAGATTTCAGGTTTGTATGTTCAGACAGATTTCTATTTTTCTAAGTAATTTTGGTCACTGCTGACCTATTAAATCCCTGTACTCATGTACAAGTTGGGCTTCCATCACATGAATATATTTTTTTCTCTGAGTTGTTCTCTTTGTAATGGCTGTTTCCTGCCATCTCATTTCTCTTGTTCTATTAGTATGAATGTCATGTTTTTATTGAATGACCTTTTCTTAATCTGTTTCTACATCTCTGGTGAAATTTAACATGCAGTGACTATTTTGTGTTTGAAAGATAGACTTGAAATTTGTGATAAGGAGAATAAAATTGCTTTAATTTTTTATATTTTTTTTTTTCTTAAGCAACTTTGAAAATAAAGCTTCTTTGTACATAGAGAGCAGAATAATGGAGAATATGGAGCAGCAGCATAGTTAATTTTTTTTCTTAAAGTGACATATTTCAATTAAGAAAAGTGTATTTTTAAAAAATATTATAGCAAGTTGGAAAAAAAAACAAACCTCAGTGTCATTTTGAAAATTACAATACCTATACCCAAAGTCATCTTTTTGTTTTGCAGATAGTTGTAACCTTTATTTTTTAATATCCATTTGAGTCACTGAAATCACTTATGTTGTTTATAATCAGTATTTTGTGGTCTTGCAAGATGTTAGAGGATTCACAGTTCCAGGGTTAGAATCAGGGTTTGAAAGAATGGGAATTAGTTTCCATATTTCTAGAGGCAAAATGTTAAAGAGTTTAAAACATTGGACCATTAGAGTGAAGCAAATAATAGATTTGTATGAGCTTTGTCACAGCAGAATAACTTTCCTTCATTAATGTTACATTATTCAAATATAGAATTTCCTTGTTTTAACTTTAAATCTTGGACAGGGAAACACAAATTAGTTGGAGACCCTTCATACATATGTGTCTGAGAATTGCTCAGAAAAAAGCCATTCCTTTCCAGTACTTCTTGTGAACAATATTGAAAAAGGCTTATGGCCCTCTCTCAAACTCCTGCAAAACATGCTCAAGCCACAGGAATTTGCAGCCTACCAAACTGAAATGAAATTCAATATAGACACCAAAAAATTAATTCAGCAGCCACTGTCATAACCAGAAATTTTCCCCCATTGCACATTTGTTGCTGTTGCACATTGGTACCATATTTGTAAGTCTGCTAGACTGTTTTTTATATACAGTGTCAATGCTTATAAGCCTGTCACCCTTTGAGGTGTAAATTTATAAGACTAAATCTCAAGAGAAGTGTAACAGAAGTATTTCACACCAGAAATGTATCTAGCTGGAGTCTCTACCAGTTCTCTGTCCTCACTCATCTGAAAAAATACGTTGAAAGACCCTCAGAGTGAGCAATTATAGACATGTCCTCTTAACACCTACTAAATAGCATTTGAATTGTGAACAGAAATGTGAGTATTTTTTTTTCCATTTTTTTTACATTATGCAATAATGCTTTTTTTCTGTAAGTGTTTTCATTTTCCCATTCAATACCTAATCCTTGTTAGAATCCTTGGTTTCAGTATGGTAGTAGCTTAATCATGAACTATTTAAAGAATTATTTTCTGACCTCTTGACTTCATTCAGGGCTACTTATGAACATAAAATCACAGAAAACGTTTACATATACTATATATATATTTTTTTTTAATTTATTAAAATTATAAAGATAAACCTGGTAGAATTTAATCAAAATTAGTTTTCAAGACATGTCCTTAAAAATTGTAAAAATAATTACAAATTGTATTCATCTGCAGAAAGGGAGAGTAACATTTCAGGGAGAGTGGGAGACTTGAATTAGAAAAAAAGAATATATATACATATAAAATATATATATTTATGCACTATATATTTTATATATACATGCAAGAATTTTTTCTGGACTTACTCATCAAAACAAAACAAAACCAAGTAATTGGAAAGCACACTGGATTTGCTCCAAATTCTCATTTTCAGTCTTGACTTCTTTGTTCAGACATCAGTTGTGCAGAGTATTTACATTGAACAATATAAACTAATTTATGGCACTTACATCATTACCCAACATGCTGTTAATCATTTTGCATGCTGTGAAATGTTCTAATATGTAACAGCTTTCTCCTGCTTTGGAATATCATTGATTCATTGCTTACACTTTTCCTTTAAGGAACTGAGATTGATGCTCTCAAGATGCTGTCTATATATCTAATGGGACTCCAACTCATATAAGAATATAAACATACCCTAGACAGATGCTTCACTCTCTTTTTGCATTGAATTCACTTTAGGGTCATTTTATTTTTCTCAGTAAGATAATTGCTATAACAAATTGATGGGGACATTTTTTTCACACAGATTACAAATGCAATGAAGAACATCAGAAAGGCAACATGAAATTCGTTAGTTGCATGGTGCAAAAAACTTTGTTTCAGGGAATGACACAATGACAATCCTCTCTGCTGTATTAAATGCTATAAATAATAGTTGGAAGCAAAGATTTATGTCCTGTGATATTTTATTAGCTGTGAGTGTTGTTTATGCTGACTTTACTCTCCCTTAAAATCTCTACAACCTTATTTGCTCCTTCTGAAATACAGTTTTTGGAGAAATTACCAGAGAATCATTTAATAGTTTGGGTTGGACTTAAAAAACATCTTGTTACAATACCCCTGTCATGGGCACGGACACCTTCCAATGGACCAGGGTGCTCAGAGCCCTATCTAACCTCCAGGGATGGGGTATTGGGACATCCACAACTTTGCTTGGACCTGTTACAGTGCCTCACCACCATCACCTTAAAGAATTTATTTCTAGTGTCTAACCTAAAACTATCCTCTTTCAGTTTGAAGCCATTTCCCCCTTGACCTGTCAGACCATAAAGTTCAACTTTCCTGTTGCCCTCTTCAGGTACAAGGTCTTCCTGGAGCCTCCTATCCTCCAGGCTGAAGAACTCCAGATCTCTCTGCCTGTTTTTAGAGGAGAGGTCTCCTCTGGTTTTGTGTTCTTTCTCTGGATTTGCCCCAACAGGTCCTCATCCTTAGGTTGGGCATCCTAGAGTTGGGCACAGCTCTAGGTGGGGTCTCAGAAGAGCAGAGCCTGGGGGGCAGAACCACATCCCTCCACCTGCTGACCACACTGCTTTGGATGCAGTCCAGGGTGTGCTTGGCTTTAGGTGAGAAGAGAGGACTTTGGAACTGTGAGCTATGACTAGATTCAGTGGCTTCGTCAGTAATATCTATGCTCTTTTTGCTTTTAGTTTCATTTGCACCTCTTGATTTTTTTTATAATTCTATACAGATTTCAGACTTCTGATTCAGGGGGCACTAGATAGATATCAGTGCAAAATCATTCCACAAAAATCTGTGAATAAAGATTTTTGGTATTAAAGATATTTCTATTATTTATTGCAATTAAAATTATAATATTTATAGTTTAAACAAAGACATGTCTTTGTATATGTTAATATATTCATCTGACCCACCTTACAATACTGATGCCAGTGCAATCTTCCACTGAATTTATTCTTAATCTTATGAATTATCAAAATTTCGGGTTTAAAAAGTAAAAAACTTATGATTGTATAAAAATTTCACCTGGTGGTAAATGTTTTTCTGTAAAGCTGAATTTTGAGATCCTATAATGAAAAATGTAACATTTGGCCACAGGGAAGAGAGGAAGCAAAGGAAGTAGGAAGGAAGGAAACAGTGCAGAAAGATGCAATAAATACTGCTGTCACAGCAAACAGTCAAGGAAAGCCAGATGACGCTTTTTGATTTAGACATAGCTAACAGTATTTATGGATCAATAAATATCACAAGTCAATTTCTGAAAGAGTGTGGAATGCTTGTAGGATTTTTCCCTCATTTTAGCTTGTGATAAGTTGCTCTGGTTATGTTAATTATTTTATTTTTCATCTAGAAACTGCATTCTATTGTTAGTTCTGCCATATGCCACATAATATATCCAAAAGCTTGATTATTTTCATTAATAAATTAAGTAATTATCCTTTATAGGCTTCCACCAGCCCCTTAAAAATATCATCTAGGATTTTTAGTTATCAAAGAATAATCAATTAACTTCTTAGGTATCATAAGTTTTACACAGTTGCATTGATTGAAATTAAATCCTTACTGATTGAAAAAGAAAGGTATTTTCACACTAAGTAACTAGCTCTGCTTAGTAGTCTCAATAATGGGATGGAGCACCTCTCTTATGATGGAAGGCTAAGAGAATTTGGTTTATTCAGCTTGGAAAAGAGAAGGCTGGCCTTTCTGCTGCCTTACATTACCCAGAGAAAGCCTACAAAAAAGAATAAGCTGCATTGGAAGGCACCCACAAAGATCATTTGATCTAACTCCTGGCCCTGCGCTGCACCATCCCCAAGAGCATTGTCCAAAGCTTTGTCAGGCTTGGTGCTGTGACATGTGGGGAGCCTGTTCCAGTGCCCAACCACCCTCTGGGTGAAAGAACATTTTCTAGTATCCAACCTAAACCTTTCCTGTCTCAGGTTCTTGCCATTCTCTTGGGTCATGGCACTGATCACCAGACAGAAGAGATCAGTTCCTGCCGCTCCTCTTCTACTTGTGAGGCTATTGAAGACCTCAATGAAGTCTCCCCTCAGGCTCCTCTTCCCCAGGCTGAACAGATCAACCACTTCTTATACAGCTTCCCCTCAAGGCCCTTCAGCATCTTTGTTGCCTTCCTGTGGATGTTCACTAACAGCCTTGCATCTTTCTTATATTGTGGTGACCAAAAGTGCATGCACTATTCAAGGTGAGTCTTCAACATAATAGATTTTACAAGAGCATATAGTGACAGGACAAGGGTGAATGGTTTCCAACAGAAAAAAAAGTAGGATTAAATCAATTATTAGAAAGAAATTATTTAACATGAGAGTGGTGCAGCTCAGCAGCAGGTTGCCAGAGAAGCTGTCAGTGCCCCATCCCTGAAAGTATTCAAGGCCTCCCTTCTGGATGTGACTGAGCAACCCGTTCTAGTGGAAACTGTCACTGCACATGGAAATGGGGCTGGAACCAGATGATCTTTGAGGCCCTTTCCAACTCAGGCCATTCTATGATTCTGTGATAAAACATTTCAAAAGACATAAAATAAATAATTTTATCTGAGAACAATAATTTTTTATGTGTATAAGCAGTTGACACTTGGTTTTCTGACAATGATAACTGCTGTGTTTTAGATATGCTAAGCTACATAACTCTGAACTAACAAAAATGCATTTCTGTTTTTAATTTGGAGGAGTTAAACCATTCCCAGACACTTTTTTTTTTTTTTTTTTCTGAGAAATGTATATGGTCCTACTCTTATTAATTACAAGGACTAAGAAGAAGATGGCAAATGTAAAAAAAAATCCTATCTAGATACCATTAGATTCAGAAACTATGAAGTTCTAATCTTTGAAATTTAATAGCTTTATTTTTTTTTTTTTCTAAAAAAAAACCCCAAAAGAACCCAGAAGTGAACTGCACCTAGAAAATGTAATTAAACACTGTGGATACATATTGACTTAGCCAATCTGCTTGCTATCTGTCAAGAGAAACATGAGAGCTAGCAAATTCAGAGCTTAATGGCCTCAGAAAAAAAAAGGAAGTCATATAATATGCAATATTTTAAATAACAATAATGATGTCACTTTAGATTTATATTTGCTCTTCTAAATATTAAATGCCATTAGACCTAATCAGTTTCCCAGTAACTGGAGCCATCATTCTTAGAAATAAATTTTAAAAATAAATATCTAGAACAGGCACCAACCCTCTCCTCAAAATACAGGTCGTGCTAATGAACTTTTGTGCAAAAAGAAAAATCAGCCCTTTCTGAGGCAATTCTATGAAGCCATAGATAGAACCATGCAACCAATAATTGAGGCTTAATAACTTCATGAAAAAACATAGCCTTTAGTATCTGTGTCCATTACATATTGTGGGGTAATAAATGGAGAAAAGGAAGAAAAAGAAAACAACACTGGAAAGACTCCTCATAATCTGTTTTACTCTCACATACTTGTAAGCCTACTCTAGTAACTTTTTTTGCCACAAAACTCAATACAGTTTTTTTAAGCATATTGAATGAAAAATACTTCCTTTACTACTTATAATTTGCTGCTGAAAAACCACCATACACTATAAGCAAAGCAAAATCTTAGTAAGGAATTATTTTGACAGAATGCACCTTGCACAATCACTGTATTTGTGTCAAAGTCTTATTTACAATAAATATGGAAGGTCAATTTTTTTTCTTTTGCCTTAACATTATAGTTTTTTTATTCAATAGTGATCACTAGTACATAGGACATCTATTATGCCTTCCATTAAATGCATACATTATTCTGGCATTCCTTTGGTTTTCTTTCTGGATTTATTTACCAGACGCTTACATTCTAAATTTATACCAATTTTTAGGGTTTTATATAACACATATAGACTTTAACTATGTTAGAATTCTCTGACTTTTCTCTTTGAACTTGTAGAGGTTTCATTACACTTTCTCTTCATTTTATTTTCTTTGCTTTTCTAGGCACCACTCAAGGCAAAAATTATTAAAGTTCCACTTGAAAACCTCTCTTATAATTTTTGTTTCTGAAGCTAAACAGTAGTTTAGCTGTCTGTACTAAATAACATAAAATAAACCTTGGGCAACTCTGAAGCTATAGTCACATTAACTCATTAAAATATTGATAATTTCTGTGGCCCCACAGAAATCTGAAAGATGTTTAAATCTCTTATATTTTGTATCAGACTCATGAAGTTAAAGGAAAAAAAACAAAACAAACTTGAGGGCTACAAAGAAAGTCAAAAGAACATCCAACCTCCCTCCTGTTCAAAGATGGTTTAGGATTGCCTAAGGTAGGTACTTATCAATATGCAGTAGAAACCATAAAGGAAATTCTTCAGCCTCTCTCCTTGGTTCATTTCCATTCTTTGCCCTTTTAGGTAAAAGGTTTTTGTATCCTACATTTTATCTAAAAATAAAAAAGAAAAAAATCTTATCTACTTAGGCAGAGAGTACGGGAAAGTATTCTTTTTTTTATAACAGCCTCTAAAAATTAAAAAAAATGTTTAAAAGTTTCTCTTCATGTTTTATTCTTGTAATGTACCAAGCATTCCTAATTGCAAAATTAAAGGAATGAATTAGCAAGGATAATAATTTGCTTATTCTTCATGCACATTGGAATTCAAAAAAAATCATCTGGACAGAGAGAAAGATCTTATTTTACAAACCCTACATGAGTTCTATGTGTTCATGATGAAATATTTCAGAATAGTCTCTGCTACACATGGCTGCAATATTCTGACAGAGTTCTTCACACTACTGAGTAGAACAGGACAATTTCTCTTCTTGTTCTTTGTCCTCCTAATAAATTCCAAAAAGATGATTTTCCCATTACACTGCTGTTCTCTGCTTGGCCTTTCTCCACTGCAATACACATGTTTTTGTCTCACTCTTCAAGTGTTCTGTTTTGTATTTATTCATCTGATTCTCCTGGGTACAGTTCTTTGTATTTCTATTTCTTGAAGTTCTTTTGTTTAATTTTTTGTTCACGTCTCCAATTATCAGAATCGGTTTGAGTTCTAATCCCATTGCTCAGTGTGTTTGCAAAAGTTTTTTGCAATCATTTGAAAAACATGTGGAGATTAATTTTTAGTTTAACATTCCAAGTTGCTGTAATAGTTTCAATATTAATTATTAAATAAATAAATCAAAACTTAATGTATTACCTTGTCTGGTTTTATCTCTTAAAAAAGCTAC
This sequence comes from Aegithalos caudatus, assembly GCA_013389925.1. Lineage (NCBI taxonomy): Eukaryota > Metazoa > Chordata > Aves > Passeriformes > Aegithalidae > Aegithalos > Aegithalos caudatus. The sequence goes on along the minus strand of WEIU01017022.1, from coordinate 46,126 downwards.
ATGAATTTCTAAATAAAAACTGTATAGTTTAGAACGCTACATATAAATGAAAAGAGGAAAAAAGCCTCTTTCTTAAATAGAAATGTCAATTTTTCTAGCACTAAGAATTTGTTTCATAGTTTTCAGCTATATCTTGAGTATTGGAGTAAATTTTACATTTACTATAATTTTACTTTTTCATTTTTTCTAAGTGCTTTTCACAGAATTGTGACCACTGACATGCAAACACAGCAGCTCTTCATATTCATACATGCACACACTGCCTCGTGTACTACCTGCAACAGAAGCATTTGAAAAATTATGATTTTTCAATCATAATGATTATTTACGGACATCTTCAATCATTTCAGAATGTTCTGCCTTATTTTCAGGTTATTCTCATATGGAAAAATATACACAATTCATTTAATATAAAGCTAAGAAATTGTTTCTATTTCTTTATGCACTGTATATATCAACCTAAATATCAAATCCTTTTCTATTTTGTTGCACCTGAGAAGTGTATGATTGTAGAAAGCCAGGCTCAAAGTGACCTCTGAGGTCTTATGTGACCAAGTTTCATTTGCCCATCACAACTGATTAGTTCTTTGAAGAACCTCCCAGTGTAAGGCAAATGATTTCCTTCGAGTTGTATTGCTCAGCATTTTCAAGTAAAAGCCTGCCATATGGACTGCAATAGGCAGCTTAAATAGTGAACTGCTGGTGTCTTATTCTGACTGCAGCGGGGTAGGGAGGAGCTGAGCAGCAGAGCCCTGGCAGATCTGAGGGCATGGCAACCTCTGGCAGGAGGCAGCAGCATGCAGCTGGCAGTGGGTGAGACAGGGATGTCTTCCCTTGACACAGCTGCCTCTGAGAAATGATCTATGAGCAAGCCATAAATCATTCTTGCTGCAGAGGAATATTTAGTAAATACCTTTCAAGGTCTTTATTGCTTCCTCTCCCTAAGAGTTGCACAAGTAAATTGCTGTAACAGAGTTTAAGTATGAGGAAAATCCTGTTCAAGTATTTAGAAATATGCAAACAGGTTTCCACCCAAGAAAACATTTCCACTGGAGGGACTGACTTTTAAAGAAGCATTTACTACTCTCTTCCAACCCATATACCCACATATATTTGTTATTTTCTACATAATTTTTATTTCAGCTATGAAAATATTAAAAATTCCTAACCTGATACCACTTGGTACCTTGGGATATTTTGAGATACCTCAAAGTAGCTATTTTGAATAGGACTATGTACTGTGTACCATGTAAAAAAGACTGAAGGCCTCAAAAACACCAGTAAGATCATCAGTACCCTTACACCCACAAGATAGTTTCAGGGCACTTGAACCTTTACATTATTAGTAGCAACAATATTTTATGAAAAAATGGCCAAAGCGTTGGACTCAGAGACCATTTCTTCTGTAGATATCTTTGTTCCAAAACACACGTAACAAGAAAAAAATACATTGCTTCTGTATATTTTCCTGCACATATTCCTTAGGTACCAAAGTGAATGGAATCTGTAGAAGAGAAAACAATGGTCATGTAAGAAGGATTGAGAAAAACCAAACACAGTCTAACAGGAATGCATGAGAACCAGGAAGCCAGCTGGAAATTTCCCTTCATAAAAAAATCCAATTTCACAGTTCCTCATGGATTTTTCAACTCAATTAGTCCACACAAATGAAGATCTTAAAGACAGCATCCTTAGTTTGCAATTACTAAGATTGGCTTTGCTGTTTTACAAGCCTTACTATTAAAACACAAGGTAATTTAGCATGGATACAAACTAAAAAGTTAATTCCTTGATAGAATGGGGAATTGGACATCTGGGAGTAGGAGCTGTTTGATGATAAGACATAGATGCATTTTAGCATCCTGGACTGTAGGATTGCCTGGGTGTGCTGCATACATTCTGCAATTGTTAGCTAAATGGAGACACCTACAGTTTGTCACTATGAGTGGGTAGTGACAATAGATCAGACATATGTATGATGAATGCTACAGAGACATTTTACCCTAAAAGAGATTGAAACACAATACCATGAAAAAAAAACCCATCTTTTTCCTTTCTTCACTGCAATGAGCTTGTCTTTTCACCTTTTCCATTTTCAGTTCAGCACATCTAATTTCTGTGGGAAGGTAAAATCTAAGGTAGATAGACGTCTCCACACAATTTGAAGAAATAAAGAAAAAAGGGCTGTTCTCAGTTTTGTAAATAGTATGTAAGTTGTATGATCTTTCTACTGACAGTTTCTTTAATATTCATATTTCTTACAAGAGATTTGGTTCTGTGCTTCATCTACACTCTTATGGTGAATGATAATAACTGTTTAACAAGCAAAATGAGAACATTTGCTTTTGCTATATGCCTTTGGAATACTGAAGAAATACAAAGCCATGGCAAGGATTTCTTAAAAAGATTAATAACATGCAAAGCATGTCAGATTATATACAGATAATATATGGCTAATATAGTAAATAGTTGGGGAAAAGTATTTGGTAATTCATGTATTCTATTTGTGTCTCAACAATAATGAATCCCAGTATCTCTGTATCTATATATAGCAAATAGTTACGTAAAAATTGAAAGTGTAGGGTAAAGTTTTGATTGTCTAACAAGGAACTCAGTTGTTCTTGCAATTGTAATAAATGCTAATTTGAACAGTGGTTAAGTGCTTTGCAGGGAGTTGGTTCAGATTTTATTTTTCCTTTAAAATTTTAATTTAATGTCATTTTTCTTAAAAATTTAATTTAGTGCCTTTTTATCACCCCAAATTCAATCTGTAAATGCACTTTCCCCTAAAATTTGTCTCTGCCACGTAAGATGTTGAAACAAACTACTCTAAATGCTTTCAGGGGATGTCTGAGTGAATTTCTAGTGCTTTAGTGGAAGGATTGTTTTTGGACTGTCTTTCTACAGTACCAAGGAGATCTTTGAAATATTTAGTTTAGATTAAACACCAGAAATGAACCTGATAATACTTTCTATTTTAAGTTTGGGGGGTTTGCACAATTTTCTTTCAAGGCAAAAGAAAATACATTAATTGACATGTGTGAAAAACCCCCATCTTTATGTTTCTGTAGAGAGAGTTCCCTAAACATGAGTATGGTGGGGATATTGCCAGAAAGACCATGAAATCAAATTGAGGTGATGGATATTACATATACAAATGCCTACAGGAAAGGCCAGAGCAATATTCCTGCAGCTAGATTTATTCTACAGTTTATCACCAATAAAGCTATTACAGGAATATTGGTTTGACATAATTTTTTTAGGTAATTGGATCAATTAAGCAAATGAGTGTCTTATTAACCACAGAACATAACTATATTTGAGAATACAAAAAGATGCAGATATGGAATTTAATCTTATCACATGGTTTAAAGGGAAAGTTTGGCCAAAACATAAAGCTCCAAGGTATAAAAAGGAGCCAGCTCATGATCAGATTTCCATATGGAATTCTGTTTAATCTGGGCAGACAGAAAACTTGGAAATAAAAATGATATATGAGCATAAAAGAGGAAATAGGGTAATTCAAGCAACAAAACCCTGTCATTTTCATATAACTTCAAAAGACAATATCTGAGTCAAAAGCTGTCTTTATGAATATTTATAGGATGGCTTAAGGATATTTCCACATAGTTTCTGCAAGAAATAAAAAGGAAAACTTTGAACACATCATAACACTTTGTGATTATGGTTGATTAAAGGCATACCATTATTAAAATGGAGTAGTATTTTACCTAATTTCCTAGTGCCCCTCCATTCACTCCTGTGCCCGTTTTACTTTGGTTTATTCCATTCTCTCTTGTATTGTGAGCTGTGAGATTCCAGCTTCCTGTCTTTCATTGTAAAGGACTTTTGTGATCTACAATAAATAATTACTTGTGCTTTTCTTTTACATCCTTTCTGATGTTCTACACTTTCAGGCTGCATCTGTTACTTCTCTCACCACGTTATTAACTCACAAGTAACTACTTTCTCCAGCACAGTTGTCTGGTCTCTAGAGTTTGGAGTAGGGATCTCAGTTAATGCATTGTAAAGCCCTGATTGCACTATTGTGGATGTACTGATTTCAGCTGAACTACAGTGATTTATGCCAGCCCAGAGAGAGGTCATTGTGTATCTGAAATAACCTAGGTTTATTGAATTAAACCTATCTACAAAGGAAAACATTACTCCAATCCTGGTTTGAAACCTGTAAATCTTTGTAAAATCACTTGACAAGAATGATTACAAAAGTATTTGAAAGTTCATGCCTGTGGATCACATTACAGCATTCAAAAGATACTTACATTAAATTTAAGTAGTGTAGAAATAAGCATTTTAAAATAAACAGTAATGGGTGAGATGCCTTTTTCAGAGAGAAAAAAGAACATTTTGTCTTCACAACCTATGCACATCTCTTCATATCCTTAGGCAATGATCTCCCGTTGTAATTTATGATCCAAATTAAAATTTATTATAAAATGTGACTAGCTGAGTTCAGTCAGGTTTTCCAGTAGTTAAATATTGTCTCTTACCAATAGATCATGATCTTGATTAAAAGATAGAATAAATCATGTCATACTTGCTCAGCAGAAAGATATAATTTCATTTATCCAGTCCAAGAGCAGATCACAAACACCTAAATTGCTGATAAGACATTTATGTTAAATATATTAATTAGTTAAGAATTCCTCCTTGCCTTTTGTTTACTTTTTCCTTAACATTTCCTTTGTACAGGGATAAATGCCTTTTTTTTCCTGTTTCTGTGCTCTTTAACAGATGCAAAACCAGCTATTTCAATATAAGACTATTTTTTCAAATTAGAAAGATAAATACACAGCATCTATCAATCTCAGGCTGTGACATTTTCAGAGCACAATGGCATCATTCATGGAAGAGTGTAGCATAGTGTTCCTAAAGCTTGCTCTTCCCATATGTAGTTTATACAGCTGCAGATTATAGATATCTGAAGAAATATTCACACAGACCAGAGTGAGATCAAGATGAAAAGAGGCAGCTATCAGAGAAAGACACAAAACCTCTGTCAGATCTCCAGTGGGCAGGATGATGGTGACACAGCTGAAGCAAGTTCTCACCTCCAGGCTATCTGTGGGTGTCTGGTAAATGCTCACCAGACATGTAGAAACTTGGGCACTTGTGCATCTAAAACAGTATCTGGTAACTACAAAAATTAGCATGGAAATCTATTTGAAAGGGACATGAGATAGATGAAATCACTGACAGTTCTTGGACTCCCAGTCCTTTCTTATGTAATTTGCACAGGTAGACTTCTATATCTGTAACATTAGTAGTCCTTTTTAAGCTCTGTCATGGACAAGAAGAATGAAATTAAGCAGCTTTGTCTATACTGCAATACAATCCTCACTGACAAATATAGTACAGAATCTTCAATATTTTGTGAGTGTCAGAGTCTTTTCACTACATATAACAATAAGTTCATTTAAAAAAAAATCCATTTAAGATAATTTGGGAAAAAATAAATAATTGAAATGGAAGAGAAAAAGTCCTGAAGAAAAATTGTGACAGAGTGGAAGGAGATTTAGGTCATCTGTGGTTGCCAAGGAAATAAGAAATGAGAACAATACATTTAAGGCTTTTATGCTTTTTATACTGCTACACTGACATAGTNAAAAAAAAAAAAGCCAAAAGAAGTGCAATCATCTTCATATCCACATAAGCAACATTTCCACAGATATTCATTTATATGCATCCATAATTTTCAAAACCTGTGTATGTTGTCACTTATCTCTCCAATGGTAGAGGTTAGGTGTGTAAATTCACTGGTTTCATAAGTAAAACCTCAAAGCAGAGAACTCAGAACAGACACCTTACCTTTGTTACTGCTCTCCACTTCTAGAAGTAATTTTATATCCTTATAATCCAAGGAAGTCCACAATATCAGAGAGATGTCTGCAGAAGAATCATTCTTTCATTTTAAAATTCTCTCATCTGTTTGAATATAAATATTAATTAAAAAAAAAAAAAAAAAATCAGGGTAGCAATGGTCTTGATACTTAGCATGTGTGAGGCCTGTTTCCCTGTACAGAAAATACAGAAAATAGAATAAAATTGGGTTTTGTTTCCAACAGGATAAAACTGTTCTTAAAATTGCCCCTTGAAAGATTCCCCTAAAAGAATAAAACATCATTAGCAACAGATTAAACCTCAGCTTTTTTCAGTCTATATAGTACTTTTAAATTTTCTTTTCATAGAATATGTTATCCATGTAATCATACCCGATTTTTAGAAACCAAGTAAAATTTGGTAGGAAAGAAAGCATCTTTTCTGATTGATTCTCATAGTCAATAAACATACCTTTATAAAAAGCAAGTTGACTATAATTAAACAGTTGTTATAATTATCATTTTAATAATATATTAACCTGAAACAGTCAGAGACACAGTAAATAGTAAGTTGTGAGCTTGGAAATGAAAAGCCACCAGTAATTTCCAGCTGTTTTGGCATATTTGTATGGAAAGCTTATATGCAAGAGGGTAGAGAGTGAAAGTACACTTGTTTTTCTGTAAAAGATCTTCAGCCTTTACTCCAGTAACTAATGTCACCCTCAGCTTAATCTAGTCTTCTGTGACTATAAGACCTGATATTATCTCTCTGTGTATAGAATTTATATCCTTATTTTACTGTCTGATATTACAGCCAGTAATAAAGGTGTTCCTTTAATAAGCAGAGTAAAAGGTCATGAGTTCATTCCTCTTGAGTGTCATGATGCCTGCAAAGAAGTTATTACATGCCTAATAAAATTGCCTAGCTCTTCTTGTTCCCACAGATTTTTTGCTTTGGTGTTAATCTGCAGGAAAGATGGGGGTGAGGGAAGAGAGACAGAAAGGTGCCCTGAATTATGCCTAAAATATTTAACAGTGGGATTCAAATAGCATAATTAGACCAAGAACAAAAAAAGTTATTGTAACCATTATTTGTGTGATTGATAGAAAATCAGTGGGGGATTAGCAAAAGAAAGTTTATATAATTTTACATAAAGGAAGACTTCCATTGCTTGTAGTGTGGGAGATATCATGCAAAATCCTCTCTTGCCAAAAGAGCATGTCACCAAACAGCATTTATTTTTTAGTTTCACCAGGTTATTGCAGGCATTTCCTTATACATTACACTTTGTGGCAATCCACGTGCACAGATATGTGTCAGAAGTGACAGAAAAAAAAGGCTAAATCATAAATACAATAATTAATAATTATTCAAAATAAGCATCCCTAATTTTTGCAGCCTACTCTATCTACTCTAGTTCTGCCTCTGAGTTGAGGGGGGGAAGATGCTGGCTAGGTTTAGCAGAGAATAACTGCAAAATGTTATTTTAGAGATGTCACAGAAGATTGTAGAAGGCATCTGGAACCAATATTGACCATATGTATAAAAAAAGAAGTTTGATTCACTATGAGTTTTATTTAGTCTGGCATGGTTATGACTTAGACATGCCCAGACTTCTGCTGATTTCCAAATCCCAAGGTCTTCAGCTGTTTTACCAATTGAGTTTCTTATTTCTAAGAGAGCATCTGAAAAGGGACAAAAGGGTTACCAGAAATGAATTTAGAAAGCAAGGGAATTCCAGTGACACAGATTGTCCCACTGGATGCAGCAAAATCAACCTGTCAGAGAAGTACAGAGTGCACTGGCTGGGACACGTATGTGGTAGACACTGGTGGGCATGTGCATGAGACCACATAGAGGGGGAAGCAGTAGGAGATGAGAGAGAAGGCACAGGACATGTGAGGAGAAATGTGAAGAGGCCTGTCTGCAGAAATGAAATGGAAGAGGAATGTGTAAGGGGACATTGATGGAGACACACTGGAAATGCACTCTTGGAAGGAGCTGCAGTTTGGCAGAGGAGGCATTGTCCGTGGGAACCGTGCTGGAACACAGACAGCCCTGAGGGACTGGGCCCGGGGATGAGCCCACAGAAGGGCAAAGACAGACCTACAGAGAATGCAGCCTGTGGAGGCACTGGGGTGGTGACAAGCCCAGAGGGATCAGGGTCCTTAGCAGGGCAGGGTAACCCTGGAGTGTACAGCAGCCCATGAATCTCCACACTGTAGCACAGGAAATAATTAAGAAGTGAGAAGCAGTGGAGGAAAAGAGATGCAAAGGGCAGCAGAAAGAAACGCTCTACACTGACCTCAACCTCTTGCATTTCCCATTCCCTCTCCAAAAGGTGTGGGAAGGATTGCATATATTGTGCTACAAAAGCAAGGGAAATTGAGACTAGAAAAGGGGCAAGGAAGGAAGGAAGGTGGTGCACTGGAGAAAACCTCAGGAACAAGCAGACATAGTAGGGGTTTTTCCTAGGTGATTGTTGTCGTTCTTTTTTCAATACCCGAGACCATAACTAAAAATTTATGTTAGTTGGAAATAAATTAAAGGAAGTGATATTTCTGGTATCAAGACTGTTTTGCCCATAGCAACTGAAACAAATTTTTATAATATCATTTGAATTAAAATAACCTGTATCTGAGCAGTTGTTGAAGTTCATGTTGTACCCAAACTGATTTATTTATGCTTGACCATATGCAAAGTCCATATCTTTTTCTTAGGTACCCCTCTCATCATGCCATTTTCAATTCTCAGTTTATTTCCACATGTCCCACCAATGATTTAATGTTCCTTTGTGTATCCTTCTCATATGGCATAAGTGAATGCATAGGGGATATACTAAAGGGATATGCCCTTTCGTATGATGTGCTTCTTTGCCAATATATGAAGAGAAGGTCAATGTTTGAGAGAGAAAGAGACTATGAGAGAAGTAAAATCAATGAACTCTTTATTTAATTTAACTTGCAGGATGACCACCAGCTATTACTGCATCAAATCAGGAACCAAAACAGAAACACAAAGAAATGCAAGAGAGTTTCTATGGGAACTGCTATGATGCTGTGAAATACATGATGGCAGCACTTTCTGTAAGTACAAAATATACAGAATTGACTTAAAAAACCCAAACCAGATCAAACAAACAAACAAACAAACAACAAAAAAAACCCCCACATAGTCCTTTCTAGTAAGGATCTATTTTTTTTCCCTTAGATACAACAAAAAAGCAATTGGGTTGAAAATCTATGTTGATCTTTATGCTAAATCTTATGAAGTACTTATGTAATCCTCTCCTAATAAATATTGTAAATCCAACTAGTTTGGAGCAAAAGTTCATTTAAAAGACACCTGCCTCTTGCTGACCTAATACCATGCAAATACTATCCTGAAAGCTTGGATTTAATAGTTCAATTTATTTTATCTTAATGTGGCAACTGTAGGGAAGAAGCCATATTACCTCTCTAGCATACTGGCCCCTCTTTGCTAACTAGAATTTGAATTAGAGAAGTTCTCTCTCCTCATAAAGTTGGAGGTGAAAATCCCTGAAACATGCATAACACTTAGCTCAGAATTACTTTTTCTCTTTGGTGGTCATTTTGCAGCATTGTACGTTAATCCATATAATAGAATAATACAGCTTATCTAGACATAGAACAGCTTTGTTATTATACAAATTAAACAACAAATGCCAGAGAATATACACCTATCACTGCTTTCTAGCTTTCTAGGAAATAATTGAAAGATACTGATACTTAGCATAACCTTTCACATCTCTTATTATTTACAAAGGAATATCCTCTTCCTATAGCAAAAGTATTGCAGAAATTTCTTCTGTCCTTTAAAAAAGAAGTTTCAAGTTCTATCTTCAAGTGTCTCTGGTCTGGTGTTTCTATTTGTTTAAAATAGAAGTTGATTTTTTTCAAACTGGAAGATTCTTATTCTGTGATGAGGGAAGTAGGCTCAGCTTGTGAAGCACTTTGAGGTGAAAAGAATTATAAAAACATGAAAATGACAACTGCATTTAGCTTCCCAACACTTTTAATTATAAAAGATTAATGGGATTCTTTGAGAAGTGGTAGCATCTCTGTTACACTATATTTCAAGGATTTTCCAAGAAAAATCATCAGGTTAGAGAATTTCCATTTATTTTAAACAGTGCTTTGTTTTTTTAAAAAACTACCTATATAAGCCCACAGTTCTCAGAGGCTTCATTCTTAAAAAAATTTGGCAACATATAAATAAAGTCAATAATAGAAACATTTAAACTTAAAAGCCTCATAATGACAAAAGAAACTTGGACAGATATTTACCTAGAGATATATGGGAAGTCTGAGGGTTCCCAGGAGATGTGAAGTTGGAGAACTTTTAGTAAATCTTTCATAAGATCTGAGAAAACATCACCTCTATCCTTTGATTGAACATACAGAAAGATTCTTCTAAGAAAGGGAACTGTATGAAAAAATACCTCTCAACACACTATGTGGAATTGATACATATGAAATAAAGTCTTCCATTGACTCAGTTATAGCCACTTACTCTTCAACTTCTGCTGATGAAATTCTGAAGTCTTGAAATGATGTTGTTTAAACTTTAATTCACAGGTAAAAAAATTATTAAAGAAGCAGAAACCAGAGTTTATTTTTGTTACTTTGTGCACAGAATTGTTAGGAAATTGATTGTGAAATAAACTCTTTCTAAAAGATACTTTGGAACTGTATAGTTAACCATGTAACATTAGGACATACCACTTTAACAGAAACTTGGAAATTTTCTTCAGCTTCTGTTGTGTCTACATCACATTGCAATTAAAGACTGCATAATCATGTGGATTTTTGGTTTTGTTGAGTTTTTTTTCTCCCTGGCATTTCTATATACCCAGCATTTTCTTCATGACTGTGTATTGAATATGTTGATGGCCACAAATTGTAGGAGAAGCTTTGCAAAAGGCTAAGACCTTAAATTTGAATTTAATCCAAATATTAATTCTGTACTCTGAACATTCAATATAAAGAAATACTGTAGAGTCTATACCAGTATAGACTGGAGAGAATGAGAGTATAAACCTTTAGGTATGAAATAAATCTAAGAGCCAATCAAGACCTCTACAGATAATTTTTTATTAAGAAAAAAAAGAAAAAAAAAAAAAAAAAA
>WEIU01017022.1:22026-32200 GCA_013389925.1 Aegithalos caudatus | reverse complement strand
GGAAAAAAATAGGTGGAAAGATAATGGTAACCTTTGAAAGTTTTTTGTCTGACTATCCAAACAAACCCCTTGCAAGGAATCTCAGTCTGGTCAGATGCAGTGAAACTTTCTGGAATACTCTTTGGCAGACACAATGAGAACATACATAAAAATTAATTGTTTTGTCCCTGTTATATTTAATTCAGCGATTTGGTAAAGCAAAAATTATGATGCATATCATGGCAAGATTGTTAAATCACCTTTATAAACTGTCCAGAGAATAAGAATTAATAATGCATGTCACTTTTAGATGAGTAGACTGAATTACCTGTGTATTTCTTACTACAGCAGACCTACTCGTATTGTTAGAGCTCTCAGTACTAATTTAATCACCAAGTTGTTCTCCCCCATTTATCTATGAAATTCCCAGAATGACATTACAGAGGGAGCACTGTAACCTTTTATGGACTTGAAAAAGTGCTAACAGTATTTTTATACATTCATATCCTGCTTCAATATAAGTGGGGATTTCCTGTTCTCAAACATCTATTCTTCACTTTTTATATCTATAGATACTTATCTCAATGACTCTGAGGTACATATTTTGTCTGCAGACCTAGATTGAGCAATTTCATTAAGACAGTTGACACCAAAGATATTTACATGGCCTTGAAAAGGGTGTTTTGCTTTGCTTAATTTTTTCTGTTTGTTTGTTTGTTTGATTTGTTTGTCTCAGGTTTGTTTGGTTTTTTTGTGTGTGTATGTGTGTGGATTGTGAGGTTCTGGTTGGTTGGTTGGGGGGTTTTTTGCAGATCAGTATCCTGAATTAAATGTTCAGGTCTGGGAAGATAGGTCTAGAAAACGGTATTTAGAAATATGTTTTGCTGTTGAACCCTGGCAATTTTTTTATTCTAAAAAAGTATTTGATGAGTATTTTATTTCTTTTTTCCTCAACCTTAAAAAAATATTTAAAAACCTATTCTGAGTACATTGTTACCTGCATATTAAGGTCAAGTTTTGACTTTTTTTTCCGCTGAGGAACTCCATTTTTCTTTGCAACCAACTTTGAATTAGAACAAGTACACTTGGTTAAGTTGAATTCACACATGCAGTCATTATTCCCATGACCTAAGTGATTTCACTAATTTTAAAGTTGACACAACTTGTTCAGATTTTATGTAGAGTTCTCTTTTAAAATATACTTTAGTCAAATTGTAAACAGTTTAGCCCCAGGTTATCCTATACCAAAGAAGCTTGATAAACAAATTAGTTTCTCACACAAGTTTCAGAACTATTTGTTTATGTCTATACAATAGCCAAAATTAAATATTTTGTAAAAAGGAACGGGTGGATTGAGTTAGAAATAGAAAATATTTCAGTTGTGTGACCGTTTGCCTTAAACTTCATAAACGTGGTTTTATACCTATTCACACTTAAATATTTAAAAGCACATAAGTCTCCTAAACTATCTCATATTTGAAATATTCAGAATTTAATAGCATTTTATTGGATTTATTGATGAGATTTTGGGTCCAAATGCTTTTCATTTTTTGGAGCCTAAATAAAATACTAAATTAGAAGATACAAGTAAAATTAAACATCCAGGCAAAAATAGGCAAAAACAAGAGCTGCCAGAGTTAAAGTTAAATTCCATCTTTTTCCACTTTAGTTTGACTGAGACAAGTCTCACTTGGTGGGTATTCTTTTGAAGTTTCTCAGCATTGCATTTAAAACCTTTACAATATACTTTCCTTAGAGATGCAAAATCTTTCTTAGGGTCTTAAAATCTCACTCATGTAAATAATTAGAGTTGGAGATCCCTGAGGGCATCTGAAGTGTTGCAGTACCTCTGTCTGGGAAAAACTCTGGAAGGGATAAAAATGATTTAAACATAAACAGAGTTTTCCAAGCAGAAAGATGTCCAAGTGACAGAACAGCATAGCAAGGCTGCACAGTCTTTCAGAACAGAAACAGAAAAAATTATTTTCTTAGTTCAGTAGAAAGCTTCTGAACTCACCCCTCTCATAAGTTCAATCCAGATTCTAATATGTGTGCCTGTGGGCATTTCTGTACTGCAAAATGCAGAATAGACACCATTCAAGTAGCTTTGAAGGAACTGTAATTCTTGCTAGTGCAGCATCAGTTAAAATTACAATAGATGTATGTGTCTGATTTAGGCAGCACTAATTAGTACCATGCTGAGAGTGCTCTATAACTCTTAATACAGGCATTAGCTAATTTGGCTTTGAGAAGCTTTTTTAAGCATGCTGCTTGGCTTATTCTGGAATGGCTAATATGTTTCTTAATGAGCTTAACACTAAAAACCTCTTGATATTTGAAACTGATATAACTCCATTGGGAATTGCTACTCCAGCATCTTATTCTAGACTGTTTTGTAAAATGATTTATATTTTGTTGAAGGCAGGCAGAAGATAGTATATCACTGTGCAATACCTCAAGTACATAGAAAGTACAAAGTCACGTCTAATGTAATAAGTTTCTTAGAAGTAAAAATCTGGAAAAAAATAGTAGATAATGGAAAAAGGATTCATCTTACCTAGCATTAACCATCAAAATTCAAACATCTCATCTGAGTTATTTTGTCTATTTGCTTTGCTCTGTAATCACTGGAAAGACATAAACACCCAAGTCATGACCTAGGTTGTTATCTGCCCACACCTCTATTATTAGGGAGTTTAGGAAACTGCTTTAAGCAAAATGCTTGAGTAATGTTAGTGTGAAATGAGCTCCAGCTGTTACATGTTTTGGCTGATATTTTAATGATAACTGGCTGGTTTATCTGGAACTTTGTAATGCTAAAAATATTAAAATAAGAGGTTTTTTTTCTCATTGACTGTTTGAACTAATTGGCTCGTGACTGGTTTAAGTTTTAAAGGAAAGTCTGAATAATTTATGGTATTTTCAGTAATTTCATTTTCTTTAAAATGAATTTTTTTCCAGTAGAAGAACTGACCCAGTGATGTATCTTCAATTCTGAAAATAAAAATCAACTCTGACTGCAGATGATCTTCAAGAATCTTTGTCATTTAGAATTATGCCTATTTTGGGCATTTTATCATGTTTTAACTACAACTGGTAATTATAGTAGGTTATCATAAATGGCAAACACTTTATTTGACAATCATTACCTAAAGTCTTTTTTTTAGTGTACTATAACACAGCTGAAAAGAAAGACAAGAGCATGAGTATTCTTTTGTAATTCTTTTTCTTTCGCTTAGTTTGCCACATGAAATGGATCTGGAGACACATAATAATTTGACTAGAGAGATTAATTTAAGCCAAAATTTTTTCCAATTTAGCACAGAATATGAGAAAACCGGTTTATTATTCACAATGAATGCTGCAGTAAATTGATATAGCAATGAGAAATTTAGTCAGATGAAAATTATTTTTTCATTGGAAACAGCCATATCTTCAGATTTAGCAAATGATTTAGGTTTTTCCATATATTATTATTTCTAATAAATAGAATCAAATTTGTAATAGAGCAACTTGAAAATATAAATAATTCCATATTTCAGAACTTGAGTCACTTGCAGATATTTGTGAATAAACATAAGCATGTACTAACAATCCAGTTTTGATAACAAGCAACGTTTCATACATAAGGTGCTTATCTTCCAGTTATCCAGTCATTAAAATATTAACTGTTCCAAGCAGGAAGAAGCACCATACAATACAGAAAGTATATTAAAAGTTTAAGATTTCAGAATCATTCTGAAGTTCAGCTAAAAAATAGAGGCATGGATATAAAATCATTCCAATAAAAATAAAATTAAAAGATATTAATAGATTACTGAAGAGGTCTTTTTATTATACTTTTACTGGCTTAGTTTTCTTAGCTGTCATGCAAACCACTAGCTGCACATATAAAGAGGACTTGATCCTGTGACTAAAGTTTTGTACTAGTCCACACAGAAAGGACAGAACAATACCTACAAAACTGAGAACTGAAAAGATATACTAAATTATGGTAGTTTGAGGTAATAAAATACAGAGACTGAAGAGTTACCATCAATATTTTTCAAAACTAACAAAACAACCTTGAAGTGAAAAAAATAAAAGTGTAGGGGAAAATATATTTACATAGACATACTTCTTGTAGGTTTGGGAATGGAGGTGTAACATATTGGGCAAAGATGGTTCTGGATTATTTCAAACTTGACATTTTAAAAAAGTAACAATTTCACTGGACTTCATTATTTTGCACATTAGAAACATAGCTGGGAATCACAGACATTTGGAAACCACCAGAACAGCTTGCAGATAACTAAGGACTACATCCAGGACTTTTAGTAGCTATTTGGCACAAAGAGAAGAATTCACAGTAAGACTTCTGAGCCCTATGTAATTAATTATACTCATTTCAGCCTGTTTTTTACTGTCCAGTTTTACAGAGCTTTGCCATAAGTATCTGCATGTTACTAGAGCAGGCTTAATTGTAATTATCACTGGCTGCTCCTTTACGTGAATAGGAACAAGCTATTTTAGCAACTCTTTCTGAGAGAATCAAAATTAACTGAGAGAAGTTTATGTATCTAAAAACTGTACAATATTGCTGATTAATGAATCCAAATTTTAAAAAAATCCCCACAGTATTATTTGAGATTGCAGAACACTTTAGGGTGTTCATTATTGCAAGAACCTCACCACTGCTATAAAATGCCAATATCTTTATTTTGAACAATCAAAGGCATTGCATGGGTGTGTTTATGCCATTTGGCACACATTGGATTGAAACAGTAAGTAATCCCTACAAAAAAAATCTCTGCTGAAAATGTTTTCTCTAGAAACATGGAGAGAGTCAAGGTTCATCCACCCAGTCACATTGCCTCTGCTACTTGGTTCTTGATAAACCACACAAGAAGAAACAAAACCACGATTATTGCATCCAATCATTTAAAGAGTATTCAAACAGTGGGGTGTTGCTTGTTTCCACGTGACCCAGAAAAGGTGAGTTCTTACTCTGAGGGACAATGGATAACATCAGGCAGTTTTAGCAGATTTTTATATTCATAACATTTTGAAGTGTTTGGGTCCTAGCCAAATGTTTATATAATACTTATTGTTACTTCACACAAGTAATTTCCCCAAATCAGTGTGCTATTTTAGCCATAATATTTTGAAATGATGCATCAAGAAAACTTGGAATTCTAGAGCTTCTAGAGTTTCCCATTCGGGCTCATATTAAATTTGCTTCTTGAGGGCACCAAGGACTTCCTTCATTCTTTATGGAGAAAATTCTCATTTTATAGTATAAACTAGAAGATGTTAAAACATCTTCCTTGTTCTTCATTCCTTCAAAAATAGACTATATTCTATGATAGTGAGAAAAGCAAATTAAAAAATGAAAACGTCTTAGTTTCTCGACAACTTGAGCTACATAAATTTTTTTCCTTAATGCCTTTCTGATGCTCTCATTTAAACTTAAAGAAAACCCCAAATTCTCTAAATAACAACAGAACCGTAATTCTGCTGGAATCATTACACGGTTTCTTCTGGGTTTAGCTGTAGAAAAGTTTAATGGTTCAAAAGACAATTTTCTTCTTCATATTTTCCCCACTTTAGATTTGCAGGTGGGAGGGTGTTGGTAGTCAGGAAGGAAAATCCTTATTTTACCTGGCAGTTCATCTGGGAGACCCTGAACAATATGTTTTGAAATAGAAATGTAATATAAAAATATTGTTACAAAACCATAATTCAAATCTTCCTTCATTATGTCCTCAAAATTAAGAAAAGTCAATCATCCATTACAGGCTGACTATAGTATCTGCAGTATCACATCGGTGTTGGCAAATAATCAATCTGATAAATTTTATGGAACAATCTTTAAGTGTTTTAGCTTTTTGACCTAACTCGCTTACTTAGAAAACTTTTACGAACTTGAGTGTTACAGCTTAAAATATTTTCCCAGTTTGCACCTTAATATTATTCCTGAGCTATTTAAATCTATTTCATCATATATCAATATTACCCAAAAATATCAAGGAAGAAGGTAAAATTGGACACTGGACATCCCCACATCTTTTTTCCCTTTCTTGGGAAGGAGGGCTGGGGGACATGGGGAAAGATAGTAAGCATTCAGAAATGTTCGCTATTTACTGGTCCCAAGCACTTGACCCTGTAATAGGTTTAAACTCGGAATCTTGTCATGAGTAAAGAGAGAATATCTTTAACATTTAAACCTTCTTGTACAGATTGGAGCCATGGGAGCTTGTTATGGATGTGTACTTTAATGTAGGTGAACAGTCAAACATTAATGGGAAAACAATGCAAAAAAGACAAAGTGGGCAAATCGTTAAAAAAATTCAGAAAAGAACCAAGTAAATTCAAATACACAGAAAGGTTAATGCACATAGAGGAAATCCCTGAAAGCTGTGGGAACTGCTTTGTCCTTACACAAGTGACCTCAGGTGTGATAACTCCCCTGCTGGGGAAGAACATTCACAGTAGCCTGAAGGTGCTCATCTCAGCTGATGGGCCATCACAGGCCATAATGGACTTGACTGCACTTACTTTGGAGCTGTAATGACTTAGAAGGTGCCAATGAATTTCTAAATTAATTTTAGCCAATTTGTGGGGATTTTTTCTGCCACTGGGCATTGATTTATAGGTGGTATTGTGTCTTCACCTGTGAAGAAAGTAGCATACACACAGACACAACTGTGATGGCAAAGGCAGTATGATCACAATGACGATATATGTTAAATAATGCATAAGGAAGGACTGCATGCTCTCAGATTAGCTCAGCTGGTTACACTATGGTGCTAACAACACCAAAGTTGTGTTCAATTTGAGTGGTACTCAGTGTTATTTGTGGATCCCTTCTAGCTAAGAATATTCTATGAAATCAAGGATGCTTCTTGTTGCACAAACCACTTGGAAGGGCTATAGGCTTCTTGCATGGCATTGGCTAAGATTCTATTGTTAAATGAAGAATTCTTTCGTTTCATGGCAATTTGTCTCTGGGCTCACTCCTTTCTCTTGCTCTCAAAAAGGTGAATTTTTACAGAGTATCTTAATGCCTTTGTGCAGTTATGTACTTTTTTTAGTGTTACAAAGGATTCTCTCTTGAAAGTATAACGTGTTCTATTTCAAGATAACAAGTATTTTGCCACTTAGAGGTAGGCATTAATAGAGCACTGAGTAAATTAGATTCTTGTAAGGACTTACTTTATTTTGCTGCCATGGACACAGACTGAGAAGTCCAGGATGGAAGATCCTTGAAGATTTATCATCTTTCTTGCTGTCCACCAACTAACTTACTTGGTTAGCTGTTCTGCCTCTGTTTTTAGAGAACCATTCCTAACCCTTATATAAATGACATATATAAAGAAAATTGTTCCATATAAATAAAATAAATATGTGGCCATTACTTGGATGTTCACAGTTATGAAGGAAATGTACTCTATAAGCTGCCTGAAGAAATCCTGAGCCAGTTCAGTTTTCAAAAGAAGAATGTCCTTGAGAAAAGCAGGTGTCAATTAAAAAACAAACAATGTTACCACCGGAGACAAAGTATCTTAGGCGTGGAACTCTGTGTTGCAACCCTAAGTATCTAAAAATATAAGTGAAGCAATAATTTAATAAAACTTATGTAGGAATTTCAGATGTATGAGAATAACTTTTCAATTGAGCTCTGGCTGTGCAATTTGTCCATACTTTACAGTTTTTCCTTTTTGTATTCCTGGTACAGGTGTTTTCTGTGCATTCAACAATAGCTTACTGTGAATTAGTGTTTTGTCTTAATTCTTGAAATAGAGCTGAAGGAGAGCTTTGCAACTTTTCAGAATTTAGCTGACCATAGTTAATTCACTTGGACATTACTGTTCTCTGACTATTTCAGAGGATGAATCAGAAAGATAAAGTCATCAATAATTTAGCTGTATTGGATTAACTGAGAAAAAGTTGATTAAAAAAAAAAAAAAACTGATTAAAAAAAGAGGAGAAAAGCTGTAGAAAAAAACCACTTAAATTAAAGTAGATGAAAACCTCACAAAAGAATAAGGAAATTTTTATGCTACAGTTGAAGTCTATAAAAACACTTCCTGAGAAGCAGAACAAAGATATTTTGACCAAGCCTGGTTGGAATCTTGAATATTTTGTCACAGATCATAAGAATAACACTACCACATTAGAGCAAAGACCTAACTAGTTCATGATCTAGCCTGTAAGAATGGCTAAGCCTAATATCAACAAAATTAGAGGCCTTGGCAATTGCCAAAGACAAGTGGCAGATTTGTACCTGGGTTATCCTTGATGTATTTACAGACAGGAGAATGCTGCATACGAGTCAGCAGTGTGCCCTGGCAGCAAGGGCCAGCCGTGTCCTGCTGTCATTGTTAGCTGGTTGAAGGAGCTGATTGTCCTGTTCTACTCCAGAGTCGTGCAGCCTCACCTCGAGTACTGTATGTATTTTTTGGCACCACAATATAAAAAATATCAATCTATTGGAGAGGGTCCAAAAGAGGACCACAAAGATGGTGAAGGGCATTGAGAGGAAGACACATGAGGAGTGTCTGAGGTCCCTTGGTCTGTTAAGCCTGGAGGGGACTGAGGGGAGACCTCATTGCAGTTACAGCTTCCTCATGAGAGGAAGAGGAGGGGCAGGCACTGATTACTCCCTGGTGACCAGTGACAGGACCCAAGGGAATGGCCTGAAGTTGTGTCAGGACAAGCTTAGGTTGCACAAGGTTCTTTACATTATTTCTGGAAATATGAGGGACTATGTGCTTGAAGGAAAAATGTTTTAAGAGATCTGCTTAAAACTACTACTAGTCCTGTCCTAACCCCTGTGATAATTATTTGAAGCATGAATATTTCAATTTATTTTTCTTAATTTTCCTCATCTTGAATGACAAAAAGGAGAAAGTTTAGGATTTTCTTTGACTTAGAGTAAAAACATTCTTCTCTTGCTGGACATGGCCTAAGTAAGGAAGAAAGTACACTCCTATCATATATAATGATTGTTGTATCATTATATATTATCTCTGTGAAGGGAGAAAGAAAGGGATGAGCTGTACAGGCATTGAAAATCAGAGAGATTCACAGGCTGCAGGTAGTAAAACTTGTGTTGGTATCCAGGAATCATGAGGAGTATCAGAGCAGTTGTCCATGTTACAGATTTTTAGCTGTGAAATGGACACTTCTTTGGTTCCTGTACATAAGATTCCAAATGAAAACTCTCACCAGTAACACTTGCATTCTCCTGTAGGTGGCTAATCTTATTAATCTCTAATTAGTTATTGTGATAAGTCAGCAAGAAAAATGTATTAATATGGAAGATTTCTTCTTTAAAAATGTCTGTCAAAAATATCTTGAAGGAAGCATCTATATCAACCTTAGTTGGAACTGCAATCAGGCCGTTTTGCAAAAAGAGCATTTGACAAAGTTAGCAAAAATTAAAATATCTTGAAAGCATCTCTAAAATACAGCTAATTGGCCCTTCAGTTGGAACTATACTGAGAGGGCATTTGTGTTTTATTTGCAAAAAATCAAACTTCAAGGATATTTTGTAAGAGTGTATTCCCACCTCTGTGGGAAACATTATTATATTTAGAGGCACACAAGCAGTGCTCTGATTGCACTTTTGCATATCCATTCATGGTATGAAAATAATCTTTGAGTTGATTTTTTTCTCAAATGAGTATCTGTAATTTCTGTAAGTAACCAGTTCACTAATAAAGAAACTGGTATTACTTTTTAAATTCTTGTATGCTTATTATTTTTCACTGTTAATTTAATTTATTTCAGTATTATGAAGCATGGGAGAAACATTCAAGATTATGGTCTGTATAGATTTGCACTGATGGAACTATGGTACACAACAACTGCAGATATTAATCAGCTGCTTGCTACAGTTGGTAAGAAGTCTGGTGTTAATCAAAGTGTTTACATTACAATTCTGTATACTTCTATGATGGTCCAGTGCACTGAGTGATAAATGAATTTGCTAGTGGAAAAAAAAAAAAAAAAAAAAAAAAAAGAAGGAAAANAAAAAAAAGGAAAACTAAAAGAAAGAAAGCTAGCAAGCAACATAGTTCTCACATCCCAGGCATGAATTTGTAAACTCAAGGTCTGTAAAAAACAGAAAGAAAATGGTAAGAAAAATGGATACTTTTTTTTTTTTTTTTTTTTTTTTTTTTTTTTTTTTTTTTTTTTTTTTTTTTTTAAT
>WEIU01017021.1:598504-641201 GCA_013389925.1 Aegithalos caudatus | reverse complement strand
TGAGGAGCAGCTGAGAGAGCAGGTGTTGTTTAGCCTAAAGAGGAGGAGGTCCACTCTTAACTACTTCTAAGCTACAGCTTTGTCTGTTCTAACTATTATTGATGTTCAGATTTTTAGCTCCAGGTTTCAGTATGATCCATCTTTGAATTGCACAACACAGCCATATAGTTCAAATATAGTCCAACTAGAGGCCTAACAAGACTAGCTACTTACACCAAACAAGCACTTAGCTACTTTCAAATAATGTCAATTTTTTAGCACCAATATATCCCTTGAGTCTGCCATGAATTGGGTTCTGGATGTTCAGAGTTCCATTGTTGCTCCTTCCAGTGTTGAGGAATTGTCGCTCATCTGTGACATCCTCCCTTCAAAATGGCTTCTGGATTCTCAGAAAAGACAACACCACCTCGTCTTTTGCTCAGGGATAAACTGAACTCTATTACCGTGAGTACCCCCTGGGGCTGTGTTAAGGCTGGAGACTCCCCCGTGTCCCCCTCTCCCTGCCCTGCCCGTTGTCCAGCAGCCCTGTCCAGCTGCAGACCCCGTCCCCACCTCTCTGTGCCGTGCTGCTCTTGCTGGGGCTGTCCTGGTGCAGCAGGGAGCACCGTGTGTGGCTTCAGGGACAGTGCAGTGTCTTGCCTGGCCGTGCCAGCGGAGCCAAGTTCAGCCAATGCACAGCTGAAGCCCTGAGCTGTGCTTCTTTCCCTCCCCTTTGTCACAGTCATTCCTCCTGTCAGGCTGGGCACTCACCCCTGCTGCTCTGACCACCCTGCCCTTGGGCAAGTCGGGGGGGAAGCTCAAACTCTGCCCAAAGCCTTGAGAGACAGGGCTGGTCCCAGCTGGAAGAGGTTCCAAACTGGCTGTTCTCCCTCATCTCCTGTGTGGGCACGGATCCAGCCCAGCAGTGGAGTCAGGGACACAAAGGCCCCTTGGCTGTTGGGAGCTCACTTGACTGCAGATGCCCCACTGCTGAGGCTCTGTCAAGGAGAATCCTCTGTTTTCTTCTCTGGAGGGGCCTGGGAGCCCAGACAAAGAAAACAAATGCTAATGAATAGAGAGAACTAAAACTTGGGCACATTCCTGTGCACCTCACTCTTAGTACAACTCTGCTTTCTTGTGTCTCTTGGACTCAGCCAGCAGTGGTATCTCCACACTGTGAGTTTTGAGTGTTGTGCAGGGATGGAGTTAGGGAAGAGCTCCTCCCCACTCTCTGAAAATGTCACTGCCTGAATCCAATGAAAGTAAAGAGGAAACAAATGCCCACAGAGCAGAAATCCTCAAATGTTTCACATCATATCATGGTGAAGCTACTGGGACACAGCCATGTCATTGGAATATGTGTATTACACTCTGTATTATTAATTTACTGATGCTAAGTATTTCAGCAGGTAACTTCCAGGGCTTCCAGGACTGTCCTAGATGATGTGATCACAAATTATTCATCAGTAGCAAGTGAACAAGAAAAGCCTCTATGAACAAAGGCATTTCTGAGGCTCTTGCTGGGTTTTTTTTGCCTTTCAGCTGACTCCCTCTGCCTTCCAGAAGGAGATGTCTCTCACCACCAAGCAGAGGCTGGCCAGAGCTAAGAAGCTGACTCTGCCTCCGATTGTCCAGCCTCGAGACAAGCGTGAGACCTCCCATCACACGGTAGCCTTTCCCTGCCCTTGCTGTTTGATGTGATATTTGAGGAGGGTGCCAATAGAGCAGCTCAGCTTGAGCCTGCTCAGTGTGGTCCAGGAGCGTTTGACCAGCCCAGGGCAGAGGTGGAAGAGCTGCTGTTTGCCCAGTGTGGGCTGGGCAGGTGTACTCACCCAGAGTCTGTACTTCACTGGGGATCAGTGCAGAATCTTCCTGCCAGCAGCTGAACCTCTCCCTGCTCTCTCTTGCCTCTCCTTGCAGTCCTTGGCAGCTGAGCTAGTGCAGAGCTCATTTCAGCCTTGCCCACCAGAGGTGGTGTTTCAGAACTACAGGCCTGGTGAGCTCTGTGAAATGCCCGTGCTTCTGAGGAACAAGGACAAGGTAAGTGCTGGGATGTGGACATTTAACACTGTGCTGGAAGAGGAGAGTGGAGAAGGGTGACTGAGGATGGCACCAGGGCTTCTCCACAAGTGGCAAAACCATCATTCCATGTGTTTCCCACAGGTTCCTCATCTGGTGAAGGTCTACATGGAGAGCTCACCTTATTTCCAGCTGTTGGGCCCCAAATATGTGTGCCGCAAGGTGCCACCAGGCCTCTCTACCACTGTCTGCATCCTCTTCACCCCTGCAGAGAACAAGGTGAGACTGGAGGTCCCAAAAGATTGGTGTCTTCAGTGCAAAGTGAACCTGCAGGGCTGCATTCAGGGCATCTGGCCTGGATTTTGAGGGCCTCCACTGGTTTCAGTGGAGTTGCACTGGATCCAGAATTCGCAGATACTCTGGCCATGAAGATGGGGATAAATGCCCTGTGCTGAGACCGTTTCTTTTCCTGCAGGATTATTTCCACAAGCTTGTCTGCATCTCTGAAAGGCAAGAGTTCACTGTGCCAATTTGGGCCATTGGTGCCCGGGCCATCCTGGACTTCCCTGACCAGCTGGACTTCTCGGAGTGCCCGGTCAAGTGCAGCACCCAGAGGACGTTGATGGTTCACAACGTGGGTAACAGGGCAGCTTGTTACCAGCTGAGCACCCAGAGGTGAGGCAGCTCATCTGTGCCTGTGATAACACCTTCGGGTGATAATGGGGTTGGGAAAGAGCAACAAAAGGAACCAGAGCATTGGAGCTACTGCCCTGCAGTCCTGGCTGGAAATGGGCAGGACGTGTGGGGTTTTCTATTGCTTCTCATGTTTTAAGCAGGATGCAGCCTCTGAGCTTTCTCTGTCCCAGATTTCCTGGAGGGTGCTGGAACATGTTAGTAGCTGGCTTGCACCCTCCTGAGCAGAAGCAGCTCCTGAAATGGTTACTCACCACTGTCAAATAGCCCCATTCTCTGGGAGGCCACTGGCATGTGGCTTCCAGTGGTCCTCTCACAAAATGCCCCATGTGAGCTGTGTTGTGGACAGCCTGTGCTGTTCCTGTCAGTCTCAGAAGACAAGTTCTGTTTCTCCTGTTGGCTGACCTGGAGAGAGTAATGCATTTTTTACATCATATCTGTAAGGAAATCAGTTCAGTTGGTGAGTTGAGGGTTACTTGATCCCAGAGGTCTGGGAGGAGCTGAGGTCAGGAGTGCAGCACAGACCTGCTGTCTAACCTGGGGCAGCTGAGTGGCTTTGATTTTTTCCCTGGCAAAACAGAGGTCAGAAGGCAAATTGACTTTTCTGCTGTGAAATGTGAGGGTCTCAGAGGAGCTTCCACCAAAGCCTACCAAAGTTATTTAAGCAGGCTCCTGAGATGCTGTTTAAAGAGGCTGCTGCTTTTGACTGTGCAGATACATAGGCAGGAACTTGTAAATCCATGCACAGTTTTTCTCTGTGATTTCCAAATCTTGTTTTGTCACTACCAAAATAAATACCCAATAAAATCTGGTATCCTTTTGCAATGTGCTTGCCAGCTGTTCTAATGAGTGCTGCAGAGCATGTTGGATCCTGCTTGATAGGAATTTAAAGAGTTTCTGAACTTCAGGAATGAAATATTGAAGTAGATGTAATAGAGACTGGGTGCAGTGACAGAGGGAAAGATGGAGCTGGTGATCTCCTGACTCTCTACAGAATTTTTCAGCACAGAGATGGAGCTGCTTTAACCTAACAGACTGGATTTATTAGAATAGTTAATGCTGTTTGACTTCAGCTGTTACACCATCACTAAAAAGTTATATATGGGAAGATTAGACAATATTTGGGTTTCTTCCTGCAGTAGGTGCTCATGGACTGATGAGGCAATTCAATTAGCAGTAATTTTTCTCTCTTCCTTGGGGTGGGAGGCAGCTTTTAATGAGATCGATTCTCCCAAAATCAAAGAATTTAAAAATGGCAGTTAAGGCACCAGTGGACAAAGGTGCAGATAACTATACCATGGGACTTGAAGTAGACTGCAGCCTCCTTGAACACAGCATTTAGCAAAAGTGCAGGTGGGTGGTGCTTTGAGAGCCTTGGTCACAAAATTGCCAGCTTTGCTCACTTGTCAGCTCTGTTTCTAAATTATGTCAGGAGTACTTGATCCTTGGTATCCTCATGGCCATAACTTTTGCCCAGCTCTGTCAATAAGAAGAGCTGATGCCTGATGAAAGTAAACAAGATGCAAATGACCCTTGAGCCTCATTGCAGAGAGCTGGATGCAGAGTATGGGAGAGATTAGGTCATTTTATCCCACAGGATCTTCTGAGGACTGGATCTCCTCACACTAGAGTCAGTAGTTTCTGATCCTGTCTGTTCTATCTTCTGCTGACTGTGGTTGGTTTGCTCTTTGCTTGCACGAGTGAGCAGAAGTGAACTGGACTGCAAAAGGGATAACATCCCCAAAGGTCCCCCAGGACTCCTGCTCTCTCTGTGTTGCAGCCCCTTCTCTGTCATTCCGACCATGGGAACTCTGGACGTGGGTGATGCCATGCAGGTGACAGTGGGATACGAGCCACTGAGGACTGGTGACTGTTCCACGTCCCTTGTCGTGCACTATGACACAGGTGAGTGCTGGGCACTGCACAGGGCACTCTGTGCATCCCTCAGAGCAGAGCCCTTCCTAAGCAGAAAGGCTGATGTGGCCATGGCTTTAAAGAGGGACACAATGATAGTTTCCATGGTGTTCATTTTGTAGTCATCTAGTTTGTAGTCATGTAGTTTGTCATCTTGATCCTTGTAGAGCTCCATATAAATGCCAGTTCTAGAGAGCATGTCTGATATTCGTTGTTTCCATTTTCCCTGGGAAACACTCACCTTCAACAGGAATGGTGAGCTTGGTACTGATGTCTGAGCCCAGATGGATCCCAGGAGTTGGTTGGGAATAACGAAGGTTTGAAAGCTCTGGAAATGAGGGAGCCTTTGGTAGGGGTCTGTTCTAGAAGCTGAAATGCTGGCAGGTTGTCCAGGACATCCTCATGCTGTGCACATGCAGCTCTCAGGTTGGGATAAATGTACTGGTCCATGGAACTGCTCGTTCAGCTAAAAGCTGTGACACATCCTTCTGTTTCCTGTGGTTTGCTCTGCTCCTTGTGCTTCCATCAGCCAGTGTGCTGAGCAAAGACTCCCCTTTGCTTTATTCCAGGTGAAGACACCCACACAAGGCTCCATGGAAGAGCTGTGGATGTCGACATCGGGCTGGACAGGAACAGTGTGACATTTGGGAAAACCTACATCACACTGTCCAAGCACTCAACTGTGCTCATCCACAACCTGAGTGATACTACAGCCCGCTTCCAGTGGAAGGCTGTTGATACTCAGGCAGAGAGGGAGCTGAGGCTGAGGTAGGTTTGAGAGATCCATTTCAGTGACATACCTTGCCCAGGGGTAAAACTAATGTGTGGCTTCAGGAGATACTGGTGCTTTTGAATGGCTATGGGTAAGTAAACCATGCCATCTCTACCTGCCTGCCCCAAGCAGTTCTGTGTCAGGAAAAGCCACTTAGGGTGGCTGGTGGAGTCTCCCTCAGCTGTGGCAGAGGTTTTGAGCCAGGAGGTTTTCTTGAGGGCTGCTGGCTTTGGAAACGTCTCCTGAGCTTGCAAGTTTGGAGTATGGAGTGAACAACAAGTGATCCTCTGATCCATTTGGGATCGCATGGCTCAGGGTCAGCCCTTTGCTGAGCAGCTGCTCCTGCACTTGCACTTCTCTCTCAAATACATGGCTTATTGAACAACCTGCTGGCTTGGTCTCTCCTGTGGCTGCAGGCAGTTCCAAAGGCTGTGCCAGCAGGAGAAGGACAAGCTGTATGATGCCCTGAAGGCGTGCAGAGTGGACATCTCTCGCCAAGAACGCTTTGCTCTTCTCACCCGCAGCCTCCAGAGTGAGAGGGAAAAGCTGAGAGGAGATCCCATGCTGTTCAAAGATGACATTTTCACCCTTGAGCCGAAGGTGAATGATGGCTGAGAACCTCCCTTCCTGCTTCTCCCTCTTCCTCCTCATCCCTGAATAAGTCACTTGACGGATCCCTGCCTCAGCTGGTTTTGCGTGCCAAGGGGGAAGTCATGGGGGTTCTGGTGAGGTCAGAGAGCTGGTTGCAAAAAGTGTTTCTGCCCTGTGGGCTCCTGGCAGGCAGCAGGAGCCTGACTAAAGCTTCCAAACTCTGTTATCAGCATTAATGATGAGTGTTACTCCTTATCACTGAAGTTCTAAATAACGGCTTATGGGACTGTGGTTGAAAACAAGGTATTTGTGATGTTTGAAGATAAAAGTTTTACTGCCTCCTCCTGCTTTAGGAGGGCGAGATCATGCCGAATTGTTCAGCTGAAATCAGCGTGTTCTTTAAGCCCCAGGAAGCCCGGGTGTATGAGCAGACAGCTTATTGCGACATCTCAGGTACAGCTCCTCCCCCTGCCTCTCTCACCCGGTGAAGGCGAGGTGCAAACTCTCTCCCAGATCCCTGGGCTGCTGTGCAATCGCTGGGAGGGCTCCGTGGTCAGCAGGGCAGGGCTGGCACATCCCCACTGTCCCTGCAGCTTCCAGGGGATCTCCTCTATTTTGATTTTTTTCCCTCTCAGCCGTTCTGAATGCTGCCTGTATTTAGTGTGCTCCTCCTCCCTTGGGAAAAACACTCTCTGAGGTGCACCCAGAAGGAGGAAGAACAAAATTTCTGGCATTTCCTAAAGATTCACTATCAACATAGGGGTAGAATAAAGGATGGTCTCTATGGAGCTTCCACATCTCCTGAGGGAAGATCTTCTCCTGGAACATCAGGAGCTGGTCCCATGCAGCTCAGAGTCAGGGGCTAGCACTAAGGCAGCCTGGAAAATGCAGGATAGCAGAAGGAATTGCTGTACTGAAATAGAAATCTCTCCCCAGGCCGTGAGAACAGGCTGCCCCTGCACTTCATAGGGGAAGGCCTCGGGCCCCAGCTCTACTTCAACTATAAGGAACTGAACATTGGGGAGGTTTGTGTCAGAGGAGCCCACAGCTATGAGGTGAGCAGCAGGCTTGGGGTGGATCCTGGTGGCTCCTGGGGTAGCACTGAGCCTTGTGGACCAGTGGAATTCTGGGCAACTTGTGCAGTTGTGATACTAGTCAAATTTGGGGGGTTTCTTGGAATCTGGATCTTTTTGATGGGGTCAGAAAAGTGTGTTTGTTCCCAATCCCTTCTTTTGGGCAGTCTTCCTTGGACACCAGTTGGGAGGCTTTCTGCAAAACCACTTGACACATGAAAGCAACACTGGGCCAAAAAGCTGCGTGTTCAAAGGCTTTTGTTCCAGTCAGGCTGTCCAAAAGCAGCTGGAACACACTGGCTGCATTTGAGTTAAAGTCCATTGCAAACAGTTTTCAGTCAAGTTCCTCCTGCCTGTTCCTGGGAGTCAGAGGAAAGCCATCCACCCTCCTGGCTCAGCACTGGTCAAAGTGCTTGGCAGTGCTCTCCCTTGCTGAGCAGTCCCTCACCACCTTTCAGCCAGTCTACCTCTGGCTCTAGAAAGAGCAAAATGTTCCTGGGAAGGAAGCAAAGGAACTTTCTACAATCCAGTAAATAGGTTGGCTGCAATGGAAGCTGTACGTGCCCTGCCCATGGTGGGGCTGGGCACACCTGGAACAGCAGCAGCAGCTCTGTGGTGGTTTCACTGGAAATGCTGCCATGCCCAGGGTTGCTCTCAGGGCTGGGTGTGAATGAACTTGGTGATGCTGAGCAGCTCCTCTGTGCTGCAGGTCTGTGGAAAACCTCAGAGTGAGTCTGCCTATGTGAAGTTATCACTCCTTTACATGAAAAACCCAAAGCCATACAAAATTATATTTCAATACGTCTCAGTATGTTTTGGCTTCTGCCATGCAGTAGCACAGGGCATCCTCTGCCTTTTACAGGTGTTAAATGTTTAATTCCAAAGTACCTCAGACTCGTGTAGGAAAGGAAGGTTCCTCATGCATTTCCATTTTGCTTTCCTGCTGCTGCAGGCAATCCTGTTAAACAGAGGCCGTATTGAGGCTCCCTTCAGCCTCGTCCCTCCAGCCACAGAAATGGGCTCCTGCTTCACCCTCCTGCCCCAGGAGGGCGTCGTGGCACCGGGCAGGCCCGAGGCCATCCGGATCTCCTTCTGTCCCACCATCCTGGGGGAGTTTGAGGAACAATTCCAGTTCAGTGTGGCTGGGTCTCCTACGCCTGCAGTCCTGACCATCAAGTAAGGACTCTGGGGGCTTGGTGGGCTCATCTGTAGCTGTCTCTGGGACATCCCCCACTTACCTCATTTTGGGGTTGAGCAGGGAAAAAAGGTGTTTCCTGAGGTCTTAATCTCTGCTCTGATCCTGGCATTGCCTTGGTGTGGGCGTGCCTGCTGCCCTGTGTGGTACCCAGGAGCTGGAATAACTCCTCCCTGCAGGGATCTCCCTCTGCCTTGGGCCATGGCAGGCAGTGGGATGGATCAGCTTTGGGCAGTAGCTGCTCTGGGATGTCCCACCTGAGCACCCAGCAAGGCCCCCAGGGCTTTGGAGATGGGCCAGCCTGGGTGATTCTGCACCAGCAGCAGTGTTTTTAAAAGCTTCTGTTAATAATGCATCCCAAATGGGCAGCAGCAGCCTCAGCTCACCTCTGATGGCCATGCTGTGGGGGACAAGCTGTGCTCCCAGCTCCTGTGCAGGGTGCCTCCTTTCCAGGGCCAGGAAAGGGCTGATGTGGGAGACAGGGAACGGTGCAGCAGGAACTGTCCCAAGGGCTGGTGTCATTGCAAAGGATAAAATCCTCACTCAGCAAACGGTAAAGGTGGGGGGAAAAAAAAAAGTGATGATAAGAGAAGTAAAACTCACTTTTCAGGACTACAGGAGCCTGAGGGCCTGTCCCAGATAGTTTGTCAGCTGCTGACCACTTTGCTTTGGCTGCCTCCTGTCCAAATGGATGCTGTGCTGAGCACAGGGTGCTGGGTTGATTTGAAACCCAAGCTGGCTCTGACAA
Organism: Aegithalos caudatus; assembly: GCA_013389925.1. Lineage (NCBI taxonomy): Eukaryota > Metazoa > Chordata > Aves > Passeriformes > Aegithalidae > Aegithalos > Aegithalos caudatus. Next base: position 632,217 of record WEIU01017021.1, on the reverse strand, counting down.
CATCTTTTATCCAGCCCCTCCCTAAGGACACCCAGACCCTTTGCAATTCCCTTTAACAAAGCCGCTGCCTCCCTGCCTTTGTCCTCACAGGGGCTTTGTGATAGCACCAACTTTCCATTTTGATGTGCCCGCCCTCCACTTCGGTGACATCGCCTTTGGTGAGTGTGCCCGGGGCTCCCAGAGTGGGAGAGGTTGGTGTGCTGCTGAAATGGAGCACTTGAACATAGGAGCTTTCATCACTCATGCTCCTCCACCACAGCCTCTTCAGGGTGTTAACTCCAGGGCAGCTGGGGCCTCAGGTAGCCTTTTTCCATCGTGGGATCAAACAGGACCAAAGGAATAGAAAGTGCCTGGCCACTTCTGGTTTCCTTTTGGTTAAGTGGCACAATAAAAAACAGCACCAGGCAGGAATATGCTTCTGTAATTGCAGATGCATCCTGCTTAATCTGATTTCATTCCTAATGCTTCTTCAGCTGGGGGAAGCTGTTTTATCTTTGTTTCTTTTAACTGTGCTGCTGACTATTGTCTGCATCTGGTCACCTTGGTGGCACTTGGGATTGTGACATCCTTTTTGTGCCTCTTGTGCCTGTTTTGTGCCATTTGTCCCTTTTGTGCCTCTCTTGCCTCCCTGCTGGAGTCACTGCTGGAGCTGGCAGCGATCACTGTTGATGGGCATGGGGAAGCCCTGGGCTGTGCCTGCAGTTGTTTTTCCTCCCCATCTGTGTTCCAATGACTCTTGGTAAGCAGGCTGTGGGAGTTGTCTCCTCCACACAGAGCTGGCCAGCCACACCATATATCCACTGCAATGAGCTGTAGCTCAGGCAACAGAGGTAAAAAGCACAGTTTTATCCTACCAGGATATTCACACCAGGAATCATGAGATATTGATGCCTAAATGGATAACTTTGTCCTTTTCTCAGGTTTTCCTCGCACCTTGAAGTGTCGCCTGTTCAACACCTCTCTGGTATCCATGGCCGTCAACCTCCGCATTCCTGGGGATGGCTCTGGACAGCCCAGCACTGGCAGCACCCATCAGAAACTCAGACTCAGTGGCAATTCTTGGAGGAAGAAGGATCTTAGAGAGCCAAGGGAATTTACCATAAGTCCCTGCAGGGAGACGATCCGTGGCCTGGGATCCCAGCGTATCGAAGTATGGGAAGAGTCCAGCCAGTGGGGTGAAGCTTCCCTGGAGCGTGGGAGGGCCTTGGCTCTGATGCCAGCTTTGATCATCGTATGCGTGAGGATTTGCACTGGTGTGGGACCTCTGTGAGCTGGGTCACCCGGGATGTTCCTGAAGGAGAACTGCTTTGTTTCCAAAATCACAAGCTGAAGTCCTGTTCCAGATGGTCAAATGCAGAAGCCATTAGTGTGTTTTTGAGAACAATTTCTTAGATTGAAAGTGTGCAGAGGAAGGATGAAAACAGAAGGTTGCTCTTACGAGAGAGATATTGTATAGAGCAGTTTTCTGTTCTTCCTGGTCTTGTTTCTCATCTGCTGGGGTGCAGATGAGTTGTATTCACTGCAGGGATCTTCAGTGGGGACAGAAAAAACTCTGCAGCCATGAACTGCCCAGCACCTACTGGGCCACACTTTGCCCTCAGCTTCCTGCTGTAAAGCTGGACTCATTATATTCAAGACAACAGACTTCTTCTCCTTTCATGTTGTTGTAGTAGTCAGGTGAAAATTTAGTCCCTTTAACAAATCTGATATTGCCAGAAGGCTTTTTCTACTCCCCAAGACTGTGCTCTACTAATGGACCAGGAGAAGAATTAAGGCAAAATCCTCCCTTTCTGTACCATAGAACAAGAACAGAACACCACACACGGGTGATGAGATTTTGGGAGTGAGCAAATGCTTGCTGCACTTCTTTTCTCTTCTACCAGGTCACACTGTGTTCCAACACTGTCAGAGACTACAACCTGGAGCTGGTGGTGGACGTAGATGGTGTTGGCAAGCAGATGTTGGCACTGAGCCTCACAGCCAGGTACCAAGGCTTTTCTCGAAGCCCCTTGTCTTTCCTCGTGCATCCAGCACCAGCACACTGCCTGGCTGCAGCACCAAAGGAGAAGTGTTGCTGAGTGAGCTTGATCTGCCCATCTAGACATGAGAACAGTGCCAGGAAAGCAGCCCATGGTGAGATGCACCCCTGCTACCAGCCAGGCATGGCCCTAGGCCTTTTTCTAAAGGCCTGGAAGAGATGACTCGGTTTTCAGGGAGGACAACAGTGCAGTAGGAGAAAAGGGAGTCATTTTCACTGATACACTGGAGTCTTGTATTGCTTGAGCCTTGCTGAGCACTGGTCCTCATTGGAAAGGCTCCCTGAGAGCTCGTGGACCATTGGGACTGTTACAGGAGTCCTTGGAAATATCCTTGGGCAAAGAAGGGGAAAAACTGCTCAGACAGCTCTGGAACAGGGAACATGCTCTGCCTGGGCATTTGGAAGCCTCTGCAGTGCGAAGCCTCAGGGTTTGCCCCTCCTTGACAAGAGGTGTTTGAGTGAAAAGAAGTTTAAGGGGATTTCTCAGTGTAGGACTGTTAAATCTCTCTTTGATCTGACAAATGCCTTATGCTCCATTCCATGCTCTTTGAGGACAAAAGTTCTCCATGCTCTGGGTATCTCTAATTGCCTTGGGGTCATTTCTCTGCCCAGGTGCATCGTTCCTCCCCTGCGAGTGCTCAGCCCTGTTGTGACATTCGAGCACTGCTGTCTAAAGGTCCCCTACGAGGAGAAGCTGACCCTTGTGAATGACAGCGACTTTCCTGGCTGCTACTGTGTTCTCCCTCAGGTTTGGCCTTGCATCCACCTCCTCCCCTCAGATGTTACTGAGGGGGCTATTAGGGGAATAAAAAGATTTGGATAAGACCTTGCTGGTTTCTATTCAAACCTAAAGGTTTCCTGAGAACAGGAACCTGAATACAAACTTTAGGAAGCAGTTGAAGCTCTTGAGAAAGATGTTTATGTTCTAGTCTTTGACTTGTTTTCAAGTCAAAAGAGCTTTTAGAGGGCAGTGAAAATCTGATGCAAGGAGGCTATAAGCACAGGAGTGGGTGTCTGCAGATGCAGCAACTTTTGGACTCCCTGGGATGCTCAGCATCTACACCTTGCATCTTGTTTTTTGCCTTTTTTGTTTTCTCCTGAGAATTTTTACAAGCGTGTGTGAGTTGCTCTTGTGGTAGATGTTAAGGAGTTTAAAGTTTCCTCAGTTCTGAAGTTGCTTTTGATTCTGTCCCTTGTAGGAACACAAGGAGAAGGCTGCTGCATGGTACTCCAGCTCTGCGCCATCTGGGATTATCGAGGCTCACAGCTCAGTGGAGATCCCAATTACACTTGAGGCTCAGTTGCTGGGAGAGTGCAAGGTCACTGCTGAGCTCGCTGTGTTTGGGAGAGAAGGATCCCCACTGGTGAGAGCAGGGGGAGATGTGTGCCTTGAGCAACTCATCCCAGTGAGCTGTAAATATACAGGGATTCTGCCAGGAACTTGTGATATCTGGTTGCTGTGGACAGGACAGAAGGCACAAGCAGCAGCTTAGGCCTGGAAAAGAGGAAAGGTGGAAGCCTCAAGGGTGGCAATCTCAGTGCCTGACCCAGCATATATTAACAGATCTGGGAGATGGGATAACAGCCCCAGTTTGAAACCCAGACCAGTCCCTGGGTCTCACACTCTGCCACGTTATCAGGTGAACACAAGTGCTGCTTCATTACAGCTGTTCAGGATCACACAGGGACATCCCTGCATTCTGCTAAAGCAAGCTCTGTGTACAAGACCACACTGAGGGAATGTTTTGTGCAGAGTGGATTGAGGCTTCTCTGAAAGCCAGGTCCCTCAGATCTGAGAAATATCCATCATATTTCCTCAGCAAAAGCCCAGACAAAAATATATGAATGTCCACACAACTTGCATCTGGAGCGCAGACTTGGCTTGTTTTTTCCACCAAGTTTGGAAAGGGATGAGGAAAGCAATTCCTGAAGTAAAACCTCCAAAAAGAGGATTCTGAAGATCCTAAATAAGCTTCTAAGGATTCCAAAGAAGATTTTTCTAAAACAGCTCCTAAAAGAGGCATATGTCATAACAGCAAGAGTAGCTACAAAATATAGGCCCTGTCTGCCAGGCATGGATGCTTTTCATCCCTAAATAGTCTGATTTGTGACATTAGCACTCCACCAAAGCCAGCAGTGCTGCAGGATGTGAGGGTGTGTATGTAGCAATAACACTGAGGACAAAGTTGCTCTCTGCTTTTATTCTTGTTCCTGTGTGTCACATTGCCTGCAATGCTGGTGTCAGTTCAGATTTGTTTTTAAGAAAAAAATAGCTTGAATGATGCAATTACTAACTAATGCCCCTTACTCCTGTGTATGAAGGATACACATAAGCACAAATTGAAGGATACACGTAAGCACAAATTGAAGGCAGCTAACTTGCCTCATCTCTACTCTGAAGAGCCTGCTTTGCTTCTGACTTGCGCTGGTTTCCCCAGTGTAGCTTTGGGAATGTTAAACAACTTAGTGTTCAATGATGGCTGTGCAGCAGCAAAAGTTGGGAAGGTGGTTTGGGACAAGATGGAGCAGTGAGTGAAGCAGGCAGAAGGCAATTTCCTATGGAGGAAAAAGAAGGAGGTGTGAAGAAGCAAGCATGGCAAACAGCAGTTCTTTGTACCCTGATAATGGGAGCTTGTGGCTTTCAGGTGGGATCACTGCAGACCCCACACCTGCTCCAGGCCGCCTGTTTCAGTCTACATCACTTGCAACTTCAAAAGGCCATAATTATCCCCAGTCTAGGAATGCTCTTAGAGCTGGCTAAGTTTTTAAAACTCTGCTTGTTGAGTCTTTTTTTTTGTTGTTGTTCTTTCCTACCTTCTTCCTGGAACAGGAAATCCATTTAGAGTGCATTGGCCAGGGACCCGTTGTCTATGTCTATCCAAGGGAGATAAACTTTGGCACTATCCATGTCTTACGAGATAGTCCCAAAACTCTCCATCTCTCCAATCAGAGTGACATTCCTGCAACCTTCTGGGCAGAGATGGTAAGTGTCTGTGGGGCTGTTTTCCAGGGAGAAGTGCTGATTAGTAGCAGCCTTTGACTTGTTTTTTGTATGCAATGTTTCTGTCTTGTTCTGTGTGAGTGGAAGAAAGAGATTCCATCCCAGTGCAAGCAAGAGGGGCCAGAATCCCAGGCACACCTCTGTGAAACAGTGTGCAGAGAGGCTGGAGCAGAAATGAGTCTGGATCATGTTTGCAAATTCTCTATTTTGTGGAACTTATTTAGCTGTGCAAGTCATGTTTTTGGAGCTCTGAGATGAAGAGAAGCCTGTGGCCCTTTGCTCCTGGGAGGGCAAGGATTTCCCCATGGATCCCCCATTCCATCTGCATTTGCTTTGTGCCAAACTTCTGGTAGTGGCAGAAAAACCAGGGTGTGAGATCTGTCCTCAGACTGCTGGGGGGAAGGCAAGTTTTACCACTGCAGTGGGTCAAACCAGCAGGGCTGTTGCACACAAATGCACCTGTGAGGGTTGTGCACCCCCAAGAGTCTGTGGTCTCTGTAGCATTGCAGATCATTTCTGGAGACCACCTGCAGAGAAAGGTGGTTTCATTTGTGGAGGTTACATAGGGGGACAAGCCACAGGGCTGGAGCTGGAGCTGCACCTCTGGCAGGAGGAGCAGTCAGGAGGGGTACATGGCTTGAGTGGGATGTACTCCCTGCTGCAGGGGACATCTGGGAGAGGCCTGAAAACAGCTTTGAAAAGAGATTTGATCTTCTCTATCTTGGATGGGTCCAACTTCTGGAGCTGGTTAAAGCCAAGCCTGACACTGTGGACTTATTTGTGTCTGTGGATAAAGCATTGGGTGTTGAGTGAGAGTCCAGCCACATTCTCCTGGGCCAAGGAAGAGTGGGGTGAATTTTCCTTCTTCTGCTTTTCCAGCTGTTTAGGGGATAAACATAACCCCAAACCGGGGGATTGCCAGGGCAGCTTTCTCTAACTGCACAATGAAATTCTGCTTTCCACCTCTGCAGGGAGCAATGCACCTTGTCTGGGTGGTTGTGGTGTGTAAAGGATGGGCTCCACATGCTCATACCAGGGCCCAACCTGCAGAGCTGTATCTGTACAGCTGTGCTGGTGCAGGGCCTTCCTCCTTTGGGCAGCTTCCAGCTCTCTTGCCCAATTCCTGAAGGAGGACAAGAGTTCTTGGGAAGAGTGGGCCATGCCCCAGAGCACATGTTGTCCACTTTTCTTTCTGCTTCCTGCTCTCCTGCTCTGCTGTAACCATTTAGAGCTGACTTTTCCAAAGCAGAGGGCACTGGGGCACCTCTCTACAGCTGATGATCAGGGGGAAGTGAGGGTTTCGGTCCTTTAGGGGCTGCTGAGAAGCACTCATGGCCCCTTGGGAAAGGAGACTTTGGGGTTTTGCTCAGCTGGCTTTGCAGAGATATTCTTCAGGCTCTCAGCAGTGTCCTCCAGCTGTGTGGCTGCTGGGCTGGGATTTGAGTAGTCCTGGCTTCCTCCGGCCCTGAGCCTTTGTGCAGACCAACTTTGATGTTGGGAAGCCAGGAGAGAGTAAATAGCTTCCCTTGGCAAGCACTCCAAAGAGAATCAGGAGGGGAAATAACTTTCTCCTGAGGAGCAGCATCCTGTGAGTTGAGCAAAACAGGGCTAATGACCTGAGTCTGTTAAAGGGAGGCATTGTATAAGATCTTTAAGAGAGTTGCTGCTGTCAGACACCATAGCTTACATTTAGGGAAATTAAACTTTTATGGTTTTTACACTCCTCTCCTTAGCCTTCCTCTTTCCTGCACCTCACAGCAGAGCAGGGTCCATGGTTTCCATCCCAAGTTCGTGTTTGGCTTGTCTTACAGGCTGGGAAACGCTCACACTGGAGGATTGAACCCAGTAAAGGAGTGGTTCCCCCTAAGAGTAACCTGCCTGTGACTGTCATAGCCAACCTGAATGACACCAAGAAATTCCAGGACAAGGTGAAGGTGTTCGTTGAAAACAGCCCTACGACCATCATCTCTGTCCAGGCTGTGGGCAATGGCACCACAATTGTCACCAACAAACCTCTGGTGCCAAAGCTCGACTTGAAGTCCCACTTCAGGTAGGAGACTCTCAGCTTCCACTTCTCCTGCGGGTTCAGCAAGGAACAATTTTTCCAGAGTCCTTCAAGCTAGATCTTCTCCAATACTCAAGGCCCCAGCTATGTTTCCCTGGAGCCAAAGGAATTCCTTAGAAATATGTCATCTGAAAGCAGCTAGATATCCTGGAAAGCCAGAGACATGGAAAAGCTGGAAGAGCTGGCAGGGCTGAGGCTTTGAGCCTGGGCAGCCTTTTGGGCGGAGGTTTTATTGCAGAGTTTGCAGTCAGGGAACGCCATCAGGGTGAAGCTGCAGCTGAGTGACGACAGGGAAAGAGCAGCTCCCGTGCCATTTTCCATGCCTGCTTCTCGTGCAGCCTCAGTCCGTGCCGTTACGAGTTCCAGATGACGAACGGCGGCCAGCGCACGCAGCGCCTGTACTGGAGCACCGAAGGGTTCCGCATCTTCCGGCCCAGCGCTGCTCCCGCCCGCGCCGGCACCAAGGGCAGAAAGGCTGCCCAGAGCCCCAGGCCTCACAGCCCCGTGTTTAAGCTCCAGCCGCTGCAGGTGGACCTGAGGCCAGGCCAGACTGTGGATATGGTTCTGGAAGGCTACTCCAGCACTGACCAGGTGAGGTCCCTGCCAAGGGCTGAGCCTTCCCCATCAGATCCCCTCCACTGCGGCTTCTTCGGCAGCCCCTTGACATTTGCCTGGGAAAAGGACCAAGTGACTTCAAGAAAACTGTTTTGAGGCCAGTTGCTTTCCCTGCTGGCCACCATCAGTTGCTAAGGCTCTTTTGTGTTTTCATAGCTACCATAAACCCAGCTTGCTGACCCCAAAATACAGGCTGAAGGAAGTATTGCTCTTTTGGGCAGAGGTTACCAGTGTCATGTGTTGAGGCAGAAAGGAAGAGCAGAGAAAATGAGTTGCACTTAGATTAGAAGCTCAGGCAGGAAGTAAATTAAACTAGTGTCAAGTGTTTTTTCTGAGGGAAGCAGGCAGTAAAACAAAAGCCTTCTGAATGACAGGAGTGTCTGGGAGCAGCATTGCTTTTCCTCTCAAGACAAACATGGGCAGAGGGATGGTCCAGCCCTGAGTCCTGGAGGGGGAAAACACAGTTTGCCAGCTTTACTTATCAGTGCCATGTCCATCCAGGTGGAAAACTTCCCAGGGATCATTCTAATTGACAAATTGACTTCGGTCAACTTTTCTATTACTGCTTGCCCCAGTCTCTCTCAGCCAGCCCTGGTGTCCCAGGGGCAGCCAGGTTTTGCAGCATCCTTGAAGAGCAGCTGAAAGGGGGAGATTTTAGCAGAGTCTTGGGGTGTTCTACATGGACCTTTCTATCCTGAGGAAATGAAACTCTGCAGATAAGCTGCCAGCTAACTCTGGCATGCCTTCCCTGGCTCCAGGACCCCCGGGCACAGATATTTAGAAAAAATGGGGGACAGCACAGAAACAAAAGAGAGCTATTGAGGAGAGCAGAGACTAATTAGAGTCCCTAATAATAAGTGACAGGAATAGGGCCCATGGGTGGGTGGCAAGCCAGTGTGGGGTGTTTGGCCTGCCAGCACTCACTGGTGACAAGTGAATCTTGCATGCAGGAGGTGGCAGAGCGGCTGCTGTGTCATGCTATGGTGGGGAAAGAAAGAGCAAAGAAACAGATAATGCAAGTGGACATCACCTGCAAGTTCATTTGCCCTGTTCTGCAAGTGTCTTCCAAAACAATCAATTTCCATGTGGAAAAGGTAAGTCTCTGGATTGCATCCTGGCATTTAAAGGTGTAACTCTTAAATTGGCTGGAAGTAGAAATATATGCACTTCTGGGGTTGAAAAATGTGAAATGCATCAGAAGGGAAGGAGGTCTGTGGCCACTTGAGGTTGTGTTCCCTCGTCTCCTGTTTCTGTAGAAACCCAGTGATGTCCTGACACTGCAGTACCAGCCTTTGTCTTTAAAAAACACCTGCTCGCTGCCATTCACCATTGTGCTGGACTTGGAGGAGCCCTTCCTAATCTGCAGTGTGGACCAGCAGCCTCTCCCTGCAGATTCCAAGGTGAGCCTCTGTGGGCTTCTTTGGTGGGGTTTGAAGAGGAGGGATGTGGTGGTGCCTTTTTCTTGGGAGGTTCTCGAGAAGTTTATTCTGTAGTGTCAGCAGTGCATTGGCCTGAGCTGCATTAGCAGAGCTGCTGAAGGAATCAAAATCTTATCTGAATTGGTAACATCCTGCTGGCTCTAAAACATGAGGAGAGGGGAGCAGAAAAGCAGACTGGGGCAAGCCATGCAGTGAAGGTGTCTCCTGGAAAGCATCCCAGCTCTCCAGCAGCCAACCCCCTGTATTGCTGCTGAGCACAGAAATGTGAGGCAGAGAGAATCTCGGACCAGAATGTGGTGTCTGCAGGCAGGATCTCACTGTAAAGAAATGAGGGTGAAGTGAGAAGCCCACGCTGGGGTCACACTTTGAACATTTACTGTTTCCTGCTGTCAGGCCTTGTGACTTATCACAAAGGTGACTAATGCTTCTCATCTCCTTGCAGTCCATGATGCTGGGTGTAGGGGAGGAACTTCATCTCTGCATCCAGTTCAACCCAGCCTATGAGGACAGTCTGAACAGCCGGGTGGCAGAGAGGGTTCTCAGGGTGCGCGTCCTGGAGCATCCCCACGAGGAGCACATCCCCGTGCGGGGACAGGTCTACTTCCCCAATCTCCACTTCCAGACAAAGACAGTGGACTTTGGCTGCATCATAAATGATACAAAACAAAAGTTGTATGTGGAGATGATCAACTGCAGCCCAATTGCTGTCCAGTACCACTGGACGTTCCTGACAGACAGCCACGTGAACACCATAAGGTATGTGCACCATCCGAGCACGGACCTGCTCCAGCCTGCTTTGGAGTGGCTGTTACAGAGCTCACCTCACCAGCACCCAGCCAGGGGCCACACCCAGTGAGGAGCTGCTCCTGCAGGCATCTCTCTCTCCCACCTCAGGTCATCATAGTTACGTTATTTTCCAGGTTCAGGCCTGCGCCACCTAAATTCAAACCGCAGTCATCAAAGAATGAGGGAGTGTTTCCAAGGAGATACTCCAAGACTGAAAGTGTGGAGGAGTCAACCAAAACCCCAGAAACGACACTGGATTCTGCCATGGGGTATTCTGCTCTCGAGGAGTCTTCCCAGGAGGAGTCTTCCCAGGGGGATAGTGCCCAGGAGGATCCCTCCCAGGGGGATAGTGCCCAGGAGGATCCCTCCCAGGGGGATACTGCCCAGGAAGATCCCTCCCAGGTCAATACTGCCCAGGAGGAGACTGAGCAGGCGGATACTGCCCAGGAGGATCCCTCCCAGCTCAGTACTGCCCTGTTGGATAATGACCAGGAGGATACTGATGAGGAGCATTCTGACCAGAAGGATACTGACAAGGAGAATTCTGACCAGGAGGATACTGACCAGCAGCCAGATGATGAAGAGGACTCCCTGGAAAGAGAGGTAGATCTTCTTGTGCACCTACCACTTGCATTGCCTCCTCAGCTTGACACCAAAAAGTCATGCTTGTGCCAACCTCCCTTTTTCCTGCCCTTCTGTCCTGCACCCTGAGAGTGGCAGCTGGACATGGGGTGTCTGGGGAGGGAGAAATAAGGATTTTTTACTCAGAGAAGTCCACTCAGATCCTACAGACCTGTGCTGAGTTTGGGAGTTTTTTTGGCTTATTTTCTTTACAATGTAAAATGAGGTCTTTTATCTGCATCATGATGAGAAGGCTTCCAGCTTCCTTTGTGTGTCCAGCCATGAAGAGTCCTGATCTTCATGTACCCCCTTCCCAACCCAGCTAGAGCACTCACATCTCTGCCTTCACCTGAAAGCTGGTATTGCAGAGAGAGCTCTAGAGCTGTCTTTTATAAACCAAGACTTTGCAAAGTCACTGTCTCTTCCTCCAAACAAGGACAAAAGCCTTTGATCTGCCAACTTGCCAACTTCGTGAACATTGGTATTTTGGAGTGGGAAGTGACCCCTTGTTCTGCATCATGGGGAACAGAGGCTGCTCATGGGGCAATAAAAAATAATAAAAAAAAAGATGTAAGGAAGCAGAAGAGTTTCTCACTCAAAGCCCAGTGTTGACATTAAGTTTAAGGAGAGTGGCTGTACCTGCTCACACACAAATACCAGTTGTTTTAACTCTGCACAGTTTTTCTGAATCAGGAGAAACAAAGCCCTATGGATGCAACCAACAGTGTGGCTGAATGTTTTCAGATAGAAGTATGAGATCATCTTTATTTCCTCATTGTTGTCATCTATGCAAAAGTAAACCAGGGAAATTCAAGCAGCCATCCTAGAATCCTGGAATGGTTTGTCTTGGAAGGGACTTTCAGAGATTATGTAGTTCCAACCCTTCCTGCCTGAGTGCTGGGGGCACCCAGTTCCCTCCTGCAAGTTTGCTGTAGGAAGTACAGATGGAGCCCAGGTCTCACCTGTGGGTGGGCTTGGACTCCCACTCGACTGATGGCCTGGACATTTCCACACTTGGTTTGTGCCCAGGTCCCTTTTCAGCTGCTCCTGCTGTGGTGAGGTGGTGGAACCTTCAGCAGAGTGATCTTGTTCAGACCAGCCAGCTGCTCACTGCAGCCCATGGTGCTTGTTTTCCAGGAGCTGTCATCCACTGCTCTGGAGTCTCAAAGCTTGGTGAGGATGAGGGGATTGAGTCAATTCTCAGAGATGGAGCTCTGCAACGTGAGAATGCAGGAGGTAACTGGGAATTTGTCTCACTTCCATGTTCCCTATGTTGAAAGCAGTGCTGTAGCCCCACTCCCATTGGTGGCCTCAGCATTGCCCAGTGAGGGGCCTCACATCCCTTCATTCCCATCACAAAGCTCTGCTGAAGCAACTGGTCACTGGAGAGGCCATGTGGGATGTTTTACAGGGCTGTCCCAGGATGCTCCCTGTGCAGCACCTGTGGAGGGCATTGCTCCCATTCACCTCATCAGGTGGTTGCCAGGAAATTTTTGTGGGATCTTTGGCTGTAGCAGCTTGGGAGAGCAGCATGTAAATGAGAGAGAGGGAAAAGCCTCAGAAGTCAGATGAGCCTTCTCCCAGCTCCAAGGGCTCCCACTTCCAAGTCTTCTGTTTATTTGAAGGCAGTGAGAAGTGTTTCCAAAGACAAGTTCTGCAGTAGAGAGAATTTCTTGCTGCCAGGAGACATTCCAGTTAACTTTAATGTAGTGTATACTCATGGATAAGTGATTATGGGAGATTTTCCCCATGGTGCCTCCACTGGTCAGCGGCACGGATGCAGGATGAGATTAGGGCGATTCTGGCTGTGTTTGGGGAATAGGCCCCTCCAGCTGTGACTGCACTTTGCTCCAGGACACAGCTGCTCTTGTGCATCCATTTCCACAGCCAAGGCCTCGATGTCTCCGTGCTCCCTGCAGGTTTTTGATGTCCGGCCCCTGTGGGGTGAGCTGCAGCCAGGAGAGAGCGAGGTGGTCACCTTCAGCTTCTTTGGCCACGCCAACATCGCCGCCCGCGTCACGGCGCTGTGCCACGTGCAGGGAGGCCCCACCTACCACGTGGTGGTGACCGGGGAGGCCTCGTGCCCCAGCTACCAGCTGGACCTGGAGGAGATGGACTGGGGGCAGCAGGTACCACAGGCTTCTCCTGGCACAGCTCCTTGGCTTGGAACCATGGCCAGTGCGTTCCTGCCCACCTCCATCCCAGGCTCTCTCCCCTGCTCAGCTCCTTGGTTGGCCCTAGGCCCTAGGATACAGCCTTGGAGAGATATGTCCAGCATCCAAGCTGGTTTGGTTATGGCCATCTCCAGCCCTCCCCTCCCTTCTCCCCTGGCCGTGGGACATCACCCTGTCCTCTCCAAGGCACCTATCACTGCCTCCTGGGGAAGGCAAAGGTCCCAGTGAAGATGTCCAGAGATGGCCCTGAGATATCCCTCCACTGATCTGCTCCTAAAGCTTGAGCTCCAAGGAGATGTTCTTGTCTAATGCTCTTGCTTAACCCACAAAAGAATGCAGGGAGGATTCAGCCACTTCAGTAGCTGAAGAGGATGTCCCAGAATAATCCCCCCTTTACTTCATTTCAGTTAAAAGCCCACAGATATTTCCAGCTGCTGGCCCTGTGTTGTCCTGCATGTTTGTCTTGTCACCTGTATGTTTCTTGCCAACATTTGCATGCAGGTGCCTTTTCTTCTGGAATGGCTCTCTTAGAAATGCACTAAATTTTAGATACAATTAAATGGGGGAAAAGTTGTCCAAACAAAAGGAAACTGTTCATTAGTAAGGACTCAGCTGAGCTGGGTGTGTCTCCCACCCAGAGAGCTGAGCTTACTCACACCCTTCCCCAAAATGGCTTACTTTATACCCTCTATACCCAGCAGGGTAGTCCCTGTCCCCTCAGGAACTTACATTCTCTCTGCCCACCAATATTTCTGTCCCCTCCCCTCTCATCCTATTCTTTTTGGTTGGGTCTTCAACCCCTTCCCTCTCCCAGCTCACAGCAACAGCCAACAAACCAACCTGAACAAATCCAAACCACAAACAACACATAGAACCAACAACTTTCATTCTTTAACTTAATAACTCTTGGCTTCATCTCACACACCTCAGTGCCACCTCCTTTGTTTCTCCTGGCTGTTGGTGACCCCTAAGAGTGCAGAGGATTTGTGTCCCCTGGTTCATTTATTCCTGGCCTTTACATGGTTTTGCCACCTCTTTGTGTGGTTGAATTGTGGCTGTTTGCTTTTTTCAGCCCCATGGAAGAGGAAGGAGATTCCCAGCATCAGGCCTGTATCTATAACTTCCCACTCCTCTGTCCTCTCTCCAGGCATTTAACAAAGTCCTTGAAGCAGAGATCACTCTGCAGAACCTTAGTGTATGATTCCACTAGGCATTTCTCTCCCGTTCTGGAATACAGACATTAAGCAGAAACAATGGTTATTTAAGAAAAAAAAACCAACTTTGCCTAATTTCTATGCCTGTATGATGATGTGGTTTCTTCTCCAGTGATACTGCTGACCTTGCGACTTCATCTGAGGATAAAGAAGCTGAATCATCCATATATTTCTTCCTCAGAAGACAAACCTTGAGCGATATTGAGGATAAGAAGCTCCAGGATTGGTATTGACACATCTTGTTTACAAATAAAGCAAGGAAAAGAATGTCTTATGTGAAGAAATCCATAAATGCTGAGCTTTCTACCCAGGCATGGTGCACATTTCATGAAATACTGCACAGTCTTCCTCTTTTCCCAGATGAAGCTTTTCAGTACAGAGAACTGGATTCTGTGCACCTCTGTGAAGCACCTGAAGCTTCTATAGCCAGCCTTAAACATACTTGAAGTCCCACCATGTCCCTTACCACTGGAATTGAATAGCTAATACTCTAAACACATATCATGAAGCCAATGGCACCCTTACGATGACCATGGATGATGGTCTGATAGCAAATACGTTACCTTGGTGGCACTTTGGCCCAGATAACCCTGGGGATTGTGGCAGACTCGGAGAGAGAAGACTCGGTCCGGTGTGAGGTGTGTGACACTGTTTATATGGATCATTATGGCTAAACTTACTGCTAATACAGTATCTAAATATTGTCAATGCAGTGTGAAATATAAGCAGGTCTAGAGGGCTGTAAGCAGGTTTGGCTAGAAACCCACAGGTTTACTGTCGCTGTGTCCCTCTCGGAGCGATCACTCCGCCTGCCCTGGCTAGCCAGACCTGCAGGGGGACCCTCCTCCGAATCCCGGGAACCGGGGCAGCAGCTAAGGGATTTCTCCCTTTCACGGAGAGACTTTCACGACACCGGCAGAGGGAGGAGTCAGGCTAGACTGGAGGGCAAAATCCAAAGCTTTATTCTATTTCCACAGGAACTGCGAGCTCCAGAAAACCCCCAAACCAGGGGTGACAGTGGCTTAAATGCAGGGGAAGTGCAAAGGGAGGAGATAGACAATCCTCCAATGAGCAACAGGGGAGTGGAACAGGGCAGGAGAGACATTTAGGAGGGAAAATGGGAATGCCTCAAGAGGGGCCCCCTCTGTTCCTGTCCCATCACTCGAGGACCCCCACTGAGCTTTCCAGAAGCTAGCAGGGGTAGTAGGGTGACAGACAAGGCCAGAGGAGAGGGGCTGGGGGGAACATAGGAGGATTGACAACTGGTATGGAATACTATTTGGAAAACAGAGGGGAGAAGGGAACAAACCATTCCAACATAACATCATGGGGAGCAAAACAAGTAACACAACACAACAGTTTAGAGTCTTTGGTGTTGCAGAACTCCCAGCAACCAAGCAACTCTAGAGCTACTTCAGGATTTTATCTCGGGACATGACTGGGTCCTAGTTGGATCTGCAGTCAGCGGCACCAGGAAGACAGCTGGGGCATGCAAGGAGCTCTAGTGACACATGGGGAGGATGGCACGAGCCTTTCAGCACTTGCTCCTTGCCAGGTGCAAGGAACCCTACAAGGCTCTGCTTCAGCTCTTCCTCCACCTTCTGGACACCCTCCCATCAGTAATGGGATTTCAAACTCCAGGAGAGCAGCCTCCGTGAGGTGTACTCCCAAAGGAAAAGGTATTCTATAGTGAAAATCACTGCTCTAACTTGTGCCACTTTGCTTCTGAGTTTAACAAGAGGAGGCTCCCCACGAGCACCCATTTTTGCAGCTCTCTGGCTCCAGACTGAGCAGACATGCCAGCTGTGCCAAGGAATGGGGATTTCTAGCTGTGATCACATACTTGCCAGGCTGTGTTATCATGGTAATTGATTTCTTGACTCAAATTTATACTGCTCTATCTTGTCTTCAGATCACAGTGTATTTAATAATGAGCATTCAGTCATTAAATGCTCAGAGGCTCTTCCTGTGTATTGTCGGTCTCCTACAATTCTTCAGTGGATTGTTTTGTAGGTTCTGAACTCCTCTCCATTGTTCTGTATTTGATGAGTTACAAGTTGAAATGCCAGCTCTTCTGGGTGAGTCAGAAGAGTACTTCCACCCTGAAGCTGAACTCACTATTTAAACTGTGGTGACCTGCTATTAGCAGGTGTCTTTCCCCTTGTCCCCTGTCCCCTTAAAAAACTACATTATTTAAGAGTAGCTCTAAGTTGACTAAACAGAGTTTGCCTTTTTCTGTATGTAAAGTTGAATTGTTTGTGTAGAGTCATAAGGTGTCAATGACAACTTATATGCTGTAACAGGTTAGATGAAGTAGTTGTCATGACAACTCAATTAACTAAATAAATGTATTTGTATGCAGCTGCAGCTCATGTGCTCTGCATCACCTTTACTTCCACACAGATCATTTTGAGTGTATGTGCCAGTGAGTCTGCCCCTCAGCCCTTTGCCTCTCCTCTTCCCCTCCCAGCCAGGGAGGATGAGGTACAAGGCAGTACTTCTCACTCTCAGCTGGGATCTGGCAGGTGTGTAGCTGCTTCTGGCAGTGCAAAAATCCACATCAAGTCATTGTCATCTTCATCTTCCTCCCACTTATTCCCTATTCTCCCTTTGAGGTCACCTGTCAGGAATTGTGTGCTAGCTCTGCTCTAATTAAAGGAGAGTTTGTAGATAAATACACACAGATCTGCTTGCCCATAAAATGTGTTTTTATACAAAGAACTAGGACAATCAAATATGACAGCCAGCCTGAGGTTGTCTTGAGATTGGCAGGTTTTGGCAATGCATGCTCATTTAGAAATAGGTACCACAGCAACTGAAGGTACCTGTATAGCTTCAGTCACCAAGAACTGTGGAGTAGCTGACAGGTCTAAGTCAATGCTTAGGTCACAGGTGAGTTTTAATTGCCTTCACTACAAAAGGAATGTAATGTTTCTTCATAAAGGAATAACTGTTCCAATACCTCCCTCAAAACACAAAGCACGAAGGAACAGAAGAGAAACAAGAAGGGTTCCTTATTAGAAAGTTGTTCAGATTACTGCAGGTTGAGACCCTAAGTACAACAGAAAGTAGAGACAACATCCACCTGCAACCATCAAACAGCAATGGCCTTTTTCATGTTTGACAGCATCTATTTTCATGTTCCATCTTCAGCTCTCTCAGAAAATACCGTGAGGCACTTGGCAATGGCAATAAATGGAGCTCAAATAAGTTAGGTGTTACAGATGAGTAATGAGAGGGTTGGCTCTCACAGTTAAGGGATAAATATTACGTGTATGTTAAAAGTTGTTTTGTAGATATATTTTAGTTATGTTATTTTTGTATGTTCACCCCATAGTCCTTTTTCCCTTCCCCCTCATATTGTTGTCACTGGTGGGGCACTTTGGGGAGGGCAGGCTCCTTACAGGAGATGCAGCATGACAACACCTGACTTCCAGTCAAGTTGTAAGGAAGTGATCTCCCCCAGTGGAGGGCAGAGAAGTTGAGTGACAAGACTTTGGGAGAGGCCAAGGGTATAAAAAGCAGAATATCCATTTTGTAGATGAGTACGAGGCTGCTGGTCACAGAGGCTCTCAGTGCTGCTCTTTCTTCTTATTCAGTCTTTTGTTGTATTTTGTTAAGGCTTAATAAACCTTTGATTTTTTTAAAAGTGAGCATTGTTTCTCAGATTAGGCATAAACCACAAGGAAGAAAGACAAGAAATAACATGGCAAAAAAGCACACTGTCTGAACAGAGAACTTCACAGACTTTAACTGTGAGCACTGTCATTGTTACTTCTTTGTCACTGCCAGGTAGTGCCCAGACTGATTTTTGATCCTGAAAGAAGCATCAGATCTATAACAAAGTCTTGTTTAGCATAAGCAAAGGTTTAGTGAAACCACGTTTGAATTTCAAGGAGAGACTAAAATGGCCCTTGTCTGGTTTGTGTTACTCTATGCAGAAGAGTTTACGTTCCACTGACTTTGACCCTGATTCCAGACCAGCCTTGAAAATGTCCACTCTTAGCTCTGCTGAACACTGCAAGCTTCTCTCTTTCTCACAGGCAGGAGCTCCCTCACCTGCCCCAAGCCAGCACCAGTTATTTTCTCACTGAGGATTATGCACCCAAGCATTTCCTCTGAAAATTCAAGCTGTAAAATTCCCTTTTAAGTCCACCAACACTCCCACTGTTTTGAAGATACATAAACAGGCAGTCATCATTGAGAAGAAGGTACAGCAAAAGAAAGTGAGGATAGAATCAGGAACTAGAACGTGATACAAAGCAACATCTCTGCACCTGATTTCACTGAGGGGTGCCCCAGCTAAAACCACTCCAGAGCCAGGCTCCTCTTGCCTCGCCCAGATGGAATACTGGTATATCTTTCTTCCTGTCATGCAGGGCAATATGGAAATCTTGCATATAAAAACCAAGTCATGGCTGCTACTGGCCGGTCAATTTCCCTGGAAAACAGCCCCACAGAGACTTGCGATCTCCAGCCTGAAGTCTGTATCCAGGAGACCTTCCTTGAAGAGGGTAAAGCTTTGTGAATTGGGCTGTAGTGCTGGGATCATGCCAAACTCTATCAGCCTGGGACTTGGGTCTGACAGCCATCTACAGCTCTGTAGTTCTGTTGTCAGTTCCAGAAAGCAGGCAAGAATGATTAAAAAAAAAAATCTGCTGATATGAACAGAATGAGTTCAGCTTTACAGCAGGAAGCTGAGGGCAAAGTGTGGCCCAGTAGGTGCTGGGCAGTTCATGGCTGCAGAGTTTTTTGTCTTCACTGGAGATCCCTGCAGTGAACACAAATCATTCTGCTTCCCGAGAGAAAAAGGGGTAGGAATAGACTTAGAACACATCTGACATTAAGAGAAAGGGGAGAAAGGGGAGTAAGGAACAAACCATTATCATGAAGTACAACAAACATCATACAACACAACATCTCCTCCCTTTTTATTTAATTAGGAGGAGGTAAACTCATTCTGTGGGAGATACTCGGAGTTTGGGTATAAGTCTTCAAACCAGGCCTGTTCTGTTGGCTGCAAGCTACTTGCAGTTGTCTCTGAGACTATCACTTGGTTCATTTCAAGCAGCCTTTTCTGGATGTTGTTGACAATTTTCTTGAACACTTCTACGGCAAAAATGACCAAAAGCACAACAAAAGGCATGAATTATATGTCCCTGACCACCACCCAGTGAGTCCTAAATTTTTGAAAGAGTCTTTTAGCCAGTCTTTAGCTTCTTCTGAAGCTGCACCCAACAGTCTTTTCAGACCTGTGAGAGGTGTTGAGGGTACCTCTGATCTAGCTTTCTTGTTCCACCTGTATAGTATGGATGAGCTTTCTCATTCCTGCAATCAACACTTGGATGCTTTTGCTTTTTGATGATAAATTAAAACAACACAGCCCCTTGAAGTCCTTGCAACTGTGCCCATGTGCCAAAAGTAAAAAACCAATGGGTGCTCAGTTTTGCAAAGTTGCCCATGTGGTTCTTTCCCTGTCTTGTAGGGCATTGGAAATAAGGATTGCTTGCTTTGGAAATAAGGATTGCTTGCTTTATTACCCAACATTTGAGGTGGCCTAATTCCCTCAGAGCTTTAGCAGCTGCCACCCATGGGGAAGGAAGACAGATACTGCAATTCTTTTTGATTTAGACCAATGATAAATTTGGGAATCACAGTACTCATCAAATCTGACTGCATCCCTTTTCTGAATTGTCAACCTTTCCCAATTGGGAATTTGGGTCATGTTGGGGGAAGCAAGTGCCAAGTGCCCCACGGTGGAGGGAGCTCCTATAAGGTGGGAGAGGATACCTGCCCAAGCCTGATCACCACAAATGAGGAATGTTCCCCTTTCGGCTTGGCACTCCACTCACTAACTGATGGCATTGTGACTTGCTTCGTTGTGGAACACCATTTATGAGCTGTGCAAACTCAAGTCAAATGAGGAATGTTCCCCTTTCTTGTTCTACATCGTGGTATGCTCGCCAGAGTTCCCAATTAAAATGAATGCAATACTGTGCGTGGGAAGATTCCAAGAGGTCTAACTCTTCCAGCTCTTGGGGCAGCTCAGGCCACTTCTCAACCCATTCCCTCCAAAGGCGGAGTGGGTTGTGGATGGGAAGGGGAGTTTTATAAACTTGTCAGTTTTGGTGGAAAATGTGCTGGGTGCCTTTTTGATTGTTAACCTGCTTCTGGTGATTGAGCAGGCGCTTGGGGAGCTCTTGAGGACTAAATGGTTTCCACACCATGCACGTAGACAGCAGATCATCGACAGCAGCAGATGACAGGCACTTAGGTTTTTTGCTGCAACACATGGGCCAAGATCACCCAAACATTTTGCCAGGGCTGTGGGACAATCCACGACACGCAAGCTGGAAGGTCAGCAACAAGTGCAGCAACTGGAGTGGCTCCATCTTTTTGGGGCGGTCTTGGGCAGTCATCAGGGCTCAGGTGAGCAACTGAAAACTCAGAACAAATAATATTATTATATACTGTTAATAAAATTCAACACAGAAAGCATAGTTCAGAGGGAGAGGTCTCGGCATCTTTTCCTCCTCCAGGCTATGTCCACCACCTGTGGGGCCTCTGTTGTTTAGAGATCTTTGGGATGTACGGCTTCACTCATTTTGCTGGCAGCCACCTCAGGCCCAATGGGGTGGACACACACGCACAGCCGTGTCCCCATGTCACCAGATCATAAGAACCTTTTGTTTCCCACGTCTCAGGATCTTTTATCAGCACTGGTGGTTTTGCTTTCAGATGGCAGCTGGCAATTTTCTTTGAAGTGGCGCACGATTGGGAGGTTGAGGTTCTCATAGGTGCAGTTTAAAAAATTGATTGTGAACAAGGCTTTGGACAGCCAGATTGAAGGTGGCTCCACCTTGACAGCCAGCTGTTGTTGGCTGAGAATCTGCTTGGTGTTCTTGTGGGTCCTCTCCATGATGGCTTGGCCTATCGGGAAGTAGGGGATGCCTTTCTTGTGATCTGTGTTCTACTCCCCATTGCTGCAGAAAGCCTCCAAACTCCTTGGAATTGTATGTGGGCCCGTTGTCAGTTTTCAGTGCCTTGGGGATGGCCAAGAAGGAGAAAACCTGTACCAAGTGTTTGGTGCCATCACTGGACTTTTCTCCTGTGTGGGCAGAGGCATAGACAGCTTCAGAAAAGGTGTCGACTAACACGTGAACATACATCTGCCTGCCAAAGGGTGCAACGTGTGTCATATCCATTTGCCACACCTCACAGCTGTTCAACCCTCTGGGATTCACTCCCAAGCTTAGGGTGGGAAGTGCATGTGGTTGGCATGTGGGACGTCACCACAATCACCCAAGCCTGTTCACGGGTTAGGTGAATTGCCAAACTAGGCCAGGTGCATTCTGATGGAAGAGCTGGTGGCTCATCTTTGCCTGTTCAAAGATGTTTGGGAGCGGGGCCAGCTCTGCAGGTGCAGCAAGAACATCAGCCCTTCTGTTGCCCTCAGCTATGAACCCTAGCAGGTCTGTATGTGATCTGATGCACATCACATAAAATGGTTGCTCTTGGTGGGAGACCAAATTTACTAACTTTGAGAGCAAGTTAAATAGTGGAATGTTGGAGACCTCCTGCAATACAGCTTGTTCAGCTCTGGATACTACACCTGCTACATAAGCAGAATCTGTGACCTTCCCAGTGTGCACCTGCTTATTTATTACATTAAAAACAAATAGCCAGTGGTGTCCCTCTGAGGGGATGTGGGAAGACGGCCCTTTGCTACATGGGCCAGAGACATCAGCACTTGGATTTCTCTACAGAAAAACACAAATCCTCCCCATATGCCTTGGCAGCTCCAGTGCTTGTCCTCAGTGTATTTAATCTTAGTTTTACATGAAGTGTGGTCATACATACTCTAGAGAAGTGAAGACTGGGCCAGGACATCTGCTGCTGTGGCACATAGTCTTGGTGACACATCCCACCTCAAGCTGCTGCCACTGAAATCCCTCAGCCTCTGCTGAGTCCCAGAGGGTGACCGAGACCACTGGTCATGAGCTTCCCAGGGACTTGGTTTAACCCTTCCCCAGAAATGACTTTTCCTTGAAAGACTTTAGTTGGAAATTGGAGAAGGATCTGCATGGAGCCTGCCTGCATCCTGCTAAGGGATCTCCTCATGCTATGAAAACACTTCAGCAGGACAGAGGAGTATGTAACTTCTTATTAACTCCGGGATAGAAGCAGCAGTTTTCAGCCTGGATGGGTCGGCCGAGGAAGCAGTAACTGCCACACGATGGCATTGTCTGCTGCAGAGAGAGGCAGAGCTCTTCCAGCGAGAAAACTCCACAGCAGCCCTCCCCGGGAGCAGAGCACTCGTGTCCAGGATCAGGTTACACTGCCACTGGACTGGACTAATCCTCTCAAAATGGCTTTCCTAAAGGAGGAATCTCTGTTCCCAGCTCCTGGCTGAGGTGTTTGAGCAGGACAATCAGAGCCTGGCAGGATGCTACTCTCTTGCTGCAGCTTTGTACGAGGGAAGTGTCACGTTCCACTGAGGGAAACTGCGAGCAATTCTTTTAGAATTAGATGGTCAGGAACAAATTTAAGTCAACCGAGACAAACATTTCTTGGTAATGAAAAAAAAAAAAATAAAAAGGAGTTACTTTACTAAAGACAGTAAAAGAAAAGACGGAGCAAGAAGAAGAAAAATGGGAAAGGAATTGGTGGGGCTGGGCAGAGAGGGAGGCCTGGGTCGGTGGTGGGCAGGGCAGGGTTGGACACAGGTGGCTCAGGGACACAGAGACCAAGCACACACGGCATCGGTCAGAGACACAGGGAGACAGGACAGGTGTGAGGGCGAGGAAGATCCAGGGAGAGCCTCAGCAGGCTGGAGTCAAAGCAGAAACACAGGACACAAAAGGCCTCCAGACTTCAAAGCAAATCTCAAATCCTCTGCCCCCCAAAAGCAAAAAGCACAGTCTCCAAAGGACCCCCCTACTCCCCCAAAAACAAAAAGCAAGTTTCAAAAAAAAAACCCCACAGCTTGTGGCATAGTTATTTTTATGCCCCTGGGTGCTCCCAGAGCCTGCCTGCTGGCAGGACACCATTGGCTCAGTCCATTGCACCCCTGCAGTCCATCAGCAGAGACCTTTTGCCATGGATTGCAGAGTGTCTCTGGGGTGCAGTCTCTTCAGGACTCCCCTGCTGGCTGCTGTCACATGTGAGGACATGAACTGGCTGCCAGTCTCCTCAGAGACAAGGCTTTCTCCATCTTCTCCTCGGTGCCTCCTGGACATGGCACCTGTGCAACCCCTTCCCATGTGGGTTGAGACAAAAGTAAATTGGCTCCTCACAGGGGGTAATATGCTGTCACTGGTTTTGACACTGATGTGTCTGTGCCATGATTTCCCAATTAAAGGCCTCAATTTTCTCTTGCTTTAATGATTTAAGATTACCTCCTCCCTTTTAAGTTTAGTTGTTTCCTTTCTGATGTTGCTCGCCAGCAGCAGGGGATGTGATCACTGTAACTTTCCATGAGAATCTTTGCTAGAATTCTTGGCAGTTCCCTGTAAAAATCGGTAAGTCTTGGTTCTGTATTTATCTGAGGAGGGCTGAGGTGCCCCAGTTCATGTCTGCCTGCTCATCCAGGGCCGTCTGCTGGTTGTGCTGTTCAGTTGTTTCTGTAGAGCCTTTGAAGTGTCCTGCAGGCCTCAGTCTCTGTTGCCCTGAAGCTGGAGCATGACTGAAGTGTGTTCTGTGTCCCTGATGCTTCTCACCCACACTGCCTCAGACCACTGAACACTGAAAACATTTCTTGCCTGTCCTAAAGGAATGCTTTCTTTGGATAGGGTACATACTTTCAAAAGTAACTCAAACCTTTTTGAACAGCTTCACATGGATTTCTCTTTTGATGTGCTTGCTTCCCATGAGTTGATACCAGAGTCTTTTCTTTAGGTATGTCTGTAGGGCACTGCCTTTTGTCTCCTTTTCTTCATGTTCCTACCCACACTTCTCTCTCAAAATAGAGGTGGTTCAACACCCCCACCACCACCACCTTCTTACAATAAGAGAAATATCCTGCAGTGTTGACTTTCTGGAGCACTGTTCATCTTTCCTAGCTAATAATTGCTTCTCTTTCGACTTGATTAACCCAACAGTAAGTTTATCTTTTCTAAACTGGAGAAATTAAACTCTTGAATTAAAGATTTGAAAGTAGTGTAAGTCTCTTTCATCTTCCTCCTAAGGTGGTGTCTTCAAGGTGATTAGACATCCAGCCTCTTAGTGCAGAAATTCCTTTTTGGACTACACATATTTGACAATCCCACTGATTTCAAGGTCTTTGAGGACACTTGGGTGCCATTCAGCAGAAATAATCTTGATGCTGCAGCTCAACCAAGAAGATAGTTGTTGGTATTTGGATCTGATTTAGTAACACAATGCCCCTTCTCCAGCTGAGATTCCAGATACTAGTCAGCATCTCCACATTTAAAGAGAGATGCTGGCTCATTACCTACCATGAAAGGACATTGCTTAGCTCATGGTTAAAATATGAAACCAGAAGGTTTCTGTATCTTTTTCTTACATGGGAAAAAAAAATAAATCTAGTTTTATAGTGTAAAATACCAATTTCCCTAGAAACCTCATTTTCCTTTGTCCTGACTTCATTTCCCATGTCACTTCTTCCTAACTTTTGTGACTGTAGATGTAAACTGCATTTTGAATTATTTCTTCAAAGACTAAGGCAAATGCCAGCACTTTTACTGTGATTTTAGAAAGACACTCATGCTGAATTCAAAACTCTTGCCTAAAATGGTTTCCAGTTTTAATTTAAATCATCTGATAAATCGATCAGCTAGACTTTAGATCTAGAATTACCTCAGAGTAAGGGGAAAGTAAACTGCATGCTTAGGATGTAGTTGTTGCCCTTCCATTTTACCCTGAAAGAAAAAAAGGTTTATCCAGAGTGCCCAAGTTTTCTTGCAGGTTTCCTTACACTGGATTAAAAAGATAAAGCAAATGATAGTTTACATGGGTACTCAAGTATGTCATGTCATACAGGGAGATAGCAGGTAGGATCTAAACTTCCACAGAGGAAGATCATTTAATGAGGACTTTAAAGACCTCTACTGATGTCTCAAAAAGACAAAAATTCTTAAAATGTGCAGATATCACAATCAGGCAATGCCAGGACATTGTGGCAGCAAGCAGTCCCCATTTTCACCCCTTAACTGGGACTTCAAAAGTCTCATGTGTCCAAATTCTACCATTCATCTTTAAATACCTTCTCTGATCACTTTTTTGTGATAGTCCACAACTTACCAACATTCTAATCCATCTTCACAATTTCTAGAGGGAGAAGAATACAAATGCTTCCCTGATACAACAAGATGTGTTGTCTGCCTTGCATCTGCAGCCACATCCTACCTTGCTAGCAAGGTTTTCTCTTAGAACACAAACTTTGCCACAGTGAAGGAAGTCTGAAAATGCTCTATGGGCTCTCATCTCCTGACCTCTTCCCGTCAGAATTTCCAAACACACTGACAAACCCTGGAGTTTATTTGATCAGATCTGATTTCTGAAAAGACTGGGACACTGAAGAATCATTTGTCTAGGTTGCAACCTGGAAGGTTTGCTATGCAGCATTTACATTAATTTTGTCTCCCAAAATCACCTTTATTTAACATTTAGCTGATTATTATTGAAAAGCACGTCTGAAATTATGCCAGTACTTCTTCAAAGCCCCTAAATGATGTCCAGGTGTTAGAAACATAAATTACTTGTTGGTAGAATTGCTAAGTCTAGGGCTTGACAGGCTTCAATGATCTCAGATCTGGGGGAGTTTAGCAAAGCTTGGGAAGAAGGTTGTGCTTCTGATAGCAGGCACAGAGAATGCAGAATTTAAAGCCACAAGGACACTTGGCAGAACTCCCAAGATAAGGAAGAAACTAACAAAGTCAGCTCAGCAACTGTGATAAAACCAACAAGGTAGAAGGCAATTCAGACAGGGAAATATTGCAACTACCAACTCACAGCCACTGACCCAAGAAACCCTGTGACTGAAAAGAGAAAGACTGAGCATAGGACTAATTAGCATGGGAAGCCAAAGAATCATTTAACCAATCAAAGGTAGAATACCAGTGAATAAGAGAACCAGCTAGCTTTTAGCCAGTGAATACTGATGCCTTTGTTTGCCAAAATGGTGTGAAGTTTTGATGGTCAGAGAGCCAACCTCTTGTGGTTTAACCCCAGCTCCCTACTTGGCACAAACTAGAGCAGAAAATAGAAATACCTCGCCTTGGTGTGTGAATTGGCACCGTGCAATGGGCAGCGAGCCCACACTGGGGTGAGAGAAGAAACAGAATGGCACAGTCAGTCCTCTTGTGCAGTTACACTGCTGTCAGCAAATGGTCCCATTTCAGACTACAATGCCATTTTTCCCATTATCTTCCAGTACAGTGGTACCTACAGCTACAGATGGGATAAGTACACAGAATCACAGAATCATAGAATGGTTTGGGTTGGAAGGGGCTTTAAGGGTTACATCATGCCAACCCCCTGCCCTGGGCAGAGACATCTTCCACTATCCCAGAGTGCTCCAAGCCCCAGTGTCCAACCTGACCTTGGAAACTTCCACCTGTGGGGCAGCCTCAGCATCTCTGGGCAACCTGTGCCAGGCCCTCACACTCACAGTAAAGGATTTATTCCTAATATGCATTCAAAATCTACTCTCAGTTTGAAGCCATTCCCCCTTGTCTTGTCACTCCAGGTCCTTGTAAACAGTCCCTCTCCATCTTTGTTGGAGCTCCTTCAGGTACTGGAAAGATACAGTTAGGTAGCCCTGAAACTTCTCTTCCCTGGACTGAACAATCCTAATTCTCTCAGCCTTCCCAAAGTCGTAAAACTAGAACACTTATCCTAGTGTTATTATAAATATTTGGTACTGTGCCATTATCAATAGTATAAGCTTACCCAAAGAACTTTACTAGTACACTTAACTATAAAATAAGGATCTACTTCTCTAGATGAATATGGCATTAAGATTTTTTGTGCCTGTTTCCTAATTTATGAGTTTACTTATTAAAATCAGTATAAAGAGAAGACAGCTGTGGTTTTGGTTTTGCTGTGGATTTACTCTTACAGGCAGATAAACCCCACACACTTTCTCATTCTCTCCTCTGCTGTGGTGCAGAGAGTGAGAAAGGTAACACTGAGAAAACTTGTGGGTTCAGATAAAGACAGATTAGTAAGTGAGGGAAAGCTTCATGTACAAGCAAAGCAAAATAAGGAATTATTCCCTGCTTCCTAGGCAGGCAGATGTTTGGCCATCCCCAGGAAAATAGGGTCTCAGCCATAACCCCAAATGTTCCCCCTTTCCTCCTCCTTTCCCCCAGCAGTGCTTGCTCAGCAAGATGGAACAGGATTCCCCTTCCATCTGGTGGGGTGTCCCAGCTGTGCTCACTCCCAGCTCCCCTGCACCTCCTTGGGTGTGGGAGAAGCAGAAAAGGCCTTGACCCTGTGTAAACACTGCTCAGCAATAACAAAAACACCAGTGTGTTATCTGTGCCGTTGAGGCTGTAAAGCCAAAACATGGCATCACACCAGCCACTATGAAGAAAAATAACTCCATTGCAGCAGAACAGAATACAGGTTTTGAACCTTGCCTGCAAACTCAAAGGCATTTATTCAGTGAAAATCCCTGTTTCTAGCAGTCCAAGTGAGATCCAGCCTAGAAGCTATGTAATGAACAGTTCCATTAGCATCTTAAGAGTGCTCAGAGGAAACCAATCTCCTAATAAGCTTGTGTTTATGTTTGGTTTTATGGGTAATTTTTTCTCCCTCCATGGGGAGAGTAGAAAAGAATACAGGGAGAGTAGAAGAGAATACAGCAGCATGCTCAATTGGTTTATTAAAATCAATGAGTTAGAAAGCAGTAAGTAGCTATGGAACTGAGGAAAAGAGAATATTAACAGACCATGATAAAACACTCCATAGAAAACACAGTTATGCTAAAGAGTATCCTTTTCCTTTCTCCAAAAGGCCCATCACAGAGGGCACAACCAGGGTGGTACAGAAAGCTTCATCAAGAGCTTGTGGGAGAAAAAAAGGGTATTGTAATGCCTATGGAAATTCTGTGCAGTGACAGAGCTCTTGTAAGAGCTGTAAATTAGTACAATGCCTTCAGGTTTAAATCCAAGCTAGAAGCATCCCTGCTCCCAGAGCAGCAACCTTTCTGTCACTGCCCTTGGACTGCAGCTTCAGAAACAGTCCTCATCTTAGAAAACCTAAAAGCTCAATATGGTTTTCTTCAGCAGATTCAGGAGCTCCTGTATTATACATGTAAATACTTAACAAGGAAAAAAAAAAAAAAAAAAAAAAAAAAAAAAAAAAAAAAAAAAAAAAAAAAAAAAAAAAAAAAAAAAAAAAAAAAAACAACAAAAAAAAAAACCACAACAACAAGAACCTCAAAAAGATAAAACAGCTTGTAATTTGTAGAAAGTAACTGATCAAAAATACCATGTGTTATTAGATTGGTCTGAAGATGATATTCACAATTTTCCTTGGTGATATTGTACACTGCACTGTAACACTAGATAACAATTGAACACAGCCAATAGGATAACTGGATACGCTTTTCAGACTTATTCTTAGTATTCATTGAATTATGCATTGAATTCTCATTCTTCTGTACACTTCAGCTCTGCTCTAAACTTCAGAGACACTTTTTCACAAGCTTCTAACAAGTTACTCTGGATCCATAATTACTGAGAACAAATGGAGTCAAAATGCCAAGTGGGATTACTCTTTCTCAAAGCCTGGAGTCACACAGAATGAAGCAGTACATAAATGGGCATCTCCATGCACATAACAATCTAGTTACTGAACATAGTACCTACAAAGGGAGATTCAACATGTGCAATCATTTTTTTACTTTTGCTACAAATTACCTAAAAGAATAAGCTACAAATTGTATCTTGAACTTGTTTAAATTCAGGGCTGGCATTGCAATACCCTAAAAAATTTTAAGGGTACCTGGTGCTGGTACAGTAATACAAGAGAACTGTAAGTGTGTATTACTAGTTGTTATTCATACTAGGTAAAAATGGCAACTCAGCTTTACAAAGCAGGAAACAAGTAATGGAGAGTTGTTTTCTTTTTTCTTCATTTCTTCAGCTGAGTACCAAAAGAAAACACAGAACTTCAGTGTTACTACCAAAATAATATATACTTTTTGCATAGTAAAAAATATTCAGAGTTTTTAGAAAACACAACAGAAGTGTTGGAATGTATAAACAGTGGAAGATATTGAACAGTATTTTTACATTATACTGAATCAGCCAAACATATTGGATAGTACAGCTTGAGGAACAAGGATATAAAATAAGTTTTGTTAAAAGGGCTTATTTTAGTCTCTATGTGATAACTGTCATCACCATGATGTAAATACTTCACAATCCATTTAATTTTTCCTAAGTTGTGTTGCTTCGTGATCAGCTATGATTTATTTAATTTCTGTTGTACCCATCACTGAATTATCTGAGCACAATCTCTGAATAAGGCAAATGGTAAAGTAGTAAAGGGCTGCAATAACTGAGCAGCCAACAGGGTAAGTCACATTGGCATATATTGGCTTTGCCAAATCTTCTGTGAGGGCTTTGGGTTCTTTTCCTCTTTGGTTTAAAATGCAACACATTTCCATTACTTCTGATGATGCCAAGGAGCTCTAAACTGCATCTGCTAAAGGGAACTGTACAGTTCTTTTTAGTGCCTATGATCAGAGAATTGCCTCATTGCTGCTATGATTCATACAGAGCTTCACCAACAAGAGAAAGCCCCTGGCCAAGATAAAATAAAATAATACAATTATCTTTATGTAAATTAACCTTAGGAAATGGAGGCCTCTTTTGTTCTTAAAAAGCCCAAACAAATACGTCTAGCATTCTGTACTCTTGGAGATTCCTTTGGAAATATCTTTGTTAATACATTCTACACAGGGATACAGGTGAGAAAAGACATTAAATTTCCTATTTAGTGAAAAGACAGCAATTTTCCTATTGATAAGAGACGCTGTGGACAATAGGGCATAACAACAGCTGAAATAGGTGTTCTGAACATGTTCTCAAAACATAACTTCTTTCAGATTTCTTTTCAGCACTAGACAGAATTCGATGGGAATAGACTGTAAAAAGCCCAATGTTTTGGAACTCAGTGTATTAAAAACTGCCTTGATTATGCATTAAAGCAGCCAGAACATACATCCCTGTGATTTTCTGATTTAATTTATAACTACTAAAAAAAGAAATAATTTAAACTAACAAAAATGTTAATAATACTTTATTCTAAAGACAAACATTATTTATGCCCCACAGAAAATTAAGGAGATAACAATTGCATTCTAACTGAGGATTTGTTTTTGCCATTTATGTGTTACTTCCTCTGAGCAAGGTGGTTAGCCCTTATTCAAGTCTTCTTGTTCCTGTTGAGAAGGGAAACTGATACAATGACATCAGGTCTTTCATGAACACAAACCTCATGGTTCTTCCAAAAAGAAGTGGGGTCAAGGACCTAATGAGTTTCTCGTGGGGGATATTTCATTTGCACAATGGTCCAGGGGTGGTTTGGTTTGGTTTCATCTCCACACAGCATCAAACCTTGCATTTAACTCATCTACTTCAGTTTTTGATCAACCTCCTAGCAGGTCTTTGTTTCCACCAGCAACTTCAAATTGTTCCTCTGACTTCCTCCAGGAGTATGGCAATACTGCACTCATATTTATCCTGAATGGCTGCTCCCCTCCATGAAATTCACCCTGAACCCTCAAAACAGTATGTGATGTACTCAAATACAGGTTCCTTTGCTGAACAAAGGAACACTATGTTCTGAAAATAAAAGATCTGAATCAGGAGGAAATGTTGACTGCGACTGCCAGCATTTATCCACAAGTGCACTGCTCCATTTCCCTTCCTTTCTGCAGAGCATTTTAAACATCACTGTCTCAAAGAAGAGAAATCCCCAGCTTGACCAGCAGGTACAGATGGTGATGAAAGAACTCTTAATTCCCTTTTGCTCAGGTTCTCACAGCATGTTCATTAATATTGTCACTGCTTGTCTATACTCATCAGATCGAGTTCTGGTTTTCAGTTTTACAGGTCCAATCCACTGGCTGCTGAAATCAGTGGAAAGCCACCCCTGGAATGCTTTGAGTGAAGCCTGAAGTGGCAGGAATGGCATTCCACAGCCTGTCTCTAGAGTAGTTAAATCTACAGTCAACTGTCAGAATAAATCCTGCTTTTACATCAGTGTATGCTTCTGTACTGCATCATCAAATATTCTTAAAGAAGTGCTCAGGAATTAAATCAAACTGATGGAATCATGATTATGCAAAAATATCTGCTACATGTTACTTTGGTTGCCACAACTGACCTGTTCAATTTCTGGTTCTACCATACATCATGTCTCTACAAAATGGCCATCCTTCAACATTTTGACTTGCAAACAGTACACGGTGAAGGCATTTAGGATAAATTACTTTTGGTTCAGGACCAAGAGGGAATAGAGATAGCTTTAAATCAATATGGGGAGGCTTAATTAGAAGACTCACAAACCATTGCAAAACAAATGCAGATTGAAGGCCCAGATTCACTTCTTTGGCTGCTGCAGGCTGCTGGAGTGATGTGAGCGAGCTGTCCCCAAGTCTCTTCATCATTCTGGATGTCTCTTAGTTGCCATATGTTATCTGCTTTACTTTCCCCAGCCACTCCACACTTCACCATTCATTTGAGTTAGAACTGTAACAAGATGCCAGCAGAGTGAATCATTTGGAGACAAGTGCATGTTATTCTTTATTCAGCTGCTGCCCGCCTGGTCATGCATTCCAATGTCCAGATCTAAAGTGACAGAACCTTGTATTCCCCATTACAGCACTGAATTAGCCAAGTGTAGGGAACAGGGAGGGGATGTTCATGGCATTACCAGGGGAAAAAGGAGAGGGAAAAAGGTTCCTGATCTTTAAAACTGTTAGACCTCTCCACACACTGATACTTGGAATGAAGTGATTGGCATTGCTTTAATATGTCACAAATAAAATTCACGATGGTGTTAATGAGCTGGTTCTGAGTCTTTGTAAAAACATATCTTAAGGAAAACTTAGGAGTTGTTTTGAGGCATCAGAGTTCACTTTTGATAAAATCTGTTTGAACTTCTTGAGGTAATGAACCTAGTGAAGCTTCCCTGAGGCAAGTACTATTTCTCCTTTGCTCCTAACATGTATTTATTTACTGCTTCATTTATGGCAGGCTTAGATGACAAATTCTCAGAAATGGCCTTTAAAAATACTTTGTCTAAAAGTTTTCACAAATTAGAGAGAAAAAAATCCCCGAAATTGCAAAAGAATATGAAAATTCTCTCCATTCCTCCACTATCTCACTTTGCTACTGTTAATGAAAATTGTTTATCCCCACTACTTGTTATAGTTAAGATATTTCTAATGTTTCTGGCTTCCTTCAAATACTTGAACACTGAATGAAATAAATGCTCATTGTGAAATTAAGGAGTATTTATGAACTCAGATCATTACAACTCCACAGCCTAAAGAGAGGGTGGTCACAATCCCCAACAGATGACAGAAAGGTCCTGAAGCTTCTCAAGAGCTCAGCTGCTGCAGGTGGGGTGGTTTGATGGAAGAACTGTGCCCACAGGGCAGTCTGCAGGACCACACCATACACACAGCATGCTGCAATGAATTTTGGAACTCCATGAATACATGCATCATTTTAGGCCGATTTACTCCAACAGTGGGGCCATCCACAAATTGGTACAGGGATCTAATGCTGAACTCAACAGACACTTCATCAACATCCATACAACCACAACCAGTGATCCCCCAAAATCCAAGCTCAGCTACCCCAGGGGAGGCTGCAGGCACTGCCCCTCATTATCACAGAGCTGCCTGGCTGATGCCTGAGCCTCCCTAGGAACCCAAACCAGGACAGTCCCAGGGAGCTCTGGTGGGTGGTTGCAGCACACCCTGTGTTCACATTAAAGGATTTAGCTCCCCACAGGAACCAGCAAAGAACAGCATTGATCACCAAGTAAAGATCTGTTGCATAAAGGCTTAAAAGTGCTCTACAGCAGGGTCTCAAGCTTGTGTTTCTTGCTGCAAAGCTGTGTGTGAATCATGAGGCAGCGGCACTGAGTGCTCACCCAGCTGGCCCCGAGAAGAGCTTCAGGACAAGGAACAGGGAAGGTGACTCTGCACCCGGGGCTCCCCAGTGAGGATCAAGAGCCGGGCACCTCGAGTGGAGATTTAATCCACCACGCCTGGGGCACAGAGGGTGGCTGGTCCAACCAGGCAGCCTGGCCTCACGCTCTGCCCAGCGGCTTCGGGCTCTGCGCTGGCCTAAGGTGGCAGTGGGGCTGCTCAGCCTGGAGAAGAGGAGACTCAGGGGTGACCTTATCCCTCTCTCCAACTACCTGGAAGGAGGGTGGAGCCAGGTGGGGATCGGGCTCTTCTCCCAGGTAACAAGTGACAGGACTTATTATAGTTGCACCTCAAGGGAAGTTGAGGTTGGACATTGGGAAGAATTTCTTCACAGAAAGATGATGAGACATCGGAACGGACTGACCGGGGGGCAGTGCAGCCCCCACCCCTGGAGGTGTTTAAGGACTGGACGTGGCTCTCGGTGCCACGGTGCGGGTGACGAGGCGGGGCTGGGTGACACGCTCGGACCGTGCGATCTCAGAGGTGCTCTCAAGCGGCCCGGTTGTGTGTCTCGGTGTCGGGGCCCGCAGCGGGCGCTGTCCGGGCCGGCGGGGCGGCG
>WEIU01017021.1:493575-597302 GCA_013389925.1 Aegithalos caudatus | reverse complement strand
TATTCCCAGACAGTCAGGGCAGACTGTTCTTCCTAGATTGCTGCTTCTTAGTGCACATGTTCCTTCTTGAAAATAGGATTAATTTTTTTGAGTGAGAAAAGCTACACTAGGATCTTACTACACAACTTGATGTTTACCAAAGACTGAATTAATTTTGCCTAGGCAAGCATTTATCTTTTGTTGTCCTGTTCTGCTATGTGAAAACGTGGTGCTTCTGGAAGATAAATTCCAAGGTGAAGGCTAAGTTGTTTACTTTAGGAGTAAGTTGTGTTAAAAATGTTACTGGTACGGAGGAATGATCTTGTTTTCCATCATGTATCAGTGGATCTGCTTCAGATTTGGAATATCCTGGTAGGTTAATGTTGACCTGTACAGATGCTGTGCTTTCCATCCAGTTCTTAATGGGGCTTAAAAAGTTTGTGACCTATGTGAGTATTCCCCCTAGCAAGGTGTTGCCTATGAAAAATAGTGATATCAATCAATCTGTGTGAGTACTAATACATAACAGGCTGGGATTTTTTGCATTCACATTTGATATTGGGTTGGGTTTTTTTTCTCTCTACCAGTCACAATGGGAAGTGCAAGAAATTCTGTGCTAAGTGAATAGAATTAATGGTAGCGTCATAGCTGTTGGGAAGCTCATTTTGCTATCAAGCTGGGCTGTATTTTCATTTGAGAACAGTCTGTCTTGTTTCCTGAGTGATTTTTTTTCCCAGCCATTGGGTTAACAAAAGTTAACATTATTAGCACATGGATATATTCCTCTAAATGTGTCAGGGGTTTATAGCATTTTCCAGTACCTGTATGAATTCCACTGTCACAAAACCAGTAGCTGGGTATGTATCACAAATAGCAAGCTACCTGCACAAGAATGCTTGGCTGTAAAATAGAATCAGGGCTCAGGGCTGCAGTGTCAGTAGAGCTGTGAGTTGCACACGTGCTGTTTGACATCAGCAGACCTGCTCAGCTGCTCCACAGGTAACTGCCGGGTTGCACAATGCTCCCTGTGTTTTGGGAGCATCCCTTTGGGCTGGGGGAGCCTGCAGCCTGGATAGCATCTGCTTGTCATTCCTGACTGGAAATGGCCACAGGGCTGAAATGTCACCAGGTCACCAAAGGGTGCTTCCAGGCAAGGCTAAAACAATTTGCTGATCTTCTTGACCCAAGGCTGTAAATGGAGAGGATTGATTGGGATGATGATGGACTTGGGAGAGCGAGTGAGAAGGGGCTTGGCTTTGCCCAGGGCAGCGTGCTCATGTTCATGCAGGCAGTGCTGAACACACCCATGGTGGGTTGCTCCAGTTATCAATACTTCTTACAAATCACCTTTTCTGTTGAGTCAGTTTTGTAGTTGACCACTAGAGATGATTATTGCATTGACAAAGTAGTGGAGAAAAACAACCTTTATTTTAAGAAGGATACACACGTGCTTAATAAATAGTATATGCCAGTAGAAGAGCAAATTCTGTGTGGTCTTTGAATTCCCTGTGGATAAAGCCAATTGAATTGTGTGTCTAGACCTGTTAAGTTGTGTGTATACACTTTGTAGTATGGTACTGGAAATGGAAGAGATGGAGGATACGTTGCTATTAGCACTAAGCCAGATGAATAATTCTTTTGAAAGTCTGGAATATCAGTGATCCAATTGAAAATGTGTCAGCTGAGATGAGTCATGTGTTAGCCTCATTCAGTGACTAAGAAATGGAACAGCCATCAATGTCCAAGCTGAGTCACATCTTCTGCATATTTCCTGAAATAATTTTTGATTGATAATGATGAAGCCGTTGAAACGCCTGTATTTGTTTGTATTGTAATTTGCAGGCAGCAGAACATTGGTATACAGAATGTTTAAAAGATGAGACAAGTAGCTGGAATGAATGGAAGCCTTATTTC
Organism: Aegithalos caudatus; assembly: GCA_013389925.1. Lineage (NCBI taxonomy): Eukaryota > Metazoa > Chordata > Aves > Passeriformes > Aegithalidae > Aegithalos > Aegithalos caudatus. Next base: position 595,409 of record WEIU01017021.1, on the reverse strand, counting down.
AGATAGGTTGTGTCACCATATATGCAATGGTGTCCCATAATTACCTCCCTCTTGTTCTACTTTCTCTTATAATTATTTCTTCCTTGTGCTGCTGTACGTGTGCTTCATGAGGAATGAGGCAGAAGTGACCCTTCTGACTCTGCAACTGTGAGATAACAGCACTTTAAAAAAACTGGAGCAGACAAAAGAAATCCTAAGTGTAACTGAGTAGCAGACAGCGAATAGGAGTTGCTCCTAAAGGCAGTCTTCTTCATATGGTGTTGGTTTCTGCATAAAAAGCATGAAACCTGGTAATTTTAAACCTTTCCTTTATATATATAGATATGGTTGGTTTTGTTGTTGTCTGGGTTTTTGTTGTTTTGTTTTTTGTTTTGTTTTAACTGAAAGATTGGGCTGTTTGCTGGCTGGGGTTAAGAGGAAGGATTTTAAGAATGTATAACTCAGTAGTCCTCTTGTTTGGTCTGTGACATTTCATTAATTTCAGTAGTTAATTTCAGTGGAGTTTTACAGTGAAATAAGAAAGACAGATCAAAAGCAGCACCTCTCCAAACAAAAGTGTCATGGAGTGGTCTCCATGATTTGGGATTTTGCAATGGAAAATATTGGGCATCCTTGAATGTGTGAGATGGAACAAGGAGAAGCAAGTTGACTGTTGCTTTCCACAGTTAAGAAAAGGGAAATAAAAATGCAGCAAAACTAAACCACAAATATAGAGAATAATATTCAAGGCCCTCAAAAATACCTGGTGTCAAGGTAGAGCATTGCAGACTGAGAAAGTCAGATTCAGATTCAAGGATAATTCCATATTTGATAAACTCTGCCTCCAGTAATGCACAGTTCAGCCAGTCTGTGCAGGTCACAGAGACATCCCTGCTCTGTCACAGGAAGGTTCTTGCAGAACCTCTATGTCAATGTATTGATCTTGGTAATTCATATCCTTCCCTGTCTTCATTTGCATCCAGCTCTTGATGTAGGATTAAAACCATGCTGTGTACTGTTTGTCACTGGATTGCTTTGCAGTTATACTTCTCTCTCCACATATGCCCTTCCTTACAGTTCAGGAGTCACTTTGGCTGCACACCAGAACAGGCTATGCTTGTTTGCACTGGTACAAGAAATAAATTGTGTTTAATCTCTAAACCCATCTCTCTTCATGAGACAGATTTTCTTGTGATGTTCTGTGCAGCCAAACCTTTCCTGAATCTGATGTTGATTGAGTCCTAATGAAAGAGCTGAGTGTCTTGGGTGTAGTTACAAAACTTGCCCTTTAAAACTTTAGGCCCTCCTGGTTATTCTAAGGAAAAACAAGTCTGAGTTGACCAATACACCATAATCATGCTTTCAGATCTACTGGTCTTCAAATTTCTCAGGTAAAATAAAACCTCTGTCCTTCCTCAGAAGTGGAGAAGAATAGAAATAAATGCATGTATGAGAGTAGCAGGGATGCCACAACATGTAAGAATATAAGAGATAAAAGGGAATGAAGAAGAAACTCTATAAAGTGACTAGAAATTCTTAGAAAGCCTGGTCAATATTCCATGTTTCAACTAGTAATTAAAACAATAAGAACATGTTACTTACTGCTTACCTTGTGTAGTGTTTTTTCTTCTCTTATCACACCTGTTCTAGTGTGAGACCTCATCAGTTCATTGTAATAGAGATGAATTCTCACTATAATTTTCCTGCATTTTATTCCCCTTCGGGGAAAAAAAGCAGGTGAAAAAGAAATTGAAATAGCACAGAACTGAACTGCCAGTATTATATCATTAGATAGAGAACTGAATATTTGCCTTCTCAAAAACCGTCTGACAATTTACTTCATGAGAAGGAATCTGTTTGTGACCATTGTCATTAGCAAAGAGCAATGGCCTTTGCATATCCACCTGAGTCCTTCCTACTTGTTATCACACCAGGGGCGTGTTCCTGCCCAGATTCCCTCCTCACAGTCCTGCCTCCAGCTGCCTTTCCTTGCAGGAATGTAGGGAGAGGTTGACTTTCTGTTAAACACTTGCAGTGTGGAATGATGCATTTAAAAGACCATTGCTGAAGGTTAATGTACACAGACAGTGGTTGCCACCATCACTGCTGTGGGATTTCTGGGTTTGTGGTTTGTTTTGGAGTTTCTGTCTGTTTGTGCCTCTTCCCCAAACAATGGCTTCCCTGCAGGCATTTTGCTGTTTGGAATTTCTCTTGCATTATTAACATCACAGTGGCAATGCAGGAGGTGATCTTATCCACTGGATAAGAAGTGACCTTTCCAAAATAATTTCAAATTTTCCAACTTAACTACGTGAAAACCCCTCCTAACCTTCCATATCATTGATATTATAAGCTTTTTGTATGAGCATGGTGAAAGTTGTGGATTGAGGTTGCTCTTAAACCCTCCACCACAATTATGAATGCTTACATTTGGTGGGATTTTTTTCCCCTCCCCAGTGACCTACATCCCATGAATGCCATGCTGTCTTCATGCTAGGGCAGTGTGTCTACTCTGTCTGTTAATTTGTTGGGTCTGTTCAGTCTGTGTCTTGATTAGTATCTGACTAAGGCTGCATCTAACAAATCCTTGTGCCCATCAGTGATGTGACATATCCAGGCAGTTGCTGGCATCACATGTGTGAGTAGGACTGGCTGTGTGCTTGGCTAACCAGAAAAACAGGGCTGTGTTTTGGAACTATGGATTCATGCCGAAGTATATTTCAGCTACTTAGGAGTTTTAAAGTTTTAACTGTGGCATTAAGGCCAGTAATCAATATAAGCACATTGTAGATAAGTGGTGCTGCTCTTTTTTTTTTTTTCTTCTTTTTTTTTTTTCTTTTTTTTTTTTTTTTTCCCTAGAAAACCACAAAATTTTCCTTAATAAAATTGGATGGCATACAAAATACAATGCAGAAGTGCTTTAGGATTTTTGCAAAGCTGAGACTGCAGGAAAGGATGTGTATTTTTTTCTGAGCAGCAAACCTGAGGACTTCAAAGACCTAATAACTTTTGAAAAAATGTACAGACATGATCCAGGAAGGAACAGTTTTAAAACAAAAGCCTATCTGGTACTTAGTAAGTTCATGCCAGAGTTTGGACTCCTGCCTGAGACAAGCACAAGATGCATTCCTGGGGTCACATCAAAGGTTAGGACAGTTAGCTCATGTAGCTCCCAGCCCAAAACAACTATAATGTGTGAGGCTTAGGGTTTTCTTCTTAAATTGACTTGGCTTTACTTGCCACCCAGTAATGCATCTGTAGAAATTACAGTGTTTCAGTGTACTGGGCTCTGAAATGCCCTGTGTGAGCAGTCTGGTCAGTTCAGGGCTGCTGGCACCCCAGGCTCAGCATCCCTGACTGGGAATGTCTGCTGGGTCCCTCTTACCTTGCAGAGCCCAGATTTTTAATGCTGCCCTGGAGTTTTCTGCCTGTCCCATCACTTCAGTCCTTTTCCTCCTCTACTTTGATCTGTGATAATAGTCCTGATTTTATTTTTTTCCCTGTGTTTTGCAGTGGTTTGAACTTTATTGATTTGATGGTGCGACAGGGGAACATCGACAACCCTCCTAAGACTCCTCTTGTTCCTGGGTTTGAGTGTTCTGGAATTGTAGAAGCTCTTGGAGACAGTGTGAAAGGATTTGAGGTAATGTTTTTTTATTTTCAAAGTGAGAGTTATAAGTCTCATTTAAAAAATCACCAGTTCCTAATCCCTTCTGCTCTGTCAGTGACAGCAGCCTTCACCACCGTGTTGAGATTTAAAAGGTCAATTTTTCCTTGCTGCTTCCCAAGTGTGAGAATGACCTCTTGAATTAGTTTCTGAAACCACCACTGTCATCTCCCTCAAATCCTTCCTGAAAACTCACTTGTGCCATGTGCACATCCTGATGGCTAAATAGGAGCAGGAAAACATGACTGATGTCTTTTAATAAAATGAAAGAAATTAAGTTAACTTGTTAGGTTTCTTTTCTTGGCCATGTTTCCTGTCATCACTGCTCTTTTCCTCAAAGCCCAGGTGCTGCTGACTCTGGTTCCAGCTTTTGATCTTGAGTTAACAGAGCCTTGTTTAAACATTGCTCCTTAAAACTGTGTGCATTAATGAGGTGCAGATTAAATTAGGATCCTGATTCTGGGTATAGGGCTTAGTCTGAAAAACATTTCACCTGACAGGTTGTGATAAATGACAAGTAGTTGATCTATATAGTGAAGCTTTCATAAGTTGTTATGGACTCTTTGGTATCTCTTATTGCATTTAAGTAGCATTTTGTCCTGCCTCCTATTCCATTATTCATATTAAACATCTATATTCACTGCAAATTTGCACTCTATTGCCTAAGTAGGTTGAAATTTTTGGAAATAAATCCTGAGTTAATACATGTCAATCCTATCTTAGTTATTTGCAGAGTCAGTCATGTCAAAAGGTAATCAAATTTTCTGAATCCTTATTATATCTGGATCTTAAGAACATATAAATATTTTGATCTGAAGACAAAATTTTTCTCAAACAGCTAAAATTTGTCAGTTGAATGAAGGTAGTGGCCAGTTTAGTTTAAACTGTTTTCAGTGGTGAGATCTTAGGGGATTTGTCTCAGTTCCCTTCCTGCCCCGTATCTGCCTTGAAACAAGTTGAAATCTTTCAATGTTATTTTGTTCCAAACAACAACTGAATGATAATTTTGCTGTTTGAAAACCTTTGCTACTTCTGTAGTTCTTAGTACTTTAGTACTTCATAGTGCTCCATATCAAAGAATATTCCCTGAAAGGAGTCTAGAAAGCCTCTGCTCCAGATCAGTACTCTCATTTTTAAAGTTCTTGCTATTTTTAAAGGGCATCATGAGGCTACAGCATATGGTGCTTGTTTGAATAACACTGCACCTGACTGAATATAGTGTCTCTTTTTAAAGTGATGTCTTTGTTCTGACTGTGGAGCATCTTTGTGCACTGGTGTAGTCCCTGTAATTGAAACAAGCAGTAGTATTTCATTTTTTTGCATATAACCTTCATAGCCATGGTTGTGTTTGAGTGCTCTGGAGAAGGGTCCACACTCAGAGAGACAGCTGTGCTTGGGTATGAATCCATCAGCAGGAGAACGTGCCTCAGGGATGATGGCAGAACGTTCTGTTGGTTTCTTTATGGAATTCTTGCACAAAGTAGGGGCACACCAGATGCTTGGTGTCTCCTCAACATATGTTGTTACCTCTGTCCACAGCAAAGATTGCACCCTGGATCTTCTGGCCTCCTTTCCCTGGGGGGATCTCTTCCAGTTCAAGCCCTCCTAAAATAGCTGTAATGCCTATTCCTTCTCCCATTAAAAGAAAAAGCTGTTTTCTGAGGATGACAGCTGTATCAGGCCTGATCTCTCTCCAGTTTTGGGGATGATTCTCAGAAGTGAGGTCTAATCTGACTAGGCTCTGAATAGTGCCTGTGGTAAAATGTGATAATTAATGTTACCGAGAAATCCCTTGGGAAATCACCAAGAGGGACTTCTCTGCATTCTTTTTGGTAATAATTTATGATTTATGGCAAAGATATATGGCATATTAACATTGGCACTAATTAATCCTAGCAGACTTTCTATTTTAGATGCTTCTCTAAGAGCAAAAGTGAACCACAGAGTGATTACCAGTGAGGCATTGTTAATTTGAATGTTTCTCAAAGGGAGGAGGCATTTCAATGAAATTGGAATGACAGCTCTGTTTCAGCATTCTCATTCTAAAAGGGACAAACCCTTCAGAACTGTCAGCAGCACCTTAGCTTTGAGCAAACCTGCAACATCCCAAAACAAAAGTGGTGGCTCAGGAGACCAAAATGTGCTTGTGCTGTAAACGTTTGCCTGAAGGCAAAAGTGTTGTGCTTTACCCCATACCTGTAATTTCTAAAGCATTAGAGGGCATAGGGAGAATGTAAAATAGTATCAGGCAGATAAGAAAAGTTATTTTAGAGGGACAGCTGCTGTTAGTTTTGGTTAAAACACAAAGGTGTTTGATGCTATTCCTGTCTTACCCTGTGGCTCCATTGCAGAGCTCCTTTCATGGCTCAGGGTGTTTTGGTTGGTGTATTCTAGAAAGGAAAAGGGTCTAAGGCAAGGTCAAAGATGCCATGGGGTTGCTGGTGGCGAGCAGTTATTGAGAGTTTGTAAGAGTTGTGCCTGTGGAGATTTTAATACACACTGGCCAAACATTTGTTCAGTGTGGCTGCCCCTTTTAGAACCAGCAGCCCAATTTCTGCTTTGAGTGTTGCTTTCCAGGTCTGTTGTGCCTTGTTGTTACTCTGGTCCATCTGAGAAGAGTCAGTATCTCTGATTTAATAACCTGAAGCTGCAATGAAGGCCATATAAAAACATGAGCTTGATGTGCCTGGACCTCTGAAAGGTTTCTAGGAGCAGCCAGCTGTATGTAATATTTACAGAAAGCCTTTTTTTTTCCATAGTGAATTAGTCTTGCACTACCAGATTTTTAGAAGAAGCTGAGCAGAGCAATGTTGCATTGAAGGATAATATTTCATTGCTCCTTAAAATCCTGTCAAATTCACTTTGTAGATTTAACAGTGCCTTAAAATCCAGAGATATATTTTTGATGTTTAAGGTGGCTTACTTGAAGTTGTAGAACCAAATTCTGCTCTGACACATGGCTGTGGAGATTACAATCATGGATATATCTTGGTAGAATCAGTTAATAAGATGATAAAAATAGAGAGTGGGTACAGATGGTGTTATCTTCTGAATGACAGCTTTTGCAACCCTTTCATGTGCTCCATCTACTAGAGCACGAGGCCTTCCCTTCTCAATCCACAGAGAGGAAAAGTAGCTCTAAATTAGTGTGAGGACAGAGAAAACAAAGTGAAAATTATCCCAGGTATAATTTTCTTTATTCCATGTTTCTCATCAGTGTAATTATAACTTTTATCTCTCCTGTCTTTCTCTTTAGCAAAATTCCTGGTTAGTAGTAAAAATGCTGTTCTCATTGTTTATGTTTGTTATTTGGGAGTTCTGCTAGCAAAATATTATCAGAGAAGAGTGGAGAAAAAAAAAAGTGGGGGGGGAAGAAGTGGCTTTAATTCTTTTGGTTATTTTTGTTAACATTAAAAATAGTAAAAGCCCAAAGCTGAGCAGCTTAATTGCTATTTTGCCTAAGATGTGGAGCCCCATTTTCCTCACAGTCAGCCAGTGACCCACAGCTGGAACAGGAGACCTGCAGGACTCACAGGTTGCTCTCTACAGTCTCAATTGCAGTCAGATCAACCTTGTTTCCTTCTTGTTGGTAGATTGGAGACAGAGTCATGGCTTTTGTGAACTACAATGCCTGGGCTGAAGTAGTGTGCACCCCAGTAGAATTTGTCTACAAGATCCCAGATGACATGACTTTTTCGGAAGCTGCTGCATTTCCCATGAACTTTGTAACTGCCTACATGATGCTCTTTGAGGTTGCCAACCTGAGAGAAGGCATGTCTGTGCTGGTTCACTCAGCAGGAGGTGGGGTGGTAAGTTGGAACTTCTCTTCCTTTCCTGTCACTAACTGAAGGTCTGATATGTCTTGATTCAGGCAATGAGCCCGAACCTGCAGTTTGATGTGATATTCCTGTGTGTGAGGGATTGCACTGGGGGGAACTGCATCTGTTTTCCCTTCAAAATGCTGATGTGAATGGTTGGCAGGAGCTCTTGGTGAAATAAAAATGTTATGGCTCGAAACTCTATGAAAAAAAATCTACTTGGTTGTCAGCAGATCAAGGATCAAGTGTTGTCCCAAATACTACATTCCTGAATTTACACATGTTGTACTTCTATTTTTAAGAGGGGTGTAGTGAAAGGAATAAATAAGCTCCCTGCAGAAGGTATTTGTAGGTAATCATAATCCTCTTTATAGTAAATGTCCCTCCTGGAATACTCCTGCACATATAGCGTGTGAGTGTGTGTGATGCTTTCAGTGTGAAAGGTTTTCTTTTCCCCTTTGTTGTAGAGGGATTGAAAGCAGTGAAAAGTTCCCTTGTGAACCCTGAGGACAAGGTACAAATTGGAAATTGTATCCAGTGGTGGCTGCTGCATGTTGTAGTTTGGGTCATTCCTGAGGGTCACTGTGTGGTATGGGCAAAGGATGAATTTGTGGGAATACCAGGCCACACAGTGAAATAAAGAGTTGGCATTTTGTGTTACCAGTTCCTTCAAGTATCTTTTAGGAAAATATCTGTTCTTTGGAAGGTATTAAAGTTTTGTGCAAAATATATAAATATTGACTAGGGAGTTCATTTACATTTGAAATTACACAGTCCTTTTTCATAGGACAGATTTTATGACCTGGGACCATTAGCAGATAGCGGCCTTTGAAACCAGAGTACCTTTTCTGTGTTCTTGTAATGCCTTATTTATGCTAAATTAATGTTCTGTTTTCTACTGAGGTCTGGTGGGCAGCCCCAAACATGCCATCCTTAGTTCTGTGTCCTTAGCCCTTCTTTCAGGTTCTCATATAAATGAAGGCTGTAATCAAAGGAATAAATTCATGAGTTCCCTGTACAAGGTATTTTTAGCTAACCATAATCCCACTGGCAGTGAAGGGTTGGTCCTGTTGGAATACTCAGTAAATGAATGGAATTTATAATCGTATTATGCTTGGGCACACAGTCTTATGGCTGACTATTGTTCTGTAGGGTTAAATCTCTTCGTGTGGAATTCAGGGCTGCTAAAGCAACATGAGGCCACACATCCAGGGGAATATTCTGCAGGAACCAAAGTCTCAGCTGTAGCTCTAAGGCCATTTGCCCACCTGGCACTGTACAGACCCTGTGTAGGCTGAGCATACAGAATTATCCCCAAAGCAATCCCTGCACCTCCCTGTGTATCTAGAGAAGTTGAACTCTTCCTCCTTTTTCAGATTTCTGTGTTTCTCTCTCTTTCTGACCTCACCTCTTTTATTTCCTCCTTCTTTTCCTGAAGGACTGGTAATGCCCTGTCAATGTCAGTTCTCACAGATCTTCTGCTCTAGTTCCCAGCCTCTGTGCTGGGCTGTTCCTGGAAGGAGCTGCTGGCTTCCTCTCTCATCCCAGCTGTTCAGTGGGCAGCTTTTGGCTGGTCCTCTGCTGTGGCTGCTCAAAACCTTCTCTGAGAGAAGCTAAAGGAAGCATGGATCCTGCTTGGCTGCCAGGAGAGCGAGGAGAAATCAGATCCATCACTTGCTAAGTAGTTAAACAAACCAGGGTTTCCAAGGGGAAGACCAGAGATGCAGGAAGAGCAGCCAGGCTGGCCAGTAAGGATGGAGGGCTGTGTAGGGTCTGGGGGGACTGTAGGGAAGAGGGGGACAGGGCTGGCCAGCCTGCAAGCCAGGATGCTGATCCCTGTCCCAGGGGAGAGGGCCTCACACAGCCCCTTGTTTCTTGTAAGGGAAGAGCATGGAGAGCAAGAATTGGAAATTTTCCCATTGCTTGATAGTTTTTCCAGGTAAAATATCACTCTGAAGGTGGGTGGATTTTTTATTTTTCTTTCTACTAAGCAGACATAAAGATTTCAGAGGGGTCTGTGTTACTCTGATAATCTGTCTGTTAATCCTTTGAAAAATCTGACAGTTTCAATCGAACACATCATTCTCACAGAGATCTTTGTTAATGAACAGAAAACTGGCACTGAAGCTGCTGTAGAAAGAGTTATTTTTGTGCTGTTGTTTTAATAGATAGAATGACCTTCCCCACTTTCAGCAAGTGGGAAATCTGTCCAGTTTGTTTCTAAATGTCAGAGAAATTCCAGAACACTTTAATGAGACAATAGGCTCCCTGTGGGACTAGAAGTTTCTAATTGTTCATTTCTCATTATGCAAGATCATTATTTTAGCTGCTTCAGGCAGTTTATGAAAAAGAACTTGTTGCTTCAAAAATGTTTGTGAGGTTCTTTGTTCTGGCCACTCAGTCCTCTTTAGGAGGATCCTGCAGCTTTTTCAATAAATGGAGTCAGAGAAAATTCTCTAGGACCTTTACTCTTGTGTATTATCTCAGTTTATTTATGTGGCCTGCTTTTGTTGATAGATATTTTTGGTAGTGAGGTAACTATAGCAATTGTCTTCCCATCTGTGCCTGGAGTGTGATTAGTAGGGAACAGGATCCTTTAGTGTCTGACAGGATGCTTTAGATAAGTCAGTTTGTTTATTCCAGAAGTTCCAGGGGACATCAGAAGATTAAGGAGAGAAAAAGGAAACATTCCAGGATACCTTGTCTTGGAAAAGGTCTCACACACCTTGTTACAGACTGGAATCATGCTCCATGTACCCAGTGAGTGCCTTCCCTGCCACCCACTCCCTGCAGAGGTCAGGGCATCGTGCCATCTTCCCTGCTCATGGAGGGAGATGTGGCCACTTGTAGGGAAGTGTTGCCCTGTTCTTTTCTGTTCTTTTAGCCTTCTGATTGTTTACATACTTAGGAGTCAGATTCTCACACATTTTCTATAAACAATGCTATTGTTTACATTCCTCCAGTTAGGAGGGACAATTGATAGACACCTTCTCAGACCAGTGGAATTGAAGAGGTTGAACCTCTATCTTCCAATGTGGTCCATTTCTGTGAAATGTATAAAAGGTGAAATCAAAAAAAGTAAACTCCTCTTTTCCTCCTCCAGCTCAGGCTCCATCATCTCTGTTGCGTCTCTCCGTGGAATTCCTGAGTCAGGGAAGCACCTGGTGTCCCTGACCCAGGGGACAGGAGGACACCCACAAACTGCTTTTGATCCTTGGTATATTGCACCCTTCCCTCAGAGGAGGAGGAGCTGCTGTGATGCTTGCAGGGGGAATAGAAAGGAGAGATGATATTTGGTTTCTGTAGGGCCAGCTTGTTGGTTTTGATTGCTTTGGCTTTCCTGTCTCTTTTTTCCTCCTTGGGACAGGGCAGTTAAGAGAGAGCCACTCTGAGCCCTCACCCTGGGCAGGGAAGGAGGCTGAAGATATTTCAGGAGCCTTCTCAGAAAGCACAGGACAGGCTCACAATTGCATTCCCTGATTCCCTTAGGCTTAGACAAAAGCTGAATACTTTTCAAATCCTGCTGCTGACTGAGCTCTAACAAAGTTGCCATTTGCTCCCCTGTCAGGCCTCTGCTTGGCAGGACGCTTAGAACTTCTGATTAAACTGTTAAATTGAGTAGCAGGGCAGTTCAGTAATTAACAAAAATAGAATTGTCTGATACAAATAGAGTTTAAATGCTTAAAGCTACAGAAATGTTCGCGTGTCCTTCTGAACTGATTGCTAAATCAGGGAGAAAGCCAGCTAACACTAATCATCATAAATAGACACTAATGCTCAAAATAATGACTTTGCAGGAACATATGACTTACTGTAGAACATATATTGGTCTATCTTAACTGTAAAACACTGTAATTAATTTGTTTGAGGTGACTGTAGGACAGTGGAAGAGTAGCTCCCTTCATAAATACACTCCCACATCTCTTTAAAGTGAAGCAAAGTGACAACTGAATAAAACACCCTGAGAAAACTGAGCAGTAGTGTGCACCCTGCTGGGACTGGTCTGCTCTAAGAGACAATTAGTTCTTTAAAACAAAGACTTTCTAAGTCAGTGCATTCAGTGCAAGTCACAGCACAGGCTTGTCTGAGATTATTATAAAGTTTTGCTTAAAATGTAAACTGTTGAATTAGTATAAATATAGGATTATTGTGGTAAAAAAAAAGAAAAAAAAAAAACAACCTGTGCTTTTCTCCTTGAGCTTCAATAAATCCAGTCCCTATTTCTGTGATATCTACCTGGAAAATTAATTCCTCCAGGGCTTTGTATATATGAGAGAGAGCCATTATGCCCATTTGCTTATTTGTTTGTTTTTCATCTACTTCCTATTCTGACTATTTAGAGCACAGAGCTTTGGTTATTTACCAAGATTTTGTAAACACCATTCTCATCACTTAACCCCTCAGACTCAAGACAGAATTAGAAGCCAATTCTTTAGCATTTTGATCTTGCAGAGTCTAAAAATAATGTGCCTTCCACGCAGGAGCATTGATTGCTTCTCCTGAGGCTGCTGTCTGACCTTCCCTTTCAGGCTCAGCAGCAAAGGAAGTGCAAGCAGAGTAAGTTACAGATGCAGTTCTCATGTTTGAATTTGAAGGGTAAATCTGACTTGGCAACAGATTTAGGCCATCCTGGCAGGATTTATTACTGCTTGGCAGAAGCCCTCTTTTTTATTGTGTCTCCCCTGCATACATTGCAAATATTTGAGGATGTGTTCCCAGCTGAATCACTGAAGTGGTGATATTTTATCTGACAAAGAACTGGCGTTTCTTAGTGAATCTAGTCACCTGCTATCACAGACAGCCTATAGGAACCCTTTCAAGAGGATTATCTAATTTCTTCCTGAAAAAAATACCTAAATGTTTATCCCTTCAGATTCTCTCCACTCTGTCTTACTCAGTGAGAAAACTTTCCAGACTTTATTCACGTCTAGTAAATATATCTTTGTTTTTCTACAATTAATGTATCTTTTATTTAATGATGTTATCCATTAATTAAAATCAGCTCCTCTTTCTTCTTGGGGCACTTCTTTTAGATCTTTTTGGTAGGACATATATGTTTACAGCTACAAGAAGCTCAGCATGAAATCTCTCCTTGGCCTGTATTTTTCAGGCTGAAGGCAGGTTTGTTTGCTCCTTTTCATTGCCTGTTTCTGTAAGGTTAGATGTGTATCCTGGGTCATCCTCCAGGCAGGTGCTGCTCCAGGCAGATGTGGATGTGTTTCCTGGGCTCTGAGCTGGTTGGGAGCCCAGCAGCAGTAAGATGGTAGGAAAGCCAGATCCTGTTAAAATAGGTCTCACAGCCTTCCTGATCCTTTTAAATCTTGCATGGGTAGGCTGCTCTGTCTGCACTTAGCAGGGAGGAGCACATTAAATAGCACTCCTGCCTTTGAGTCAGAACTCCTTGGAGGTGAGTAATTAGAATTGACTCCTGTCTTTGCTGGCCCTGGCCAGCACACTGTGCCAGGGCATTAATCCAGCCCCCTTTGCTGACACCTTCACTCAGTACCAGGGCTGCACTTGCTATTTTCACATTAGCAGTTCAGAGCTCTTGTGCATTTGATGAAGTGCTTTCCTCTTGTTTCATCTCCAGCAGCCAAGGGAGGGGATAAATCAGCTCACACACTGTGTAACCAAGGCTGGGCTGCTCTAAGTACCCTTAAGCTGTGGAAGCCAGGCAGGGCAGTGGGGGCTGAGCTGCTGGTAAATGCTTCTGAAGCAATGGATGTGCCCCCTCAGCAGCACCAGAGCCCTGGTGCCATGGCCAAGCCCATTCCCAGACACTGCCTCAGAGTATAATCTCTTAATCAAACACAAAAGCCCAGTGAGCCATGCACAGAAAGTGATTTCCCTGACCAAAGCAAGCTGCAGCCTTTGGAGGTTTTTCTTTTTGCCTCTCACAGCCCTGGACTCCCCAGAGGACATGTCCTGTCCCCAGGTCACCTGCAGAGCCAGTCACAGGCACTGCTCCTCTCTCCCCTGGCTGTTCTGCCTTTCCAGGTGGAGTTTGTTTCCCCTGGATGAGTTTTGCTCAGGTGGCTCCACTGAGCTGCAGAGGATTTGTGCCAGGTGGAGATTCAGCCCTGAGTTTTTGATGCAGCTCAGCTGCACAGTTTTGCAAAGGGTAAGAAAAACATGCTGCTAATTGTTGCAGAAAATGTTTTGAGGGTGAGAGAGATCATTGTCTCAGGGTCACTTTCCCCCTCCCTCCCCTCCAAAACTCATTTGTGGTGCACTGAGTGTAGCAGATGCTGCCTAATGCTTGTCCAATAATCACATTTTAGTTTGTCCACTCTGCAATGTTCACCCAGTGTTTGGTTTCCAATTTCCTTTGCTGTAATTGGGAAAATGACACCTTCAGGAGATGAAATGTTGTGTATCAGACTTCACCTAACACCAGACAAGAGTTTTCCTGATGCCATGAGATCAGTAGATGATGCCCCTTGCAGTTTTCTTCCTGTGTTTGAGTACTTCACAGCACCTTCAGGTATGGTTTTATGGAATCAAAGCATTTTGGAATTTGGATTCTTCTCACGTTCGGTTCCAGACAAGTTTCTTGTGCAAGATTAAGTCTGAATGCTATTTTTAAAAATGCTCTAGCACCTTTAGGCTGCAGAAATACATCATAGAAATGGTAATTCTTTATTGATGCAGTTTTGCAGGGTGGTATCTTTTACATGTCTATTCTCTCCTGCTATCAGGCTGCCCTCAGTCTACATAACACCAAAAAAGATGCTTTCTTGAAAGGATTCTGCCCCATACCTGCTGTAATTCAGTGTGCAGCTGGCAAGTCAGGCTGGTGGCATTAGGTCAGACCCTTTTGGAAAGCCACTCACTTGTACACCTTATTTATATTTCATCCAGCATTAAGTTTGTGTTAATACGCTAATTAGATTAATAAGTTTCATTCTGTTCGTGCTTTCTATATTGACTTTTAAATGTCAGTGACTTTTTTTTTTCTTTTAAGTTGTTGAAATGCACTAAACAGTGTATTTCCTTGTTACTTCCTAGAAAACTACTTTCCTATTCTTTTAGGTGATTATCTTGGTATGAGAAGTTTCCAATCCTGCAGGCTTAGACTTGTGTTTTAAAGCAATGAAATGTGAAGAAATCTCTCCTTATTTTTTGTGGATCTAAAAGTACTGTAAGGCTATAAATTTATATTAATTTCTGTAATAATATGTGTAGATTAGGTTCAACATCCTGATTTTATGAATTCACAGAATACCTAGAAAAGGAATCCATGAAGCAGACTGTGAAGCTGGAGAGACACATCCAGCATTAGCAGACATCCTTCATTCCACAAGCTATAATTTCTTTAATCTCATCCAGTCAATCCAAGCTGTTAATTTCTCTAAGGTTTCACCACATGATGTTCTGCCTCACTGGAAGTGTTCAAAAATGTGTGGATGTGGCACTTGGGGGTAACTTAGTGATAAAACATGGTGGTGGTGCTGAGTTGGTGGCAGGACTTAATGGTCTTAGAGGTCTTTTCCATCCAGAATGACTCTATGATTCTGCAATAAATAGTATATAAAATATATTAAAGGAAACTAATTCCACTTTAAGGGAATATTCTGGAATCATATCTATCCCTTCAGTGAATCACCTGATTTATTTTCTATTCCTAAAGACTGCTCAATTCTGTTAAAGGTAACATTAATTGTCCAAGTGATAATTATTTTTTTGCCATGAAAACTCACTAGTTTTCCTAGGTTCAGAAAGCAAGAATCTGGTCAGTACTTATATGTAGAAATTGGCATTCTATATATAAAAAAAAAAATTAGATGTGTGAAGAGTATTTTTCAACCCATGCTTGTGTAATTTAGCACCCTGTTGGAATGTTTTGGAGTTCCTACACTATTTCTACTAACACAGTTCTTGCTTCCAAAGCCAGTGAAGCTGGTAGCAGAGTTGATGTGTTTTTTCCTGGGCAGGGAGGAGGCAGAAAACCCTCCTGTCCCTGTTGACCTCAGTGTTCATTATCCCAGTGGCAGCACAGGGCATGCAGGGGCACAGGAGCCAGCACAGCCCCTCGGCTGCCTTGGGGAGAGGATCCAGCTCCTCCTCCAGCAGCAAAAAACCCTTTGTGGTGCTTCCTTTGTCAGCCATGGATATTCTGGTCTCAGTATTTGCAATTAAAATGTGTCACCTGCTAAACAGTGGCAGCTAATCCAGAGGCAGCTACATGATTTGAGGGATTAGGAAGGAGATTTAGGAGTGACTTGCTTAGCTGAATTCCACAGGAATTAGGGAAATGGTTGAGTTCATAGGTTGAGTTCAGTTCTCCTGTTTCGATGGGGAAAGTATGGAAAATCCAATATCAGCTTTTATTCCTACATTTTTGATAGAGCTACTAAAAATACTTCGTACAGAAATAAGTAAGAGTCAACTTCAAATTAAGATTTCAGAAAACTGTAGAAGAGTGTTTTGTGGAATTGCTTCAAAATGCTTCATCCAATTATAAAAGTACTGGTCACATGAGTCAGTTTTAGGCTTCAGATATCTACAGAAAGCTGGAAAGTATTCCCAGCTGATCTGGGATTTTAGATAAGCTTATCTGTGGGGGGAGGGAGATGTGTACTAAGGAGTTTGAGTCAGGAGGAAAATAGGTTATTCACAACCTGATGTTTTTGTGCATTTCTCCTATTCATCTGACTGTCAGTTTGTTAAATGTTAATCGTCTTCTGCAGGATAAAAATCAACATGCTTTCTTCTTGAATATTTGACCTTTTAAACATTCAGTGGTTTCGATTCAGGATATGTTCATTAGCCTTCATCTTCCCAAGTTAGATTGAAAATGCAGAAAACTAATTAGAGAATAGATCAATAATGTCAGATTTTCATTCAACTGCCATGCATTATAAAATACTGATTTATCTAAATCACTGTGGGTGTTGGGTTTCTGCGTGACACAGAAAGTGAGAAAAGAGAATTGCTTGTGAAAATTACTAAGAAAAGAACAGATACAAAATCCCCAATTTTTTTTTCTTTTAATTTTATATTACATTATTTGTTGAGGCTAAAATCTGGGAAGGGTTTAGATTGAGATGGTAAGTAATAGAGAAATGAAACATGAGAATAGTGAAACATTTTCTGCTCCCTAAAAACATTGCATCTTGTATGATGAAGCTCCTCAGGAATCCTATGATTTTTGAGAGATTAGGGATTCCAACCCAGAAAACTGATGGATAATTTTAAGAAGAAGGGGTAATTTTTGATTTGGAGTTGGATTTATCATGCCAGGAGTAAGCATCAGTGCCTGTGAGTTTCTCTGAGCTGCTGGACAAGCTGCTCCATTTGCTGTGGTGTTCCATCCTTCATCTGCAAATTAGGAATTGCTCTCTTTTCTGTGTGTGTCTGCCTGTCTAAAGGGTCTCCTAAGCTTTGCCTTGCTGTGCAGGCATTTACTGACTAACCCAGTAGGAAACCAGTCTGAAGTCCCTGGGTGCCACCATATATAAATAATAACCTTGTCCTCTCTGGTGATGTTCAGCTTGGAGTTACACGCAGCAGAACACATGAGGATGCCAAGACCTCCAGGGTATGCAGGGTTAGCTAATTATCCTGCTCTAAATAAAACCCAAATGCTAATTACTGGGATGTACAACTAATAATCAGGGTTTCTGGTTGGAGTGAACAGAACTGTGTTTATCCCTGGGTGATTTTACTAGTCATGCATACAGTTTACAAACGACAGTCTTTAGTCTGTAGATGCAAGAGTCTGCTGAATTCTATCTGACAGTTCTCTTTAGAATGACACTGGCATTTTTTTACCTTCTTGGTATATCCCTGTAACTGTGTTGGCTCCAGTGGAATAATTGCAAGAGGAGGGAGGGTGTGGCTACCAAAAGTCAGTTTTCCTTTTGTTGGTGTGTTAAGAGTAAAACAAAACTTAGGGTGGCAGAAAGATGACCTGTTGGGATCAGAAAGTTGACCTCTCAGCCTCATGAAATTAGAGATTAAAATTCAATTAAGGTCTTCTGGGGCTCAAAACTGGAAACTCTAAGTATAGGCATCTGATTGCACAAATTCCTCAATGCCCCAAGTCCTACCCAAAGGCTGGCATAGCATCTGATGGACTCCCCTGGTTCCTGCCCAGACCAGAAGAATGATTTTCCTGGACATGCTCTAGGCTGTTTTATCTCCTTTGGTGTTGATCAGTTTTGAGCCTGGGGTGCTGCCTAAGCAGACTTCTCTTAGAGTTACTGGGGGCTATTCCTGCATTTTGAATAATCAGTAATAACTGTTGCTATCAATAAGAGGTAAAGCAGATTTTCTTTATTATGCAGCATTTGTTATAGCAGCTTGCTGTCTCCCACTGAAACCATAAGGAGACGTGATCCCTTAGGAATGGCAAACTAGACCTACTGTATTAGGACTGTTTTGTCTTCAGAATATCTTTGTGATTTGGGTGTCTTTTTTCCTGTGGCTGAAGTGCATTTCAGTGGAAATAAACGAGTTTGGGAAGTGCTTGCACGTGTTTGGTCTCGGGTTTTGCTGTGTCAGGAGTGAATTGGCAGCTGCAAACTCTGTCAACCAATTTCCATGTCAGTGAACTAACATAATAATGTGTTTGCAGGGTCAAGCTGTTGCTCAGCTCTGTTCAACCATTCCCAATGTTACTGTTTTTGGAACAGCTTCATCTTTCAAACATGAAGCAATCAAAAACTCGGTAACTCACCTGTTTGACAGGAATGCAGACTATGTCCAAGAAGTAAAAAGGTAATCTTGTATTTTCCTGAGTCAGCTCTGTTTGGTATCCGGCAAAATACTATGAAAGGCACCAGGCTGATCATATTTATGGGGAGGTACTCCATTTGTGACTTTGGGAGCTGTAGTTTATTCCAGTTATTCCATCTGTCCACTAGGGACAGGATAGCAAGCATCTCCCTATGCCTTGATAAGCAACATAAAATTTTTCAATCCATGTCCCTATTTGGACATCTGTTGTGAGCAAATAAATTAAATGAAAGAAACTAAAGGTCTTACCAGAAGAATGTCCTTTGGCTTCATTTGCATTTGTACTTGCTCACTGTAATGCACCAAATAAGATATTTTCAGTGGATTTGTATGGTATCCAGGTTTTGGAGTTCTCTGGTGTGCTTTTATCTGCCTTGGTTTTTATCCTCTGCCAGGGATTGATATCAGAGCACATGATGTCTGCTTTAATTTCAGATCCTTAGATTTTGTTTGTTTGCATTCAGATTAAAATCATCCTGTTGCCTTTTGAAGTCATCATGTGTATTTCTGTTTATGTGCTTTCAAACACTTTGTTTTTCAGCTATTCTAACTGTTGATACTGGTGTTGGTGCAGGTGGCAGAACTTCTCTGTGGGCTGTTAGCAGTGCAGGCTGGTACTGCAGGAGAAACCAGGGCAGGTACAAGAGATAAAACATGGTGTAACAAGCTAGTTTGTGCTGCTTTCCTGGCACAATAATATCAATTGAATATCGAGTTGAGGTGTTTAGTATCAGCTCAATGAATGGTCTTGATTGCAAGACAGAAGTGGCACCCTGTAGAGTATGCCAGTACTCTGATTTGTTACTCAGATCCTTCCATTTTCACATTGCATTGAAAATATTTTTAATAAACCTACAGCAGTAATCCTGAGAATGCTGTTTTGACAAATAATCTTTTGGCAGCAGCAACAGCGAGGGGAATGGTGTAGTTGTTTGGTGTGATTGATACTATCTGTGTACTGTGATCTGCTTTAAGTGTTCATTTCTTAAAATCTGTGAGCAGAAAAGGATGGAGCTGTGATGGAGGAAGGGTGGTGGTTGGAATCTGCTTTATTGCAGGTCATTGGGGCATTGAGAGAAAACTCAAAAAACAGAACAAAACAAAAGCCATGGGTTAATAACTCCAAGCAAATGAACACCTCCCCCCCTAAGTATCCATAAGAGATGTTATGAGTGTGGAAATGTTCATGGGGATGAGGAATTGGTTCAGCCAGGGAAGCCACCAAAAGCTGTTCCATTGTACAACTTTTATTCCTTTACAGGCTCATCCAGTGGCCTGGATAGAAACAGTTTATTGCCCCAAATGCAGCAGCTGCACCAAGGAGTGCATTTGCCTGGTTTTGCTGCTGTTTGTAACCAGTGGGTGTCTGTCTGGGTCTCACCTTTGTTTTGTGAGGAAGCAGAAAGGTGCATTACAAGCCATAAATCTTTGCCTCTCCCCTAAATCAGGATATTCAGCATATTTCTTTTTCTTCTTCAGCATCGTATTGACATTGCATTGACAGAGCTGTTGGACAGTTATAAATATGCAAACTGTTTATTGAAACAGCATAAAATGGCCTGACTGTAATCCTTGTTCTGGATTTCTAGCTCTTGGTGACGTCTCTTTATGCTTGATTTAAGTCTTTGCTGATATCTAGTTGATAAAATAGCGGAAGAGGAAGACACTGTAAATAACTTTACAAGTAATTTTGTCTGAAAAGAAATTAGGATAAGATCTGTTTCCTTACAAAATCAGAAAAATAATATTAGATGTGAATAAGAAAAATATTCTCTTTCTCTATAATATTCACAAAAGAAGCATTCTCTGACAATCACATTCAGTCAAAAAAGAACTTTGTATCTGTTGCCTGTCTTTTGTAATGTAATTTTACTGAAAGCCCTGAAAAGGGGGGAAGGAGATGGTTTCCCCCTCTTTAAAGCCTAAGAGGCATGGGTTGGCTGAAAAACTTGGATTGTGCCACTCAATGAGTCTGAAGTGTCTTTTGATGATGGTAAAGTTTTCACAAAGTCTCAGTCTTAGAGTTCTTTCTAAAGTATCTGGAAAATGTTAGTACTTTTTTAACAACCAGCCTGACCACCCTGTGTATCTTACTGCAAAGAGTTTTTTCCTTTCTTTTTAGAATCTCAGCAGATGGAGTAGATATTGTTTTGGATTGTCTTTGTGGAGAAAATACTGGGAAAGGCCTCAGTCTTCTCAAACCACTTGGGACTTACATTTTATATGGTGAGTGGGAAAAAGCAGGTACATATTTCAAAACTAAAGTTTTGCAGAGCTTAAAAGTATCCGTGCCCCTTCTTCCAGAACTGATGACTGACATGTTATGCTTTCTCAGTTTGGTTCTTTCCAATCAGGGGCTTTAGTGAAGCTGGCCATGGACTAAATTATTGATAAATAAATGGTAATACAAAAAAATTTAAAAAAAAATTTTTGAAAAGTAAATCCCAACTTGAAACTGAACATTCATACAGATTGATGGACATCATTGGGTGATACAGGAGAAGCGTGGGAGAAATTTGGATTTCTCATTCTGGGAATCATTGTGTGGCCAAGGAGACTGCAATGTAGTTTTTGTGAGAGGGAAGCTTGAAGGACAATTTCAGGAAGAGTGCTGTAGATTTATTTCACATGACACTGAGGAATCCAGTCCAGGCTTCTGTTGACAAACCTCCAGTCCTGTTTGTGGAGTGCTCCTCACGTGGAGCAGACACATCTCCCCTGCAGCTCTGCCAGGCTGCCCTGCTGTTGGAAGGGACAGCTGAAAGGATTGCTGTATTTATGGGAAGATGCCCAATAGAACCTAACCTGGCCCTGGCTTTGGGAGATTTGATAGATTGTCAGTGTCACCTCAGAATTCCTGTAAGCCTGGAGGCTGTGGTCACCTTGGCCTCTTTGTTATTTATTCTCAAAGTACAAGTATTTCTACTGATCTCTTTTAAGCCTGAGCATGTTTTGTTTTTTTTTTCTTAAGTATGATTCATAGAGAAGATTTTGCTTGTACTAAATGGTCTGCTGTAGCTTGTAATAATAAGTTGTGTATGAATATGCTCATCTTTTACAGGTTCATCTAACATGGTTACTGGGGAGACAAAAAGCTTCTTCAGTTTTGCAAAATCAGTAAGTGTGTGATTATGCTCTTTCCTCTAACTTCGGTCTTTTCTGTAACATCTTCATCATTTTCATTTATCTCTACTGTGTTGTTACTTCTGATGTTGTGTTTTTGTGCCATGTTTTCTTCTGGCAGCACAGCTAGACCAGAATTGGATCTGTGTGCATTGCACATTTCCATTGAAATGGTCTGTGAGACATAGATCTCTTACACAGCTAAGTTTAGACTGCATTATTTATTTACTTGTGGCAGAATATCACATCCATGGATATGATGAACTGTACCCTGAAGGTTCCTTGTATCTGAAAACACTGTCAGGACCATGCAGTGAATTAAAGGAGATATATCTCTTAATTTGAGGCCTGTGTCCAGTCATTTCCAGCTTTTCAGAAGTTTGTTTCATACAGAAAAGCATTTTTCAGTTCTCCATGTTCAAGTGACATCAAAGAGATGATGATATGGCATTTGTTTCCTAATTGATGATGTCAATAAATTCAAAGTTCAAATGTTAATTATTTTTGTCTTCAGCTTACTAAACAACAGAAGTTTGTGCAGAAATCCTAGAGATAAAAATAGGACAAATATATCATATAAACTGCCAGCAAGAAATAAGTTAACCAGGAGTGAAAGCGATTCCTGCATGCAGGAAAAACAGAGGGAAAAGTCTTTTCTGAACATCTGTCATATGATCTTTTTTGCCAAAAGCTCATTTACAGTTTCCAGCAACAACTCCTTCCCAGGAGGAATTGGCTTCAAAAGTCTCTCTCTGTATAGATGAAAACAAAATAAGTCAGAGACTGTAGCAAGGAGCTGTTCTTTGCCTCCTACATTTTCTTAATGGTGGTAGTGGGAGGATCCTTGTTGTTGTCACATACTTGTGAACTAAAACAAGATAATCTTTGCTATGCAGCCTTTTTACTGTTAATGTAAAAATATCCAGATGCATATAATGTGTAGGTTGGCCCAATGAAATAAATTTCAACTGAAGTCTTTTTCAGATAGTATTGGTATTTATTGATGGAATAAATCTGAATAAATTGAATTAATTAAGAAAGCATAAAAATTATGTACACAAGTATAGCTAGTTTCTTTATGTAATTATGCTGCAAAATTAACTCATCAAAATTGTATGAAAATTATAATTAAAAATTTACCCATTCAAGTAAAATTTGCAGGGAAGTGGCATCTCTCACTCTCGATGATGCTCTTGGGCTAAATGAAATAAAATGCTTTCATTAGATACTACGAGGTATGCTCGAGTGTCATAAACATCATAATGGATGTAAAGCAACTGGCAGCTGATAGGCAATGCCTGGTTCCCTTGGTTTTGAGAAGAGTCACAGCCAAGAGTTTCCAGTGAACATCTGGGCTCTTCAGTGGCTGTCTGGAGATACCAGGAGAGCAGAAGGGGGAAGGAAATCCAAACTCCCTACTGCAGACCCTCATGTAAACCCAGATGTGTTCACCACCTTCTCACACCCTGACCTCCTCCAGCACGAGTTGGTGTTTTATTTCTGCTGTCAGTCAGCTGCACACTTTCTTTCCTCATGCTTAAATCACATCCTTGCTGCTTCTCTTGGCTGTTCCTTCAGACCTGACAGATGAGTCATTTCTCACATCTGCACAGACAGTTTGCTTGTGAACTCTCCTGAACGTTTCCTCAGAGATGTTTTTCTAACCGTGCTGTTGTTTATTGGTTTCCAGTGGTGGCAGGTTGAGAAAGTAAATCCTATCAAGCTGTATGAGGAGAACAAAGTCATTGCTGGATTCTCCCTGTTGAATCTACTTTTCAAACAGAATCGAGGTGGCCTGATCAAGGGTGTGATGGACAAACTCCTAAATCTATATAACAGTAAGAAGATCAAGCCTGTGGTTGATTCATTATGGGCTTTGGAAGAGGTAGGAGCAAAAATCTCTTTCCTAATTTGGAAAATTCTGAAAAATATGCACTTTTAGGGGTAAAATCATATTTAAACATGTTTTTAATGTGTTTGGCTTTTTAGTTCGTACCTAAGTTGTCTCTACAGCCCCTGCTATTTGGAGAATCCAGGATCCAGAGTTATCCACATACTTCTCTACTAAATATTTATTGAAAATGCTAATAATAAATGTGTTTTTTTCAGTCTTAGGGAACTGTTTCTGTTTTCTAAGTACACGAAACACGTGATTAACAAGTGCAGAGTGAAATGCAAACAATAGAATTGAAAACAAGTTAGATTTCTTTCCCCAGAATGTATTTTAATACACAAGCTTTAGTTTCAGTGCCCTAGTTATGCTAGCAAACCTTGAAAGCTTACAGATTTTCTGGCAGTTACTGAAAACGTGTCAAAGAAATCAGAACTCACTTTTAATGTAAGGTGAAATTGTGGACTGTGGATTTCTTATGGTTCTTTTTTGTAGTTCCTCTAATTGCTCAGCTCTCCTTAAAGACACGTAAACAAACTAACCTGCTCACAGCCTGGACAGTTATAAACCCCTTGTTCAAAGTGCTGTTTGAGACATTTATATTTAAGATGCTGATGAAGGAAGACAAGTATTTTTAGAGGTGTGAACAGACATTACCATATGAAGAAAAAACATGATTATAGAGCACCAGCACATTAATACTCATGGTTTATGTGTTTGTGAAGTGCACTGAGCCTGACACATCCCTTGGGATGCGTGGTCTGTGATAGCTCTGCTGAGTGGGGTGTGTCTGTAGGTTGTATTTTGGTGTTCAGAGGGTGCTGCAACAAAATCCTGTCTGTGCTTGAATGCAGTAGGTGGTGTTACCATGAGGGAATAGTAATATCCACTAGTGGGGCTGTATTTTATTAAGATTTTGGCTGGCCTGTGAGCTGTTTTTTGAGCCCAGTGTGTTCTGTCCCTACAAGTGCCCCAGTGCATCCCAGGGTGCCACTTCATGTCATAGAGGTGGGAAGGGTCCAGCCCTGTGGGCTCCTCTGTGGTGACAACTTCCAAATTCCTCAGGAACTCCCTTCTGTTCCTCTGCAGGGTCTGCCTGAGGCCACTCTGTCACCCAGGGACACCTGGGGCTGGCCCAGCTGGGGCACCCATGGTTCTTCTTGGCATCATCTGCTCCAGGAATTCCAGGTGTTGTGATAAAGAGCAGCTGCTGGGCAAGACAAAATCATCTGCTGCTGCCTGAAAGGGAGAGCCCTTTGCAGAGCAGTATAAACTAGAAGTGGATCAGATTTATATTTTTGATGTATTTTTTTAAAATTTAATTATTAAATAAGCTTATGAAGGAGTTAAAAAATTTAAGTGGCCCAGGTCTCTAGACAGGCATTCAGCAGTTTCTTTGTTCATGTAAAATATATACTTTTCATGTACTGGTGAGTAAGAGAATGATAATTAAAATAGTAACAATAGCTTAAAATATACTTGATGGAGGACATGCCATAGCTTGAAAAATTACACATGGCAGGCTGATCTCAATAGTCAGCATGATGGGAATTTGTTGGGAGAATTCTGTTTGATAACATTCCATCTAACATTTGGCAGTAGCATGCACCATCCCCACCCATAGATTGTGATATGTGTAAATACATCTGTTGTAAAGCACAGTCTAGTAAACTCCAGCTCATTTGTCACACCTGCTGGCTTTCCATGAGCTGTCTGGGAATTGGCAGAGGAAGTGTCTGGCTGCACCTTAAGGGATATGGGAGTTCAAGAGTTGTTTGTTTGATTTCAAAGTATTACTGAAATATTACTCATCCAGGGCATTATCATTTTAGGGGTATATTTTTGTGGGCATAAAAATAACTTGGGGCTGACTCTCAAGCTAATTTGATACACAGAGAATGTGTCATAGCTGAAGACTAAATGGAACTAGACTGAAGAAAGGTTGGTGCATTTCTGTTCTGTTTTGGTAGGTTTTTATTTTTAATTCCAGAGCTTGAACATCTCCCTCTTTCAGAAGTGGACATTTGATTGTTTTTCACTACCTGTTGAGTAAACCTGATGATCTCCAAATGTGCACTTTCATTTGACCTCTCCCAGCAGGCTTTATTAGAGACTGAACCAATAAATGACCAGCTTTTACCAGGTTTCCTAAGGAAACTTCCTGAGCCATGAGAGCATTGAGAATGTGCATTAACTAGAGAATGGCAGAAAGGTGCACTCCCTACATGGCATTTGGAGATCAGTGGCTGATTAGTTTTCTGTGGAGGAATATTACCTTTTCCATAGTCTCATGGGGGAATTCATGCATCCTCTGTCTAGCAGTTCTACCCTAGGGATTATCTTGAATCCAGTTGGAAATTCAAAATGAAAATATTGTAAGGAAAATTCTCAAAGGGGCCTTCACCATGGGACACCTTCCAAATGTTTTGTTTTAAATACCTGAATGTATCATCACATCCATAACAGGTTTGTTCTCTGTATGAAGACCATATCCCCAGCACATCCCTTCAGCTTGTTTTATTCACTCTGCATCTGCATTTGTTTGCATGTATTCCTTTGTGCAAATATCAATTCACAAATTAATGCAGACTCTCTAAAGCCAACATGGAAGACACCTGGTTTTGTTCCAAAGCTGTATTACAGTACAAATGCTGCTCTTTTCAGTCCTGTATCAGTTTCCATCTTTGTATTAGAGCAGAGGACAAGGAGTTATATCCACAGTCATGTTCCCCTTTCGTTGCATGATGACCCCAAAACTGAGGGGTTTATGTTCCAGTGCATGTGAGAACAGCCAGAGACAGGCTTTGTGTCAGTTTTCATAGGTTCTCATGAAGTGTAAAAAAAATACTTCATTGTTCTAAAAGCCTCATCTATAGTTCCCTGAACAGCATTTATTCCTTAATACTTTCTGCAGGAGCACATAGTTTGAATTTAAAAGAATATATTGATGAGAGAATATTGTAATTGCAGTGAGATTTTCCATTTTAAAGTGTTTCAAGTGACAGTAATACAGAACTTAGAGAAAGTTATTAGATCCCCATTTGCCTATTATGCAGCCTGTGTTAATGATGTCTAGTTGACTGTCAAATTATTTTAAAGACAGAACTGCTCAGAAATTATTAGATGGACTTAGTTTGATACTGTTCCTGTTGAACCTTGAAGGTTTGCCCCAGTGTCCATGAGGTCATTCTAATTAGGATATAAACCCTCCATGTGCCCCCCTTTCTCTGCTTTAGGGCTGCATCCAAAGGCCACAGAGTCTGGAAGGATTCCTGGTTGCACTGGCCTTTGTTTTAGGATAAGGCTTTCCCTGACTCTTCAGTGCAGGCTGCTTAAACAGATTTGCCATCTGACTGAAAAGAGGAATGTAGAGTGACTCAGTTTCCTTCAGTGCATCAGATTCCTGCTGACACAAGGGAGCTCTGGATCCAGACTCTTGACTGCTGCTGTGGAGCAAAACTGTTTGTATTGCTGTGTTAGCTACTGGTGTTTGTTCGGGAAGGGTAATTTTAATCTCAAACTTACATCCATAAATCCTAGTAAAGCCAAATCTTGTCTCAAGTAGGCAATTAGAACCACTTTATTGTGGAAAAGTAAGAAGGATTTAACTAAGAGAGACAGTAACAAAATCCACAGATGCTTTAAAATGGAAATGCAACTTGGGAATTACTCATCATGAGATGAATGAAGTCATACAATAAATTAGCTGCTGGTGAGATATCTTGCTGCTTTGCAACTATTTGTTTATGCATTCAAGTGTTTAAAAGATGAGATGATTTGTAGATGACACATGCTTACAATTCTGCTCTGTAGTAAAAAGCTGATTGTCTGGTAAGATTGCATTTCATTACAAATAGCAGAGTTTAAAACAGAATTTATATTCAGTGAATATTTGTTGAGCTTTTTAGTTGTTTCTTGGTTAGTAACTATTTACCACTCATCTTCATTCATTAATTTGTACTGTGCATTTATGCATTAGCATTCTCCTGAGGGTCTGTGAGTATTTGGCTTTACACAGTTGTCAATTCTAGATTAGTAAGGAAGATGAAAACTGACAGTTCTCAGAAAAATCTAATGTGTTGAATTAAAACACGCTCATTGCACTTTTCTGTTAAATTCGGTGGGTTTTGTCTCTTTATAATAGCAAAAGGAAATATATGTTCAAGGTAGAACAGTTTATTGGCACAAAAGTTATATGTGCCTTCTTTGGTGATTTACAGCAGTCAAAGTTAGCACACAGCATGTGTAAAACAAACCTCACAAATTCTTGCACAGAAACTGCCAGTCATGGTCAAAATCATCAAAATATCTGGGGCACCTTTTCCTTTACCTGAAACTGCTTGTTTCAAAAGGGACTCTCAGTAGTCAGAAATTCCTCAGACTTGGGCATTTTGATCCATGTGGGTGATGAGTGAGATTATGGGAAAACACCGTGGCTACAGGTTTGTGTCATGTAGCAGAGGATTCATTCATTCCTCTGTCTCAAATGATTGAAAGCAGTATATATCTATATAGCAATAATGGTATCAAAAGCTCCTGCTGCCCTAGGGTCAGCAAGAGTGATGGGATTCTGAAACCTGTGCAATGGAGTTGTTACCTACTCTTGAAATGTAAGAGAGTAATGTGAAAATGTAGTGAGAACTGGCTGGTACAAAGTAGGCCCTGAATGTCACCAGTGTCATTGGTTTGTAGTGTTAATGCAAAAATGCCTTTAGCAACACCTCACTTAGTGAATAGTCATGCAAAAACCACAGCCCAGACCCAGGAATACACCATGGCACTCAACTGTGATCAAAATCAGTGGAATCGAGGCACTGAATATTACAGATGATGATATGACTCTCAAAGAGCTCTAGTGACTGTGCCTTGTGGTCAGTACATAGAATATTTTTATCTGGAAAGAGCCCTGCTCCTTAATTTACTTTGTAATGAGCACTGCACCGAGTCACTGGCATTTTTTTTGGCTGACTAATTATGAGATCTTAATGTAAGTTTTGTATTATTTTTCCTTTGCATGCAAAAAAGGATGAAGATAGATAATGCAGAGAACAGATATATGTGAGAAAAGCAACATATGAGAAAATGTGCCTTTTAAAGGAAATTACTGTATTAATAGGTCTAGCTGTAAATATAGTTATTATCTAAGTGAGATTTCCTGCTCTTGAAACCAGAACGTTTCTCTGGTAATTTGCTAAGGAAACCCAAGCTGTGTTAAAGAACCTGAAGCTAAAGGAATGCAGTGCAACTGATCACATCACAGTGACATTATAGGGTACCTGCTGATACAAAAATTTCCAGTTAAAGCCACATTTTGTCTTGTGTTGCTGTTCACACACTTATTATTTGCTCTCTGCATTAGCTATCAGTGTTGTTAGCATGCAAAGGGAAAGAGTAGGAACCCTGCTTTCAGATTACAGCCTTATTGAGTTCCAATCCAGTGACAAGAATGGGATGAAGGAACACTTCCCATACAGAATTTATGGAACATTTTGGGGAGGGCAAAGCAATCATAATATGTCTGTTTTTAGCACTGCTCCCTGGCTTCAAAGGATTCAGGTACTGTAAACCTGTGTTTTTCCACTGAACTCATCCTCTCCTATAAATTACCACCTCAGTGCAGGCTTTTTAATATCAGCAATATCATTATTCAAGAGGCAGGGGGATGGGAAATCTCAAACCCATGATAGCAGAATAATAACAGTGGACCCCCTAAAGGAGAGACCTTAATTTCATCAAAAGCTATTTATGCATTTCTGTGATCTTGGCTTCAGGGCAAACAGCCTGTCATGTATCACTATAGCGAGACCTAGAGAAAATTGACCCATTAGTTACTTTTAACGTAGGAAGAGAGCAATCAAATAATACCAGATTGGGCTGGTATATTCTCGTTAGGAATCCTAAATACCTTCCCAGGTCTACTTCTGTTTTAATAGTTACAATGTCATAATAATGTGTGCAGATTATTTTGTCTTTCCTGCTTGATGAAAACATTCTCCAGCAGAACAAATTATGCCTTTTTTGAAGTCAAGGACTTCTACTGTGTTTATTCTTCAGGGTATGCAAAACAACAGAGTACCAGGATAAAAGTGGAAGCACGTTTATAACCAAAGTAATAACCCACCCTGAAATACTGAAAAGATTATTTTTTTCATAAGCATGAAACAATTTACTTTGCAGTCATATGGTGCCGAAGGAGGGAAGTGCAGCTCATTCTGTGACACCTCCCACGAGCTTGTCAGTGTGTCTGTGCTGTGATTGCTCCTCCAGCACTACAGAGCACACTCTGCTTGTTTTCAGTGTTTCTCTGACAGAACAACTTCTTTGCAGTTGTTCATGAACAGCTTTCCTGATGGACAGGTGTTAACTCTGCAGATATCCTGTCCTCTGATACTGCCTTGGAACTCTCTTTGTTCTTCCTGTGTGGGGATTCTGTTCCTCTGACTGTATGAAATAAATACTTTAAATAAATTTAAATGCTTTATCTGTTCATCACCATTGTTTCCTTGTATATACACAGGTCTAATGCAAGCTTAATACAAGTTTTGTGCAGATATCAAAGCATGCAAAATGCAAGGAGCTGTGTCTTACTGATGTAACAGGTTTGAAAAAAGAGAGGTGGGGAAAGCAGACTGAGAAACAAAACTTGAGTAATTCAGGGCAGCTTGATTCTGTGTTCACAAACCAGTTGTACACAGGGCCAAAGTATCTTTCAAATGTGGGGAATCATAGATTCATGATAAGGTTTGGGTTGAATGAGACCTTAAAGCCCATCCATCCCCACCCCATCCATGGCAGGGACACCTTGCAGTGTCCCAGGCTGCTCCAAGCCCCAAGGTCCAACCTGGCCTTGGGCACTGCCAGGGATCCAGGGGCAGCCGCAGCTGCTCTGGGCACCCTGTGCCAGGGCCTGCCCACCCTGCCAGGGAACAACTCCTGCCAGCCAACTCCTGCCAGCTCATCCCAGCCAGCCCTGCCCTCTGCCACTGCCAGCCATTCCCTGGGGCCCGGCCCTCCATTCCCTGTCCCCAGTCCCTCCCCAGCTCTCCTGGAGCCCCTTCAGGCACTGCCAGGGGCTCTGAGCTCTCCCTGGAGCCTTCTCCTCTCCAGGCTAAGGGGAAAGCTATTCCACCTGAATTTTACCTCACTAACATTAAATATAATGAACACGAGTTCTAAAGCAGTGAAAACTGGGCCATGAGTAAGGTGGTCTTTAATTAAGGCTTGACAAAGATTTTTTTCCCAAGATGCCTATCTGAAATAAATATTAATTAAAACTGCAAATAATTTTGGTGCTGTATGCTTAGATGAATGAAACATACCTTTAAAGTACTGAAGATTAATTAGGTATTGCAATTTTTTTTTTCTCTTCTAAAACATTTTGTATACCTGACTATGGGAATCTTGCTGCTCTTGGGTGAATTATTAAGTTCCTACAAAATGCCTATAAAATTTCATTTGCTTTTCTTATACATTTAATGTTGTTTAACAGGACTTCATGTTACTTCATAATTCATCTTACCCTTCCTGTCACTAATAGGACGTGGTGGCATAACCCAGTAGTCATTTTAGATTCACACACTGTTGATGGCAATGGGTATGATTTTATTAAAAACCTGGGATAGAAACAAGACAAGACTTTGATATAGGCATGGTGGCTCTGTAATGAGGCCTCAGCTACCTCACATTAACTGTGATTACCACAAAATCTGATTGGGGAAATGAGCTGTTTTAGGAAAACTCAGACTTTGCTTGCTAAGTATGTAAGCAGAAGTCAATTCTTTTCAATTGCTATATATTATTCATAAACACTGTATGCAATTCAAGCTACATGAAAGGAATTTAATTAGACGAGTCATTTATTTCAGCTCTGTGCTTTATAGGATTTTTTTTACAGCCCCTGGAAATTAACTTGTTTTATCTAGCCTGCCACTTAAATACCTGTATTTAAACAACCATCTAGAGTCTTCAGAATGTTCCTTTATACAGAGTGAGAATATCTGTGCTATGATACCCACTTAGCAGATGAATAACAAAGGAGATGGTGGATGTCATTACCTGCCTGGTGTCATGCAGCACAGGGGTGGAAAGATCACAGATCAGCCTGAAGATCTCTAATTGCCAGTTCTGGCCTTACATCCATAGCCCTGGGCTGTCTCAGCATCTCCAGGAGCCTTTTGTCACTGCTTGCCTTAATGGGGGCTGTGATCTCCCAGAGGTGTGAGTTCTACCAGAGGTCACTGGGCTCTTTCTTTCCAGGGGAATGGTATTTTCTTGTTTAGGAATGAAGTGGCAAACACTTCATGTATTTTGGCAGTGCTTCTGATGAGCATTGATTCTGTGTTCAGATGCTGCTGTTGCAAAGGTTAGAAGCTGACCAGCCTGAGACTATTCATTAACATAAATACAGCCTGCAGCTACAGCTCTTTCCTGATCTACTTAGTCAGCACTCTGCTAGGAATTAATGAGTTATGGAGATAGAGAGGCAGGAAAGGCTTGGTAGGAGGTGTGAGCCACTGGAGGTTGAAAGGGCAGTGGTGAGCCAGGGTCGTGTTTCTGGGGCAGGCCAGGCTGGCACTTGTGTCTGCCCTTGTGTGCCACAGCCAGAGCAGCTTCTGGAACTGCAGGGAAAGGGAAATAAAAAGTGCATTTGGTTCCTGATGGGTAGTGTGAGGGCAGGGGGAAATAGGCAGGAAAATAATATAGGAAGCATTGATGGATTCCTCTGAAGAAGTGTTCACTATTAAAGATAAACTAGTCGCATGCTTCCAGTTAATTAAATTAGCAACAGGAGGTTATATGGGGAGAGCTGCTTTGCCATTTATTAGAAAAATAAGGAAAAGCTGTTATATTGAGCAAGCTGCTGATTAATTCTTATGAAGAAGCAGTATTTTATAGGAGTAGTCTGCCTTCTGGAATATATTAGCTGGCTTCTAAGTAATAAATTGGCACAGATTCCTTATGTATTGAGCTGACCTGGTGATGCTGCTCCCCTGCAAGGAAATAAACAGAGACCTGGTAGGGAAATCTTTACTGTGGACATCAGGACACCAACATGTGTGCATAGCCCCAGAAGACAGAGTGAATTTCTTCTTTCTTTTGTACATTTGGCTCTAACACAGTTGTTTTACACTTCATTTTTGCTGTCTTTGTCATGAAACGTAAGCACTTCTCAAGAGACAGGAAAACGGGGTGTCATGGGAGCATTTCCCTATTCAAAAACAATTTCTACAAATTTTCTGAAGTATCAGAGAACAAAAGCTACTTGCTTCTACACCCTTGATCTCCAAGCATGCTTCAATCCATTCCTTTTTATTTTTACCTGGTGTTGCAAGGAAATACCTGCCTATCTTCTTCCAGTCTTGCATGTGGATGAAATATATGCCAACACATCACTGCATCCACCAGCAGAAATAGTTTTAAATTAATTCTAAGAGAAAGTTTACTGTGTCTCCTGTTCCTCAAAGTTGGTAGTACCACTAATTGGCAAGGAATTCTTAAGGGTTGGAACAATGAGTGTTTTCTGTCACTCAGAAATAATTACTGGATGCTGTGAATGAGACTGACTAACAAATAGCAGGTACTAGAGGGAAAATACTAGAAACAAAGTTTTCAAAGCCACATTCAGATGCTCTTTCACTCTTGTGCTGGGCTCTGTTAGTGTGTGCAGTTTCAGCCACGGAGCCTTTGAAAGGAACCTTGGATTCCCCTCTGTCAAAAAATTCCACTCAGCTCCTTTGTTAATTAGTTGGGTGGTTTGGGAAGAAAGCTCTTGGTGGGTCAGGTTAGGCTGGCAGGGACTGCCAAAGTGAGAAATTCAGCTTTTCTCTTGGGATAGCACAGACCAGAAATCTGAGGTTTGTGTTAACAATTCCTCCTGATGGTTTGCATTCTCTGAGAAATTTCTTTTAGCCTGCATTCAAATTACAGAAAGACCTATTTTCACAGGTGCTAAGGATTTTAAAAAAAGAGAGAAATAATGAAGTCTTGGTGATGTTGAGAGAGTTGAGAGGTGTCATCCTTATATGTCTGGCACAACAGAGAATAAAAAAAAATTTGGATTCCTCCTGCCTTTGAAATATTTCCATTTTCAGACTGTTGCTTTTGGATGAGGTTTTNAAAAAAAAAGCCACCAGAATTAGACTAATTATTTTGTTTTGTTTTTCTGGCTGTAATCTATGAGTCTATTACTTCATTAATCAATGACTACCCAAAAATCCACTTAAGAAGTCACTGAAAAGAATAAAAAGGGGAGTGGGAGATAAGAATAATGAAAATATATCTATATATATATTTAAATTTGATGGGTCCATTTTGTCTAAATGATTCTGCATTGGCAGCATCATCTCTGAGGCCATTTCTGTTGACTGACAGGGAGCAGAAAGGTTAACAGAGCAGAAGGAAAAGGGCTGCTTTCATGCATTATTGGTCTGAAAAACATCAGTAGATGCTGTGTCTTGAGCACTTCTGCTGTAAATTCCAGCTCACATTTTTCTGCTTTGGGGAATTTTGGGTGCTTGGCCTATAAAGGGAGAACATTGACATTAGCTTATAGCTACAGTAGAAAGATGTTTAGATGTTAATAGATACTGAACTCTGGTACAGTAAATTAAATTAAATGTGCCTTTTTGGTTTTAGAAATGCCCTTCTAAGGTGAGCATGCTAGCTGGTCTCCTGGGATCTGCTTATGGGTGTATCTGTGTAACAATGGCCAAAGAAAAAGTAAATTATTAGTTCCATCAGCAAAGCCAATTTTGTCTCTCAGCAACTGATCATGCTGATGACTGGTTTTGGCAGACTGGTAGAAATTTTGGAAATCTCTTGAGCAGTAGCACAAAATTATTCTCCAGGGTTGTTTTCATTTATTTTTCCTTTGATAGTAGTGGTCTGTTTAGGTTACTAAATTGCCTTTATTGCAAAGAAAACATAGGCTTTGTGTTCTATTTTACACAACTTCGCGAAGATACAAAAAAAGGCATCAAAAATCAAAACTATCAAAATAACATTTCAT
The DNA here is from genome assembly GCA_013389925.1 of Aegithalos caudatus. Classification (NCBI taxonomy): domain Eukaryota; kingdom Metazoa; phylum Chordata; class Aves; order Passeriformes; family Aegithalidae; genus Aegithalos; species Aegithalos caudatus. The sequence continues at coordinate 561,183 of WEIU01017021.1, read as the reverse complement.
TTTAGTGCATACCAATTGTTGGTCAAGATAATTGCTCTCAACTAATGAAAATGGCTCATATATTCTTTTCAGTCATTTTAAATACAGATGAGTTTTAAAAGCAAAATTACTCTTGGGCATAAAGATATCTCTTAGCATAATATAACCTAAATTTAATGTGATAATTGAGAGTTCTATGTGGTATTGCAGTTTAGCAATAATATTATTACTCATTAGAGATAATGATTTAAATTTACACCAAGGCAGCAGAGCAGATACATTGTCCATACTAAAAGATTCCTATATATATATTAACCAGTTGGGAATGATTCAACACAAAGGTATTTTGTAGGGGAAAAAAAAAACCTCTCTGTGTTATGAGCACTGACTTTGAGAAAACAATGCTTAAAAGGAAGCAATGCAATGTAAGAGTTTCAAATGAACACTGATTTTCCAGAGTTTTGATTGTACAGAAAATGATAGTTTGAGTAGCAGAGCTTGGGCTCTGAAGGTGGTGTTACAGTGCACACCTCTGAAAATGTTGGGCCATACCTGTAAGAAATGAAGCCTAACATTTTAAAGAAAAGAAACATCAGAGGCAGCACCAAATCTTTGTTTAAATTAATTCAGTTTAGTAGAATAAAGGTTGTGTAAAAGTGAAGTCCTGACCACCACCAAATAGCCACAACATTGAGAAGAACCTGAGGGCTTTTTCTATTATATCCTGTGTAAAATATCTCCAAGATCCTAAACTTTTCTGAGCAAGAAGGGCATGACCTTTGAGTTCTTTAGCAGAAGGAACACAATACTGGATCTTTCCCCTCAATCTAAAGGAAACACCCAGCATAATTCTCTGCAGTTAAACCTGCCTTAGCCTCCAGCTAGCAAAATGTGTGTTACTGAGGTTCCTGCCTGTTTCCCTGCCTGGCTGTGGCTCATGCACAAGCCTTTGGGTACCTCTATTCACACAAATTTAATGGAATTGGGTTAGCAGCTGCCTGGGCTGCAGCAGGGATGTTCTGTCACACAGCACTTGTGCTTCAGCTCCTGCTGCCATTTATTGCAGTCTGAGCTGGGTCAGTAGAATGGAATGCTGAGCTGAACCAGTGCTCACACACCAGCATTAAACTTGTTGTAAACTAAATCAAGTTTATGGCAATCACACTGGTACAATGCTAACGGGAAGTTAAGGTCTTTAATACAAGCTTAGAACAAGACATTTTTTAACAGTGTCAGGAGAAATATTAAGTAATAAAGCAAATAGGACTACAATATATATTGTAAAACTGCCAACCAGCAAACAAGATAAATTCAAATACCTTTCATCTTGCCTGGATGAATTATTTCAATCTTGCTGTAAAGTGATGCATCTCAAACTGAGGGTAAGCATAAATCATACTCTCTATCAAAATAATTGCATTACAGTTTAATATAACAGAGGGGTTTGTTTGTGTTTAGTTTTAATGAAGCAACAGAGTGGCACCCAATGGTAAGATCTGATTTGGAGAGCTTCTTGGATGATCGAAAAATAGAACTTAAAAAGAATTAGGTTTGCAATCCTCATGGCACTATTTTCTGAAACAAAGAAAAATGACACTAGGAAATCAAAAGAGTAGCATTTTCTTACTTGTATCATTAGATACAAATCATTGTTACCTTTGGTATTTACCTTGATGAGTTTCAAGAATTTACATTATTAGTTTACTGACTGGGGATGGATTTTACTGAAGATAATCCATTGTTACAAAATAACATAGAGATATTTTTTCAGTCACTACATTAATGTGTTCTACTAATCTGATCCCCGTAGGTGGATTTTTACATGAAGCTTTTCAGACTTTAGAAATTAGAGTGTCAAGACTTTTTACTGATTACCATCTGGAAGACCGAATGCTTACTGTATTTTGTAATCACTAGGTTTAGTTCCCATGGTTTTGGAATGGTGATTCTGGAATAAAGCACAATTTCTGCTACTTAGTAGTAATAAAGGAAGACTTAGAGTTCTTTGGAATAAGTAGATAAGTCATAGAGGATTTTCTCATTCTTTTATGAATTATTTTAATATCCCATATTGTGAAATAAGTAGCTCAAAATTGAGCTTAAGGACGAGTCTGAGGAATATGTAATAGAAGATCTTTGGGAGAAAAATACTTGACTCATTTGAGTCATTTAGAAAGTAAGATGCAAGGTTACAGGGGCAGAAGCCATATTTATTGGGTTTTGTGCCTGACTTCCAAAGAAATTCACCTGCCATTTGGGAAAGGTGCAGGACAAGGATATGTTTTTATGGGTCACATAGAAGAAAGCAAAGAAAGTAAGGGAAGTTTAAGGGGTAAAAAAGGAAAACTACATTTTTACAGGTTGTGATTGAAGTGTGGCTTCAAAAGTGTTGGTGAGAAATGCAAAAAAAAATAATTGTTGGTATTGGTAAGAGACAGAAAAATCTCTGACAAACCTCTGTAGAAATGAGTTTTTTGTGAACATCCAGCTATTGGTTCTAGTGAATCAGGGAACTGGAACAAGCCTGACAGACAGATCAGGTGGAACTAATACAAACCATCAGCATGGAGTGCTGGTAAAATAATAGGGGATGTAAAAGGACATTGCTTGTGGAAAGTTTTCAGTAGTTTTGCATCTTCCTAAAAGAAAGCAAGTCCTCTCTAGTGAGATACACACAACAAAATACCTGCTTTATATAAAATAAACTCTTTTGTTGTGAATAGACAGAAATTTGAGTAGAGAGATGCTGATGAAAGCTTGGGAAGCAGCAAGAAGGTAATCACCTGTGGAGTTTTGTTTTTGTTGTATGCAGATGAAGCTTGGAAGGGCTTTTGGTCTAAACATAAAACTGNTTTTTTTTTTTTTTTTTTTTTTTAGCAAGGAATTGATAGTACAAATTATCTCATGCTTGCAGACACAAGCCCAAAGGGCTGCATCACAGGAGTTCAGAACCTCAGGCTTAAAATCCACACCACTGTGCAGCTTCTGAGAGGACAAGGGCTGCTGGTTTGAGAGAGACAATAAAAGAAGCAGCACATGGAACAGGCACTCTGAGCTCTGTGGCATTTCTTACATTATTTGACCCCAAACACTGAAAGTTGTAATAGCCTGAACACTAAAGCAGGGCTGTGGTTGGAAGGGCCCCCTGAGCTGTGCTGGCACCCAGCAATATTCCTGTGGAGCTCCAGAAAGGCTGGATGATCTTCCATTTGTGTGGACAGGGGTCCACTGAATTCCCATAGGGAAGTAAGGATAATCCATAATCCAGACAGGATTGCTGCTGCAAGGCTGTTCAGAGGAGATCAGCAACATTGCCCTTCCACAGTCCAGGCATTGTCATTCCAAAGCCAGCAGTACAGCACCACAGAAAGCAGAGTGCTTGGAATTAGGTCTGCATGTTCTGAGAGTGGAGGAGCAGAGAGTTTAATGACACTCATAACTACTGGAGCTGAGGGCAAGAGAACAAATAAGATCATCTTGTGGATTGGTGCAGTTTTTCTCCAGACGATTTTCAAAGAGATCACAGGGCAGCATTGCTGAGGGAAGAGTTTAAAAACTGATGGTATGGAGCTTGATAGTTAATAACAGCATAAGATGTCATTTTTTTTTTAAACTGCATAGTGATGAATGTAATAAAGTTTATTTCCTGCCATAATGTGTTATAGCAGATTGTGATGGAGTACAGGAATACAGCAAACAGCATCATATATTAATTCAATTTAGGCAGCAGACTGCTGCACCCTAACAGAGTAGAGGGTCTCTTTTCCCTGTGGCTGCCAAAATTCATTTACAGCTAAAGGAATTCTCCTCACCACAAGAGCTGCTGCTGCAGACCAGCATCTATGAATAGCCCAAGCTTCAGTGGTGTTTGGGACATCTCTGACACAACTGACTGCAATTTACTGCAGGAATCATTAATGCTCAGGAAAGTACCATGAAGGGGACCAGTACTGAGCTCCTCTATTTAGGGCTTTGATGTGCTTAAAACCATTTTCCCTAGCATTGGGATCATGCTTCTGTAATTTCTACCATCAATTCCAAAGGTTCAGCCAGTCCTGGGGAGCCAGTGGCTCACAGGAATAGAGTAGGAGTTCTGGCTTTGTTGCTGCTGTTCTAAAAGAAATACCAGTGGAGGACCTAAAGCTTCGTCCTGATTCTCAGGATGTGTCTTCTCTGCTCAAATGCATTCCAGGGATTTCATCACCAAATTTATACCCCACAGAAACTCTTGACTCTGAAAGGAATAAGGAATTTCCTATAGTTATGCAGAGGAAAAAATTACTTTCTTCAAGCTTATCTTAATAATAAGTGATAATTGAGAAAAGGAGTGCCAGTTTACATCAAAATGAGTGTCCATTGTGACTCTGTGCAGGTTCTGAGATAATGCACAGTTTCACAGAAATGCCCATTCTATAGCACTTTGCTGCAACCAAAAGTTTGTCTTTAGTTGTCAGTGCTGAATGCCCCTTTAGTTGTCAGAGCTGTCCTAACCTGCTGGAATTCCCTCTGTTGATGGATCAAATTTCAGGCTCTTCTCCTCTTTTATCATGTAGAAAAGCTCCCACCAAAGTGATAATCTAACTGCTCTTTAGTACTTCTAAATATTTAATTTGTTGTTGATTCTGCCTTTTTTTCTGCTTTATCCCTGTTGACTCTGTAAGTAAAAGCTAGCAAGATTTAGCTCAGTTATTCTGTAATTGCAAGGCTTTAAATCTCTTTTTCTTTGAATTTTACCGAGACAAAACAAATGCTCATTGACGTCAGCAGGAGCTTGTAGGAATAAGGGAGTGCAAGCAGCCCAGTTCTGCAGTTGTAGCTCTCCATCCAGAAGATGTATCACTTAATAGGTATCTTCAGCAGCCAAGGGAGGACTCTCAGTTTGCCTGTAGCATCAGTTTTTATTCCTTTGACATTTTTCTCATCTTGGGTCTGGTTTTAGTCTTGCTGCCATGGCAACATACAGAGAGGCTAAAAGGCACTCCAGAGAAAAGGTCTCTCCTTGCTGACAGGCAGCAGAAGGGAACAGAGGCCATTGGTGCTGTTTGCAGCTGCAGATAGCACTGGAGGGATATCAAAAGGATTTTCTGTTTGCACGTGTGCAGGCAAAAGCATTGGTGCAAAAGTTCAGTGTGACAGGGCATAAGCAGGGGTGTTGGATAAAATCATTTTTACTTTCAGATGGCTTCTAGCAGGACAGGACACGACATGATGTGACATGTCATGGAATCAGATTTCATGATCCAAGTTTTTCCTGTAGGAAAAATAGTCTCATCAGCTCAAAATCATTGCTAGTGATACTATTTTTTTACATTTTGATTGTATCCATGTTTTCTCTATGCCCATGTAGGCATGTAGGAAAATTGGGCTCTGCATACCCTAAGTTTCATGTGTCTTCTTACATATGCTCAGTGCTCAATTTCTGCATCTTAAGAGCTGGCTGCATTCACCACAGGCAGGAATAGAGCCTATTCAAAATCCTGTAAATATTATGCTGCTTTTCCATCTGTCATGCAAGCTGCTGCATACCCTCAGCCTCCAGGAGAACAGAGAGTCTGGGAGGTCGCTTCAGAATTAATGGTGTAGGTGAGATAGGAGAATCCAGCCTGGCTGCAGATGTGGGTTTGCCAGCCTCCCATATACCCAGCTCCCACACAAACAGGTAATTGAAGGATTTTGTCACAGCAGATAAGGCAATTTAACACTAGAAGCACTTTTCTGCTGGTTATTCTGCTACACAGTGCAAGGGAAGTATTCCTATTACGAATGCAGATCATTCCCAGGGAAGTGTGCTGTGCTGAATACATGTTATTCCATGGCTCTCAAGGGAAATAATCCCTTATAGCAAAGGATAGTTTTGTCCAAATAACTGTGTCTGGTAGGATAATTGTCACTAATCACACAGGAAAACAGCTTTTTCTACAAAAGCCTGTACAAAAGGCAGCCTGAGAAAGGGAAGTATTGCAAACTCACTTAAAAAAAAATAAAAACAAAAAAGCTGGGAAAAAACCCAGCATGTTTCCCACTGAAATACTACCTCACAACATCATATTGTATAAACAAAAGAGAGACATTTTGAGGTTATCAAGGAGAAAACACACCAGCAGCAGAACAGGACTACATTTTGACAGATGTCTCTTTGGGAGTAGAGGGGCAGTCCTTAGCAAAGGAGGCAGTGGCTGCTGGCCACGAGTGTGTCCTGGCTGGCCAGGGAGCCACCTCCTGTCCCAGGCCACCCCAGCAGGGCTGTGTGGCTGCAAAGGGACACTGACCTCTGCTCATTTACCTGACAGGGCCTGCAGGGAGTAGAACATCACATACTCCCTCCGAGCTGCCAGCAGTGTCCTTAGATCCTTGGTGCCTTGAGTTTCTTCCCTTCCACACACCAGGTGTAGGCAGACATAATCCAGATTGTGTTTTTTCTTTGTAGCGAGTGCAGTGTTAGTTTTAAAAGTCATGTATGCCAAAAACATGAAAGAAAACCCTTCTCTTGGTCTGAGAAGAGCATCTTCAATTAGAATGCAGCTCATAATCCATATTAAAGATAGCATAGCTTTGTAATAGAGCCCAGCAGTGAGCCTGATAAAAATTATTTTGCTCTATAGCACTAATGAAAGCTATGGTATTAAAGCTTTGCTTATGTGGGATCTCAGCTAGAATCTACCACAGTATGCATCTTTTTTCTTCATTACTGTCTAGAAATAATGCTTAAATAATTATTCTTGATATTATTGTTTGTAATTCTAATGGAGGTAGCTCTGGGCTCATTGAAATAGTGCCAGTTATGAGCAGCAACAGAACAGAGTCAGCCCTAGAATGAAAAATGGGCATGTTTTCAATTCAGATTATTTTTTCATAAATGTGAAGGAGATTTGGATCATTACCTGTGACACTTGGGTTGCCAAAGTAACCTTGACTAGCCAGCTGATGTTTGCACAGCGCATGGCACTGTCACCATGGAGATGCTGTCCATGTGATTTTGCAGGCATGATGCAGTTGCAGACGTCTCAGAGAGGAATTAATTGTTGGTGAGCAGTGCTCGTGCAGACAGCTCTGCCCTGGCAGACAGAGCCTGCAGTCAAGCACGAGCTAAATTTGTCCTTTTTGTTTTAGCTGCACAGAGGGGACCAGGACTGGGGTAAAGGGGGGGAGCTCTCTGGGCTGTCGTAAGGAAAACACTGAGTTCTCCTGATGGAAAGTTCATGCTCACACTGGGAGGAGTGTGAGGTCAAAGAGTGCTGATCTGTGTAAGACCCATGCTTGAATGATAATACTCATTTACAAAACATATGCTTGAGTGATTGAAGGCTATGGAACAGTCCTGGTATTCCTTTATCAACTGAGGCTTTTTTCTCCTCCCTCTCACTCATTCCCATGTGACCTAGTGATGTCAGGGAAATTACACCTGAAGCGGGGACTGAAATTTGTCTGTATATATTGGATATTCACAGTTCTGCAAAAGTAGCTGTTGTGCTGTGCTTTCCCTTCTGACCTCTGCTGAACCTCACAGTGGGACTGTGAATGTGGATTTTGGATCTGTTTTGCACAATAGCAAACCAACGACCAAACAAACCTTTTGATAAGAGATACGGTTCTGGTTCTGATGGTTAAGCAGGCTAAAGGGTGCTCCCTCCTTTCTCCTCATATTCTTTGGAGAACAGAAGTCAGCCAGCCTCAAGATAAGGTCATTTTGCTGTGGCAAAATGCTTTGTTCCACCTCTTTTACTTAATCACTATGGGGCTGGATGACAGCAGATGGTGGAAGGTGCTGTTCCTATTTCTGGGTGCTACAGCTGTGATGAGCAGGCTGCAGCAGGATCAGCTGGGGGTTCTGTAGACATGACATGCAGCCCTCAAGGAGACACAGTCCAGGCTTCAGAAACTGCCCAAGAGCCCAAGAATGTGAATGGATGGGCCAGTAATGCAGGAGAATTTTGTAACTGGGTTTGAGGCATGCAGTGACATTGCCATTTGGAGAACTGCAACTGTAAAGAATCACTGGAGCACCAGCTTTGGAGATGGCTATGTTGGATGCTCTCTTGGTGAAGAAACCCACCAAAAAATCACATGGATGTTTAAAAATAATACTGGGCAGAAGTGCTCACAGGAGAGGGTGTGGGCAGAAGGGACTTGGGTTGGTGGCCAGAGGCAGGGAGTGAATGTTGCTCCTTTTGTCTTTGCTTCTGGTCTGAAGAATCAGCTGAAGGGTTAAAGGGGGGTGTAGCTGGAAAAGCGGGGCTTTGGGGTGATGTGTGTAGCACAGCTTAAAATTTATGAGGGGATTATTTCATGGCTAGAGGGGAAAAGTCATGACATGCTGGAAGGCTTGGACATTTTCAGTGTGTAAGCAGAGGATGAGAGGTGATTCCTTGAGATGATGTATAAAAATAATCAGTAATCTTAAACCTAAAGGTGTGGAACTAATGAGAGGGAAAATTGCAGTTGTAGATCATAACCTGAGCTGATGCTCTGCTTCACTGTGTCCATCTGGTACTGAGGGATGTTTCCTTCATTTGGGTGCTGATAACCTTTTTGACAGCTCAGGATTGTACAGTGTTAGAATGTCTGGGGAGTTTTACAGATTACACTGAGATAATTAAATTAATATCACTCCTGGTTTGGATTAAATTTTTTATCTTGGCATAAGATTCTCTAGCCTTTCATACCATGGCCTGATTTATCAAAAAGGAGAGTGAAAGATTCCTTTATTGTAAGTAGAAATCCTTTCAAATACCTCAGGGAACAAAAACTATCATCAGAGGGCCCCAAGAAAAGAAAGGACAAAGTCCTCTGCCACCATCCAATAAACCTGCCTTAGCTGAGAGTGAGGGCATAAAGAATCTGTCTGCAGAAATGGAACTGTAATCTGTAGATGGGAGTTTGTGCAACAGTCTGCATCCAACCTCATGCAGCTAAGGAATATCCACTCTTCTCTTGCACCAGTGTCTTCAATGCCTTTTTTTCTCCTAAAGTAAATGTAGAACTTCACTAAAAAACCAAATCAATAAAATTAATCACATTACTGAGCTAAACAGCTTCATGTAGGATGATAAAAACATTGTGTTGTGACATTTCCACTAGGAAGCTTTTCCGTGGCGTGTTGCCTTCATTGTTTCTCCCTCCTAAACTCCACATTACTGACGTGGGCCTGAAGCCCCCAATGTGCTATGCTGGCAGAAAGAGTGGTTTCATGATCCAGCTTCCCAGTCTCTTATTTTACTCCTGAGACTGGTTCCTTGTAAGAGCCAAATACAGAAATGGATCATTATATTTAAAATAATACCCGAAGGCTTGAAAATAGCATCCATTTCTTAGGTAGGCTGCATTTCTCTTTCACTCTGAGAAATGCTGCTGCAGATAATTAGTAATACAGTTTCCATTTAAGTTTCCTTGTATTTATAAAGCACTAGACTGCTCTTGCTATGTTCCAACAGCAAAATGAAGTTCCAGAGCCAACTGAATGTCAGAAGGAATTTATGAAAATGTCAGTAGAGATTACTGTTGGCTCTTGATTTTGAATGCAAGCAGCCAACAAATTAGTTTGGAAGTAAAATGGGTAAGTAAGTGGAGGCTTGACTATAGCAATACAAAGTTGGAGCATAATTGTTTGTCTCAGGCATGTATTATTTATAGAGGATCAGACTTGCACCCAGGAGAGTGTCTCTATTCAGGAACTTTCCAAAGGAAAAGGAACCAGGACAGCAGAGGTGGAGACCTGAAATGAAAGACTGAAGATGAAAAGCCAGACAAGAAATCTGTCCCAGTTCCTGATTCCACCTGGGGAAAGCATAGTGCTAAAAACAAACAAGAAAAATCCAAGGAGAACATAGGGGGAAAAAATGGAGAATTAAGGCAGGTGTACAATATGTATTGAAGGGAAAAAAGAGTCTTTTAGCTGATTTTAAATGGACTGTTTTTATACCCTGACATCAAAAGCTGTGGAAAAACAGAGTAATCAGAAGCTGGCTGCAAATATCCAGATACAATGCCAGCATGTTATATTAGTTGTTCTGTTTGGAATACATCTTGCTTTTCATTGTTTTGGCACTGCAGATACTGTTGGAGTAAAAATTGTGTAGTGCCTGCTATTTTTACTTGCAATTTGAAAGTCCTCTTTGTCTGGTCTGAGTGGTTACAGGTAATAACATGCTTAATTTGGAGCTTTTTTAATCTATATTTCTCAAAGAGAAGTGTATTGCAAATTTTTAGTCAGGAGTGTTGATAGAGACTTCATTAAACTTCTCTAAGTTATTTGTGGATATATTGTGATTCCTGAAAGCTGCTTTCTTACTTGCAGTAGTAGTGCTTCACTATCTGCTATTGTTAGTACTTCACTATGTAGAAGGAAGAAACAGATAATAATTCTTTGGTTTTTTTCTATGCAAGCTTGTATTTTACTTTAAAGTAAAATTGCTGTCAGCTTACTAAAGACAGAATAACTACAATAAAATCATACCATGTTCCCAGTGCATGCACAGGTGCTATTTTCAGTAGTGGAAAATAGTTTATGGCAGTTACTGTAGAGGATTCACTTTTGCTTTTAATGAAATAAAAATTTTGCAAATCATTAACTAAAGAGAAATTGAAATATGGGTTTTCTTAAGAGATGTTATATCAATCCAGTGTATCATTGCTGCCAGGACCAGTGGAGCACTAATGTGTAATAGTTCTGATTCCCTTGCAGAGCTCTGATAGAAATTGTGTCAATCTGGAGGCTCTCAAGGCTAAAATCTGTAGTTTGGCATTAGTTCAGACACAGCTCAGGGCTGAGCCATACTGAAAGCAAACACAGGACAGCAGAGTTCTGTCCTTTATTCCAGTGGAAACTCTTGATAGCAGTAAACACCCCTTTGCACTATTTCCAATCCACTCTGATGATGATACTGCACAAGAATAATTTCAATTAACTCATCCATATAAAGAAAAGTTAAATCCATTTACTTGGCTTTGAGCTGACAAATGCAAATAGCAACCAATATGGACTAATTGGTGAAAAGGAATTTAGGGGTAGAATGCTGTAAGAAGAGGGAAACACTTGTGATTCCTTCTGCTGGAAGGGATGTTTGTTTTCAATCAAACTTCAAGCACTTCAGGGAACCTCTAGTAAATTCCAGAATTTCTCCATGCCTCCCTGTACAACCCAGCCTGGCTCTGGTTTTAACCAAGTACAGAGGGAGGCACTGTCTTCATTAGGAATCTGCAAACACTGAGGCACCAACTCACAGAAGCTCCTCCCTCTGTGAAAGGCGCAGAAAAAACTAAAAGTTTCCCTATAGTCTGTGCAGAACAACTTAACCATACTTGTACAGCAAAGAAGGTTTTTAATCCCCTACAGGAGAAGAGGAAATGGTTTTAATAGGCACCTTGGGAAACAAGTAGTTGCAGTCTTGGTTGAACAAGTGGACTGTTAGCAGCCATAAACATGAAATTACTCATTTCTCAAATAGCTCATGGTCTCTTAACTCAGACATCGTGTGCTGAATGGCATTGCATCAGGACAGAATTGGACTGACTGGGTAGGTGAGTTGCAAATAACACTAAAAGGCACAGATGTTGTATCAGCTCTTCAAATTCTTTTCAATGTTTTATATATTTTAATAGCTCCATCTGGATTCTGTAGCCACTATTATTGTTATAAGTTTTATTGTTCTCTCTGCCTCTGCCTGCTGTTTGCATTTGCAAGTTACTTACAAGTGTCTTGGAAACAACTCCTGAACCTTTCTCTAGGGGTTTAAATTTGATATTGTGTATGTGAAAAAAGCAGGGAAAGCATATTTTCTCAAATTTGCCTTGCTAAATGTGATATGGTACAAATTAAAATAAATGTTGCATGCCCTGCTTTCCACATTATGTTCTGTTATAAATTTCAGTGGATGGGCAAGTGTGTTTGCTGATTTCTCCAATTCTGTTATTTATGTTGTGCTGTAACCTCCTAAAAGCTTGATTGGGGTAATAGACATAAAAAATTATACAGCTGCTGCTTCTCCAGCAGCATGATTGGATATTCTTAAAGGAATATTATCCCTAGTGCAGAACTAGTCTGTCAGGATAGTTGAGTGTTGTTTATGCTCTAAGGTAGCTTCATTGAAGGTATTGTGATTTTGTGGACTACACTTAGAGGTCAGCCTGCTATCCAGTGGGATTCATAAGACTGTGTTTTCTGAGGTGAGTTTACAATAAATTAGAAAGTCATTGCATTTGCAGTATAATTTTTCTTCTGTTCTAATAGAATTTTTCCTAAGTCTGGTATTTAATAATTGAGGGAACACCTCTGTAAAATTCAGGGAGTAACAGTGAGTTCACTGCAGTCAGCTTCCCAAGTAAGGCTGACAGATGGGAAAGACATTTTGTTCTGTGCCCAGCATCCATTAAATTTAATTGGAAGTTGAATGCTGTATAATCTTTAAAAATCAAATACCTCCTTCTCTATTAGACATTCAGGGAATATTTTGGGAGCCTGGACCCCAGTTCAGGATTTTAAATGTACTATGAGACCCATCAGGTCCCAACTCAGCATTTTCTTTCAAACATATATGCCATTATTCTTGGAATATTTAATAGATCTATGTCACAGGTGCTAAATCCTATTAACATAAAATTCATTTTTTGTCTCAACCTACCCTCTTAAGCTGGCAAAGAGCAGTGGGATGAGAATATGGAGCAGCCTGTATGGGCACATTTTCAGTTCCTGATGTTTCCCACTGTGAAAGTGAGGAAACTCTTGACATCTTCCAATTTTTAGTGATTTATAGAACCATAGATTGGAAGAGACCTCAAAGCTCATCCCATTCCACCCCAGCCATGGCAGGGACACCTTGCACTGTCCCAGGCTGCTCCAAGCCCCAAGGTCCAACCTGGCCTTGGGCACTGCCAGGGATCCAGGGGCAGCCACAGCTGCTCTGGGCACCCTGTGCCAGTGACACAACAGTGTTCTGTATGCTGCACATTAAACATTCAGTGCAACACACACATAAATTCAATTTATCAACAATGAGCTCTCCTGAGTTGTGAAACTTCATACATCAAAATAAGCTTCTCTCCAGTGCACTTGTAAGAAGAGGTTCTTGTGCCTTTCTCACATGCACTAATTGCAGCCAGCTGTTAAACAGATGGTCTTGGTGATATCAGTAGGACACCAGTTATTTAACTTTTTTAAAGTGGAAAAATAATGAGAAAAAGAAGGAAATAGATGTTTGCTTAGGCAACAAGACCCACAGTATTGCACTAATCCCAGCCATAGCTTGGACATGGCATTTCCTCTGTGGTAACCCATAAGAAATTGAAAAATATCACAGGTCAATTAGAAAAATATTTCCTACTTTCAGTGAAAGGAGGATGTCTTGATAAATATTCTGCAAAGATGAAATGCAATGAAGAACCTTTTAGGATTACCTCTCTGAGCCTGTATTTCTCCCTGCACCTCAGCTATCCATCACTGTGGTTCTGCATTAACCTTATGGATGTGTTATGCTAAACAGAGACTGTCCTCAGGACTCACATCCCTTTTGGCAAACACAATGTAAAAGCCAGGCCTTACAAATTCACTAAAAAGTGTTTAACTCTCAGTCTTTTCTCAGCCAGCTCTTTGAGTGACCTTGCACACACCTTAAACATTTTGCTGGTTTTGGAAGGGAGGGTCTCAGGGTCTCTTAGGGTGTGACTGATCTAAAGTGATCTTTCTTTCAGGTGAAGGAGGCCATGCAGAGAATCCATGACCGAGGAAATATAGGAAAACTCATCCTGGATGTGGAGAAAGCACCCACTCCCCTGGTGAGTGCAAAGCACTACAGACATGGTGTACAGCCAGGCATGATACAGCCTGGCAGTGACTTCTGGACACATGTCCTTTGTAATGCTCTGTTGACACTGATTTCTTCTAAATCCATAGCACCCAAATAACCACCAGTAACCATAATTTCTGTCTTTAACCCAAATGAAATGTACTTCCTGAAGTGCCAGCAGTTACTTCTCTTTACTGAATGACTTCCTGCTTCTCCAAAAATATGCCAGCAAGTGTTGGACTGGGGTAAAACTGCCACGTGTCTTTCTGCCCTTGTGATGGAAAACAAACATACTTTTCTCAAGCTAAAAACTTCCTGTATTAATAAGTGGATTGAGCAGGAAAAAAGCCAGTCAGTATTGCCTCAGTGTGCAAATATAAAAGTGATTTCCAATTCCCATACTAAAGTTATACTTTTGGAAGGAATTTAGTTTACTGGGTTTTGTAGTATATGAAGTATAATATGTAAGTACCCTGAAGGAGGATAGTAGTGATGGAGCTCTGCTCCAGTAGATTTGGAGCACTTAGGATGGTACAGTAACCTTTCAGAGAGCAGTGGTGAATGAAAGCCAGACTCACTCCTGAGCATTTGCTGATGTAGGGAAGAGCAGTAAAAAGGTAATGCAAACCTGACTTTAAATCAGTACTGATGTATGACGTTTGTTTTCAGGCCTGAGAAACCTCCTGTTTCAAAAGAAAATAAAAGAATCTGGACTTACAGTTAAGCTCTTACCCTAGAACTACCCCCAAATCTCATATAAACTCTCTGCAAGGAAAAGAAGGGCTTTGAGGACCTCACATGTGGAACAATATACTTCCATGAAAGGGTGTTAAGTCAAAAATATGGGTAACTTCAGAGCAATGTTTTTTTCTGCATTAAAATCAGGTTGTGTTTGAGATTTTTATTTTCAGCAGAGGCTAATAATCAAACAGGGAAGGGACATCATTGCATTTCTCTTTAAAAAGTAAATGGGTCCATTGCTTATTTGGTTTTGAAGTAGTTATAAGCTAATACAAGAATCTTCTTATGTCCTAAGAGAGATGATGTGGGTGTATAAGAGAATCCAGTCACACTAATCTGTGCTGTTAAACACTACCCCCATCCAGTGAACCAGACTCTTGTGCCTCCACAGACCTGTCACACTGACAGGGTCAGTGCTGGAAGGTCCTGCACCTTTACACAGCTTGTAATAAATATTTCCACATGAAAAAAATCACAGTGTACTCCTTAAATGCTGTTCTGAAGCACAGATTCCTGCAATTGCCTACTGCTTGTGCAGGCATCCTCAGTAAAATATGGAGATGCAGTTTCTTCCCATTCCTGTATGATCTGGGACCTGCACTCTGTTGTGGGTGTATCCTGCCAGCATCTACGGTGTCATTGTCATCTATATATACAGTGTCATCTATAAGGTGTCATTAGGTTTTTCATATATAAAAGAAAGGAAACTGCCCCCTGAGTTTCCACACTGTGCCTCAGTTAGCCTGTTCCTGTTCCTGAAAGAGCAGACAGAGAAGTTGTAACCCAGAGATCCCACATTCTGTAAACTTCTCACACAGCTGTGTTTCCTATCCAAGACCCTTACTATCACCTTACTACAAGTGCACAGAGCAGAGTCCTGGTGTGCAGCTGTCCTACAAGTCTGTCAGGAATAGAGCTGTGAGCCGTGGGGGAACAGCTTGCAGGTTTAGCTGGAAGCAGAGTAGAGCCAGCAAAGGCTTTTCACAGACAGAATGTTTATTTTTGTGTGGCAGCCCTGCCTTCTTGAGTTTCCAAAGTCGCTTTAGGCAGGGAATCAGACTGAAATGAGGATGAATCAAAGGGTGGGGAAGGTGCTCTGATGTCCTTGGTGTTTCATGGTGCAGATGGCCAACGACAGCACGGAGACCAGCGAGGCTGGAGAGGAGGAAGAGGACCACGAAGGGGACAATGAGAACAAGGAGCGCATGCCCTTCATCCAGTAGCAGCCAGAGCGGGGCAGGCAGGAGGAGTCGTGAAGGAGAAGGGAACAAGGCTGGGAAATCTCTTCTGTGCATCAGTGAACAAATGCTGTAGTACAGTGTGTGTTGTATTTGTTTGCAGTCAGCTGAGCTATGAGCTGTTGATCATTGTTGTTTTGAACTCAAGTGCCATTCTCATCCGGTGCAGTATTCCGACATTTCTGTGTAATACCCGGTTTCCCTGTAGGAGTCCCATGGATTTTTCTGTTCTTGTTTGAAAGCCTTATTAACTTACTGTGTAATTTTAGATGGGCATCTTTCTCATGCAAATTCCAACATCTTGCATAAAGTTATTTGGGAAGTTTGGGCTTTTTTTGCAAGTTGGAAACAGTAAAAAAAAGAAAAAATCCCCACTTGCTGTCTGAAAGATTCTAGTAACTGGAATGATAATTTTATATTTCTGGATTTTCAGTATTAAAACAGTTTTCCTTTAATGAACCACAAATAAAAGTTGCAACAAAGATTACTTTTTATTTTCCTCAGTCATACTTCATCATTTCACAAGCAATCCTATCTTCATTTTCAAAAGTACCTCATCCAGAATCATGGAACTGAAATTGTGCAAGAAATCATTAATTGAGAGGCTTTGATCAACGTCACCTGGTAAGGACGCATTGACTCATACATCAAATTCAAACCAGTTTTAAATTTAATTTTTAAATTGCATTGGTAAGGATCACTTATCAGGATGTGTAAAGAAATTTGGTGACAGAGTTTATTGCTCTGAAATCGCTAATGTGTGATCAACTGGAGCTGAACTCCTGCAGAAGTTAACCCTGTAAAAATGAGGTTTATCTATCTGGGTGAATTGTTCTGTCAAAAGCTCTGCTCCATATGTACAGTTACATTTATATTTATTTACAGGATCAAGTATTCAAAGACCAGCTAGTCTTATCTACCTCCCACTAGTGGAAAATATATCTAAACATGAAAAAATAAGTATTTTTTCCACGTCCTTCACCTATCCAAACAGCAGCTACTCAGGTCCTCAACTGTCTTATTAAAACAGTTCTTTTAAAATTACTGTAATCACGTACAATAGAAATGCTGAAGGACTGACATAATGACCTTGCATAATGCCTACAGCTTCAAATTAATATTCTTTTTTTCAAAAGAAAGTATTTACCCAGACATGACTAGTTGTTGACCTAAATCTACAAGTAGCATGTTATGATAGATGTTAAAAAATATTAATACAGAAAAATGAAAAGTGGGGGCTTCTCAGGCTTTTCTCAGTGTGAGATGACTTCTGGGTCTGGATGACTTTTATGTGTGGTTTTAGAAGATTCTCGTTATTTTTTTTCTGTTTGTTTGGTTTTGCTACCTGAGTATTACTGTCCATCTCTTTACACTGTACTCATGAAGTCTCTGTCAGATAATTGTGCAGATGGTTCATTCTGAAGGAGTTCCCCTTGGGTTGAACAAATTCAAAAATAACAGCAAGAAATAACTGTGGAGAAAAATGCCAAAAAAGCTTTTGAACTATTGATCCGACCAGAGCTTCATTTTTCTCTTCATTTTATTATAGTTGAGTTTATTTTCAAGCTGGGCTTGCCTATACTTCCAGTGCCATTTTGGGACCTTATCTACAGAAGAAAATATGTATTCAGTGAGAGTTTTCCATTTATTGGGCTTGCCAGTTGGACTTTTTAGAAGGGCCATTAGGTTTTCATGACTCATCAGCTGACAGCAGTAGGAAACATGCCCAATTTTGTTTTGCAGCTAGTGTAATGATGTTGTCCTGCAACAGAACTTAACATAACTAGGAATTTTGATTTGACGCCAAAGTGAGCAATATTGCTGGTGACCTTCGAGCTGGCAGTAAGTGGCATTCTCAAGGCCTTAAATTAGTAGGGCAAGCAGAATAGCAAACCCATTTTTCTGTTGTAAACCACAGTCTGGTGGGCTCTGCTTCTAAATTACCCTGCAAGACAAATATGGGTGATCTTGGTCATGGCCACAGACACCACAGGGACAACAATCTGATAATTTTGGCTAGTTCTTTCTGATTTTGTTAGCAAGGCAAAAAAAGAAAAAATACTCTCCATGCTAATTCATACCAATTTTAGGGCCATTTTCTGATCAGGAGAATATCAGGTAATTGCAGTGAGTACAAAGGAATTCTTCTGGAAGTACCTGTGTGCAATGCAGCTGAGTGAGACCATCAGCAAGCTAAACTCTGTGTTTTACTGGTATCAATATAGCAGGGAGGGAGGTCGCTGCTGAAATGAATGGAAGGTTTTGAGGCATCCATTCTGGAAGCAGGATGTGTGCTAGCAGAATTTGGCCCACCTTTCAGGAGACCACAAGCAGTAGTATCACACTGGCAGGGCTGGAGGCCGTGCTGTTCAAACTGGTGAAGCCAAGGCTTGTCACTGACCAAGTCTTACTGTAGCAGAAATGAAGGGTTGTGCTTACTACTGACAGTGTTGTTTAAACAACTCTGAGACAATTGGATAGTTTCTTCAAGTGAAACAAATTATTTCTCAATTTGCCTTAAAGGAACTGTGAAAGCTTCTTCAACTTAAGCCTGATTGAAGTGAACTGAAACACTGTTTAATTGTATTTGTTGCTTTAGAGCTTTTGTTATATTGTGCCTACAAAGCAAATTATGTTTACACAAAAATATAAATAAAATGTTGAGCATAGCATTATCCTTGGCCTCTATGTTTTATTCTAGTATTATGGTCACATTAGGGAACTGACTTGGAACTGCTTAAGAGGAAAATGTGAGGTCTTACCTTCCATTTTAGTCACTGTGGGATATACAGATAATTTATTTTGACTCTTACAGAGTAAATCAAAGTTATTAAAACTGTGTGTTGCTTTACAGAACATTAACAATGTAGATAAAAAATTTTGAATGTCACAGTCTAAGAAATTCAAAACACTATATAAACACCTTCTACTAAGTGTTTAGGGAAGTGTATTTTGATACAAAGAGAAACCAGGACTCAGAGTGCCACACAAGTTATCCTCAGAGAGACAGCTCCTTTCAGAAATTAGAATTCCCTAATGGAATAATCTGAAAATAGAACCCAAAAGCAGTAATCACCAGATGAGCTTATAGAAAGCAGGAGGACATGACTGAGCTTTGAATCCCACTCTCCTGGGCCTTGGTTTTAACCCAGGACTCCATGTCTTTGGAAGGACTGGTGGTGGTTACCAAGCCCTACAGTCATCTCCAGCCTGTACTTGAGTACATGGCTTTAAAGGTCTCCCTGAATGAGGGAAAGAAGTGAATGAACTTCAGTGTAGTATCTAAACAAAGAGAGAGTGTTAGCTTTTGTTCATTTTAGTCACACAGGACACATTTCAAAGCCTGTGATGTCCCTGGAAAATCTCACTTCAGTAGTTACCAAATCTGCTCTGTAATTTCAAAGCTCATAGGATGGAGAGAAGAGTAAATTTCTGCCCTCTGTTTTTAAGCTTTAATAAGCAAGTAATGATCAGTGCATCCATAATCACAGGGTCAGGATGAGGCTGAAAGCAAACAGCCATAGCCTTTTGCAAATTCTCTGTGATTACCACTAAAGCTCTGTCTCTACCACCTTTCCCACTGGGCCATCTGCAGTGCCCTGTCACACACTCTACCACAGAGCAGGACGAGGCAGTTTGCCTTTGTGCAGCATCTGCATGCAATGCAAAAATCCACCTTGGACCCTCAGTACCCCTGGTTCTCACCTCATCCTCCTTTTTGTGCTTCCCCTCTCATTTTCTGGGAGCTCAGTGGTTCCCCCTGATCGGGTTTGTCAGGAAATATTATACTGTGGCCACGAGTGCCAGCACAGCCCCCAGCTCTGGGAGAGCTGTGCAGGAGTTTCTCCCCCTGGCAGCACTGGGGTCCCTGCATGTGTGCCATGCTTTTTTCCACTTGCACAAAGAGCCAGAGCAATGCACACACTCTGCCTGCCATGTACATCCAAGCACCTTTCTCCCAAGTAATTTGTGACACCCAGGCAAACATCCCGGTGTTCTCCCGAGAACACAAATGCTAAAACACTAAAACGCTGCTTTGTCTGCTCCATGCTGCCCTGCTGCCTGAGGGTGCCCAGCTGAGCCCCCTCAGCACTGCTCCTGTGTTTGCCTGGCCTGCCTCTGTCACCTCCCCAGCAGCACTGGGCAGGAACTGGAAGGCACTGGGAGAATAGAGCAGGTGAACAAGAGTTAGGGGGGAAAATGAATTGTGTATCTCTGCCCAAGAGTAATGAGTGAGGAGGATTTGAAGCGTGTCTGCTGTTGATTCATTTGTGTGCTTGGAGGGGGTCCCAGCCTTTCTCTGAAGAGGTTCCACAGTCCCTGAAATGCTCAATCATCATGGTGGTTCTCTGATTGTACTTCAGGAAATTATTTTTTTTTTGCCTTCCAAAGAGTACGTGTCACGTACACTTCCATCCCCCACAGAGAAACTCCAGGTGGACTTAACACATGTGGATTAACCCTTCCCACATGGAAACCTTTTTTCTCACAGGAACTGCAGGCATTTTGGGCAAGATGAGGAAAAAAAGGGAAGGAACAAGCATTGACAGCCCTCATAGTGATTGTCCTGTCTCTTAAAAACTCCTACACCTGCCGTCATGTAAGATCAGCTTTCATTTAGGAAGGAACAGCCTGCACAGTTAGTAAAAGCTTTAAGACTGTCTCAAATGAAATATAATCTAAAAAATCAAAGGAGGACTCTTTCAGCTCCTGAAACCTCATGATGTTTAATGCTTGATACAGATATCACCATTCAAACTGGGCAGCAGGGATTAAAGGAGGTTCAATTAAGAGATGCCACTGGCACTTGTTAGTTTAGGACCAGCAGCTCCCTGAAAATAAGATGGGGTCTGTGACTGAGGGAGGGCTGCAAGGGTGGGGACTTGCTTCTTTTCCTTCAGAGACTAGGAGGGCTTTCATCTGTCTGGAAAAGGGTTTTTTTTTTCCTTGCACAGTGACCAGGCTGAGATAGTACAATTATCCCAAAATGAGTGGGAAAAGTACTAAAGGAAAACCTGTTTTACTGAATGCTGAGGGGTTGGGGAGCAGAAGGTGAGCATTTCTCTGGGGCAAGTTTGCTCTTAGAAGCACAGGGGTGAAGCACCTGGACCTCCCATGCCCACAGCTCCTGCAATCTGCCCCTCCTGCCCAGCCCAGGTGCTCTGCCAGCCCTGCTCCATCAGCCTCCAGCTCCCTGCTGGAAGCACCTCTGCCTCTGCCAGAGCTGGAAGTGTGCTGTGTTCTGGCAGACATTGGCTGTGTCCCTGCCAAACATCATCTCCCTGACAAGCTGCAGGTTGCAGCACAAATCCTGTTGTGCCTGGCTGCTGGGTAATCTGTGTAAATGTGTTTGCTCCATGGAGAGCTGTGGTGCTGCAGGACATGATGCAGCATCTTCCTGCCCTGGAAGAACACAGCGAGATGGCAGAGATGCTGGGTGCATTATCTTGATAAGGATTTCTCTCCTTGGGCTGGCCAGGTGATAAGCTAATAACCAAACATTTGTAAAGGCTGGTGTGCCAAGTTTGCTGAGCAGTGACTGGTGTGTCTTCTGTTGTGACAGGCATTCTGTGGCCTGGAGCCCTGTTAGATCAGTGATGTTTTCCAGAGGCTTCTAGAAGAAAACATTTCTTTTGTTGCTAACACAGAAGAGAGATGATGATGATAAGTGAAGTGTTTTTCTAAGTCAGTTTGATTTGGCAGATTATTTTTCTGTTTTTCAGCTGCTGGGCTTTGGTGTTGTTTTTTGTTTTTTGGTTTTTTTTCCTTCTAGTGTCTGCATTTCATATTAGAAATATTTTCCCACTGAAAAAAAAAAAAATCAAGTCTCCTGTAATTCACTATGTGTCTCTGCTTGTACAAAAGCATCCCTTTGAGTTTCTGAACCATTTCTGCTGTAGAAAAGAAAAATTAAATTATTTGCCCAATGCCATAACACTGCCATTTGGTTTAAGGACTTAGGTTTCTTTGGCATTTAATTCTCCATTTACCAAAGGAATGCTAATTACCAGCAGCTGAGCTGGAAGCTTTGCCTGCATGGCTCACAGCTGTGTCTCAGATCATACCTGCTCCAAAGCAATGGAGATGCACACAATCATGTTCTGAAATGCCCTCTGCTAGAGCCCAGTAAGGAAAGCTCCATAAAAATATAGGGGTTTGAGAGACAATAATCTAAATTTTCCTTGCTTTCCCATCAGATAACTCAGAGCACAAACCAACACTGAATGTGACCATTAAAAGAATTTTCTGCTATTTTCTTGATCATTCTCTCCATGCTCATCTGAATACTCACCTCTGGTGAGGGCATCCAGGGAAAGGGTGAGCCCCAAACCCAGCAGGTGCCTGGATTGAGAGGAGGCTGCAGACCCAGCCCTTCTGGCTCATCCTCCCCTGGTGAGTAGAGCTGAGTTTGCTCCATCTGAGGATCAGCTGGGAAATGGCATTGCAGAGGGGGCTGTAAGAAATGCCATCATGCAGCCTGATTGCCAAGGGCTGCTGACCCCACAGAGCAGGGGGGGTTTGGGCACTGGAGAGGGCAGGGCCCAGGCTCAGCACAGGCACAGGGCAGGAGATTTACAGAGGGAATTGTCTTTAAGGTCTCACTGGAAGGATCCATCTGGAACCCCTCAGCCAAACATGCTGGATGCCACTGGCTGTCCTGCACCACACTTGCTCTTGCCAGTTCTCACCATGCACACACCAAATGTCTCCATTTCAATACTGTATTTCTTGCAGCACATTCCCTGAGGTCGTGGTTTAACTTAATAGAGCAGACATAATATGATTCATATGAGATCTTTGATCTGTGTTTTGTTCAACATGTCAGCCGTGGATAAAGTCATTACAGTGTTCTGTTCACTAATCAACCAGCAAAACAGGAAAATAAAAGGGTAATTGTTGCAAGCTTCCTTCCTTATTTTCATTAGGATGGCAAGCTCAATTCAAACTGGAATCTCACAGGTCTCATCCCACTGGCTTTGATAGGGACAGCATCAAGCTGATTAGTCCTCTAAATTAATCCAGTCATAGCTACAGTATTAAAAATTCAGCAAGTAATATTTATGTCCCTGTAGTAGCTTATTTGGTGGGGAAAAACCCCACAGGATTCCTTTTTTTTTTTTAATCCTTGCTCAGCTCTCCATTTTAAAATGCTAATTGCTAAACCAAATTATCTTTCTTGAGGATGCAGTATTGGTTTATACTGGGGTTTTTTTTGAGCCACTGGTGCAGGCAAATGATCTAAGATGGAAAATCCTTGCTGTCAGAGGACCTGAGCTGTGGATTTGTGACGTGGGATGGACCAGCTGGGGATGTAACCTGTCACTTTGTCATGTTATATTTATTCCACGCAGAGCCCATAGTATTGTTTTAGGAAACACTGTTGACAAAAGCAGGACAAACCATCCCCAATTCCTCAGTACATTTTTACAACATTGAAACCCCAGCTGTACAAGATTGGCCTGATGGGTGTCTCTCTGCAGCTGCTATTCCAGGAGTAGAAGCATCTAGAAAATGTATAATCAGCCTGAACCTGATGATTTACTGGGTAACACTGGTATGAGGCTGTGCAACAAAGGAGATCTACCCAGGCAGAGGAGAGCCTGTTCTTTTCTCTTTAAGCTTGTTGGATAAGCAATATAAAATCAGAGCTGTCCTGTTCATTCCTAGGGCACCGAAGACATCTGCTGGAAATGGGAATGAACTGCAGTAAGAATGTGCATGACAGAATGAATGAGGAACATGTCTGAGAAGTTTATATTTACACAGTGCCTAAACTGCTCAGCAAATGCTACAATATTTTCTATTTGAAAATATTATTTGAACGTATTTGAATAAATAGCCTGCTCATTTCTGCTGTTCTTGTTGCCACTGAGGAACAACATTTCAGTTTCTAAGACCTGCAAGTCTGAATGCAGTGTCTGAATTCCCTTCATCCCTGATGTGTGAGGTCATGCCACACACATACATGGACCATGTGTGGCATCATGTGCTGGCACTGAAGTCCAGGTCAGGTTTCCAGCTTTAATGGTGCAAGTTGTTTGTAGCTGAATACAGAAGACCACACAATTCTCTTTCCATCTTTACATACAAATCTTGATTACAAACCAATTTTGTACAAATCCTGTTGTGACTCCAGGTCCTCTAGAAAGAGCTTCCCAGAAAACTGCACAATCTATCAGGGAGAGTGGCCCTGCCCCTGGCACATCCCCAGCTGGTCCATCCCACAGCACAAAGGCACAGCTCAAGGCCTCTGACTGCCTCTTTCCCCAGGCAGGGGATGCTGCACCAGGCTGGGAACAGCTGGCAGAGGGGCAGGGATCCAGGAGTGTGACAGGAGGCTCACACAGAGCCCAAGCACACACAGAGTGTTACATGTCTTTGGCATCCTCCAACCCTACTGAGGAATCTCATTTTTCAGGAAGAAAAGAAGGCAAGGGGAAGTGGGGATTTGTGTCCCTATTTTCATGACCAACAGGCACTTTCAGGTAATGTTACAGCACGAATTCCCTCAGTTCTGAAGGATGCTATGTCCAGACCCTGAATCCCTGCTTATGAAATCTCCCTAAAATGCAGATGTATGCACCCTCCCAGGTATAACTGCAGCCAACTTCTTGCTGATTCCTTCAGCTTTTCATTTAAACACTCCAGGGTTTTTCCAAACATGTAGGGCAGTGCTTGGAACATCCTGCAATGTCTGAATGGACTAATCCTACTCCTTAAACACTGCCAGTACCTCAGCCAGGGTCTGACTGCACCTCAGACTGTGCAGTGACTGCTTTTTATACAGATATTAACAAGCTGCCTTTGTGTTGGATAGCTTGAGTGCTATCAGCAAACAAGCTAAGGAACACAGCACAAAAAACACATAAATATCTGTTTTGCTCATTTGCACTGGTGGCCTCTCTCTTCTGGCTTCAGCACCCACCCTGCTGGGTTCCAGGTCCCTAAGGACAGCAGCTCACAGGCCAGGAGGATGCTGTGCTGACTTCCTGCCCACACTAGAATTCTGCAGGAAAAGGCAACTGAGACTTTCAAAAGTCCTCATAGATTTCTGTGTTGTGTTCAGTAAAATGTTGGGAGCAGCTTTTGAAAAGACATCCAACAGTAGAAGCATCCCTGTGTGTGCTCCAACAGAGCCTGGAGGGTAGGAGAGCTGGATGGGAGGGGAGGTTAAACCCAGGACCTTTTCCACTGGGCATCTCTCCCTGAGACAATGGTTTTTCTGCCAGGACATCCTGGGCCATTAGTGAAAATTCCACCTACACAGGTCAGTTTTTCTTTTCCACTCTCAGTATCCCTGTGTGAGCATTGTCCAGTTGCTGGTGTGTGGTTTTTCACTTCCATCCCAGCACATGGGCAGGGACATGCACAGAGCAGGAAGGTAGGGCTTGGTGCAGGATTTGTGCTCCCTCTTCCCCAGCCTCCAGCAAGCCAGGGCTAATTCCTACTCCTTGAGTTTGCCTACAGAGACCAGCAGACATCTCCCAAACAGTTACATTTAGGTATCCTTTTTCCTTCCTGACTAGGCAGCTAAAAACTCTGCTGGCATTTTAAAGAATGGGGGTTTGTTTGGGCTACATCCCAAGTTTCCCAAGGCTGGGGCCTGCCACAGGAGCTGATTATGCCTGTGCATGGGGACAGTGCTGCTCCTCAAACAGTGAAGCAGGGGCAGCTGCTTGCAGATCCTGTGTCTGGAGTTTTGGTTTGGCAAGGCAGAAAGCCTCAGCCTTTGAGCAGAACCTCCAAGGCCTTGGTGAAGTGCAGCCACCAAAGGCACACATGATCACACACTCCTGACAAGTCTGAATTTCCAACCTGATGGGGAAAATCTGACAAACATCTACACACCCCAAAATATAACCCCTGCTCTTCCCAGCCCTCCTGGCAGTGCAGAGCTGCACTGTTGGAGAGCTGCTGTGAACCTGTGGATGTGCAACTCAGCTGTCTGGAGATCTTCACAGTGCCTAAACCAAGGTTTTGTCCAAATCAGTTTATCTGGCACACATAAGGATGAGCAGAACCTGGCGAGATCATGTAAATGTGAGGTTGGAAAACCTCATATTAGGCAGCTATGATGATCAAAACTGAAATATTTAAAGGGAGAAATTAAATGCTCAGTATGTCTTCAGGTCACTTCCAGGAAGGTAAAAAGGCAGCACACATTACAAGGAGAAAAAATAGCATAACAGGTAATTTGTGTTTACAAAAGAGAAAGAGATACATTCTCACACACATCCCGAGGGCTAAAAGAGCTGAGCTGCTGCCAAGAATTTCCAACATGGAAACTTTGCCAAGTCCACAGGAGTAGCATTTTAAAAGACCTCATTCAACTCTTCTATTTGCACCTGGACTGCAAAGAAACTGATTTAAATTTTCTCCTAGACTCCCTTATCTTTAGAGATGCCAGAGTCAGCTGATCTGTAAAAGGTCCCTTTTTTGAGATGGATTTTGGTTTGCTCTCTGTGCACATTTCACATATCCAGCAAAACATTTACCTCTAAATAAGCACCTATTCCTTTGGGGTCCTTCCTGATTAAAAAAAAAACCAAACAAAAACAGGCAATGACAAGCAGGAAAACACTGTGCCCCCTTCTTATCTTTGCAGCTAGAGGCCTGAAGTAAAAACAATCTGGCAACTCTGTCACTCCTTGGAGACACCTGGACACCATAGGACCTGTGTCACTGCAGAGTGCATTGGACAGGAAACCAAAAGAAGAGCTCAGTGGCTTTTCTCACCTTGCTTTGTGTAGATTGGGTGAATCTCTTCTGTATTCTGAGTCTCTCTGGCTTGGATCAGCTGTGTTTTCTGTTTTACAAGCTGTAATCCATACCCAGTGCCATTGTAAGAGAATGACAGGAATACAGCGGAGGTGATTCTGTCACGTAGACAAAATGATGCTATTTGTCTTAAATACAGGTGATAGATGAAAGACAAGCCTTTCTGTTGCATTTTGCAAATAATTTCCCCTCCTCTCTGCTTGCTGAGACCCAGCTGTGAGATGCTTTGTGACAAAGACTCCAAAATAAGAGATACAAAATGCACTTTTTCCAGAAGCTCAAAATACTTCCCCGATTCATCTTTTCAGTTCACATACACTATTATATCTCAATTTTTAATTTTTTTAAAGCTTGTATTTACAGCATGGGAATTGAAAAGCACTGGACCTGTAGGTTATAACAGCTCAGTCTGGACCTGGAACATACCACATTGAGAAGCAGATTAATTGCTCAATCAGTAACAGTCCACAGTGCCAAGGTGAGGCATGTGCGTGGGACAGCAGAGTCACATATCTAAAGAAGACATGAATGTCCTCATTTCAAAACTCACTGACACTCAGTGCAGATCACTGGTGGGCAGCCTGGTTCTGCAATAAACCTGGAACCTTTAATTCTGTTAGACAGAGCAGATCACTTGTACCCAGCAAATTTCCCTTCAAAACACCAAATTAGCCTGACAGGAAAAAACTCAAACCAATGGCAAAACCCCAAAATATCATTAATAACTTTCACAGAACCTCACATACCATAAGGCTAGTCCTTCTCTTTTCTAAACACAGTTTGTTTGTACAAATTTCCCCAAAATAACTTTGGTGTTGGGATGTCAGCCATGATCCTGCCTTATGCCCCTTAGGACTGAGATCAAATCCTTAAAGGCTTTGCAAAACTTTTCAAGGCCAAAGAAACCAGGCATACAGTAATTTTCCTAGCACAACATAATCCTTGACTAGGAGAGTTTACAAAATTTACTACAGTAAATTGAAACAAATAAAAAACAACCAGTGGGTCCCATTTACCCAGGACAGATATAAAAACTGATGTATTGGAGGTGATAAGCCTTTTACTAACCTTTGTGTGAAACCTTTTACTAACCTTTCTGTTATTTACTTTTATTGGCCATCCTGGCTCTTCAGATTGCCTCACTTGCAATTCCTTAGCCTGGCAACAGCTCTGATCAGTTTTCATTTTCTCTTATTATACTCCCAGTAGAAGGGGCAAATAATTACTCACCTACACACCAAATAAATGGCTTAATTTTCCTAAAGCTGAGCTGAATTTTCTAGAACTGAAATGCTTCAAGAAGAATAGAGTCTGCTCTCATTCCAGGAGCTCATACAGCCCATCCCTTTCCCATTTGGTCAAACATCCCACAGCACAGTTAGCTCTGGAGCACAAGGGGACTGACTGTAGGTCCCAGTGAAACACAGACAATCTACTGGCAACCTGTGAGCAGTTCACTTCCCAACAGACTGAAGCAGTAAATCTTGTTAAGGCTATTTTTTACAAGTGCTGTTGTACATGTGCAGCCAGACCTATTTCAGGAGCTCAGCATCTCACTGAGTCCTCATCTCACACTGGCTTCTCATACTCTGTGCCCCATTGCATGTTCTTTCCACAAACCATGGATGGCTGAGAATGGAGAGGAAAAAACTGCTGTATGAAGACTTTTCCTGAGCCAGTTTACAGGAGCATATAAAGGTAGAACTGTCTCTGAAGGAAACAGAGTTTTTACCTTGAAGAGTCTCTGAGGAGAAACTGAAAAAAGCCTTTTACCAAAGGATGTTTATGCTCTGAATGGTCTGGTTGTCTGAAAGCAAATGGAATGAGGTGGAGAGATGGGAGCCAAAACCCCAGCTGCCACTGCAGCACAGCAACTCTGGCTTTTGCAAGATATTTCTTATCAGACAAAGCACCTCAAGAGAAACCACAATTCTGTCTGCATGTACAAGTTCTACTGTAGTGGTGTAAATAAAAAACTCACAATCCCATCCTGGTTTGGATGCATCTCTAAAGCAATGATAATATTTATATCTATATACTGTATTCTGATAAGGAAAGTAGAATCATCTGTTTCAGGAAAAATTACTTCTATCAGTGTATAATTGTGTTCCCTCCCTGGGCTATATTATATTACTGTAACTCTGCCAGTAAAAGAAAATGTCCACCTCTAAATGACATTATAATGCCAATTTCAAGGCCATGCACAGCCCAGGTACTCACTTCAGGGAGATTAATGTGTGGCTCCATGTCTTGCTTCCTCACAGTAGCACTGCCAGGTTACATCATCCCAGCAACATATTTTGACTGTTCTCTGGTTCTCCTGCCTACACACCATATCCAAAACGTTAAGCCTGCTTCCCCAGTTGCTATGGGCTAGTCATAAATGTGGAAGCTGTTTCAGAGGAATTCTACCCCTATATCCTTGTGGTCTATCCCAGCAGCTGCAAGGGCAGATTTGTGATTCAATTTTTAGGAGTGAAGTCCAGCTGAGCTACTTGCAGACTGGCAAAATGGTAAGAGAAACTACTGAATGAGGGAGATTAGGCTTTCAAAACAGAATTTCAACCCTGTTCTTGAAAGGACATTACACAGCATACTCCAAAAAGCAGGTTTTCACTCAGGCTCTTGGCCAAGAACTGTCAGAATACCAAATCCATGTTTTCTTTTTCCCTCTGTTTCTAGTGACTTGTGTGCTGCCCCAGTAGAGTACAAATCTTTCTCTGTCAGACTCATTTGACAGAAAGAAAAGGAGCCTGTGTTAGCAAGCTCAAGTTCCTTGGGGCAGGAACAAATCCATTCTGGTCCTGAGACCTTGGACACACACACTAAAGGCCTGTTGACCCAGCCACTGCTCCAGTCTCTCCCAAAGCCTGTGGGACAGTAAAGCTCCACATGAAACAGTTCCAGGGGTTTGCAGCTCCCTTGTAAGGCAACCTGAATGAGCACAGGTTAATTTGTCGGGTTGAAAGCTACAGGATCAGCTTCATGTGCAATTCCACAAGATCTGAGAAGGCACCAAGTGAAGAACTAACAGGAGGCAGTTATTGATTCAGCCATCTGCCCTTAATTAGTTTATATTGATGCCCCAATACCATTAGGCTAAAGTATGGATCAAGCCTGAACTTAGGGCATGTTCCAAAGGACAGATTAAATCTTGAACTAGACCCTTGCAAAGCTCCTCTTTTTCCTCTCTGCTAGCTCACATTTCAGTTCTGGTGTGCTAGTTGGAATGCCAGCCCTTTCCACATTTACCATGGGCTGAAATTTGCAGCTGTGTGGGATGTTTTGGGCAGTTCTGGGTGGGTGGGACCCACAACAGCCATGTTTGGTGTGCTGTGCTCCAAAACAGCTCTGAGGACTGAGAAATGTTGATCTGGAATTTTCCATACACCCTGTATGTTAATACTTCAATACAATATTTTGGAGCAGGACCACTGGAACTAAATTTCATCACATCAGGATGCATTTATGAAAAGTTTCTTAGTTAGTGGTTAAGAGATGTTTGCTAGTTACAAACTGTACAGGGAGCTGTTTAACATGTCCAGGGCAGACAGGGCAGGTGTGGTTTGCACTGGAAGTACTGAGGTGCCTTAGTGGGGCTTGGAAAAAGCCAGTAAGAATTCATGCAGTACACCAGCATGTTCCTAAATCACAGCTTTCTTTTAATAAAGTAAGTTCCTTGATCTTACAGTCCTGATAAAAAAAATGTCAGCAATGTGAGCAGAAAGTAATCAAGGCAGAGGTGGCCAAGGGACATCAGGGAGAACAGCTCTGAAGGTCATGAACTGCACCAGCCAGCACCCAGCAATGGCTTTGGTCTCCACAATTTAATCAAACCCTCCTTTAATGGGGGAATAAGAAAAGGATAAAAGAAAAAGTGTGATGGATGGGAATATTTCTGTGATGATTTCATTTGTTCACCAAAATCAGGGAGAGGTTCTATTTCATATAGCAATTACCCCAATTAAAGGCAGCCCCGCAGAAGTCCACAGAGCCCAAGGGCAAATGAAGGAGATTCAAACTCAGAGAGTTCTCCAGACACCAGAGAGATACTGTCCTGCTTCAAGCACCTTGTGTTTTACTCTGACTCCAAAATCAGAGCTAGGGAACCTTTGGGAGAGCATTGCTACCTTTTGTGCCCCTGACTAGACCCTGCTGATTGCTGTTTTCAACCAGAAATGCAGTCATATCTATCAGGATTTTATAAACTCTTCATAAAGCACTAAATGCACTCTTCACATAATGTGATTTTAATGTATTTATCCTCTGTGTGGGTCTGTAGTTGCAGTGCTTGCATTTATTGAGGGAGCAACATCCTGGTTTTGCTTCAGTGGGAGGTGATGGCCACTGTCATGACTTAACCAGCCTGGGGCAGAGCCATGCTGGGCCAGCCTCTGACACTTGTGGAAATGCTCTGGCTGCCCCTCCTGGAGGCTGGCAGGGCACAAACATCCATCTGGTTTTCCATAGGTTTTGGCCCCGGGGTTCAAACAGGACGGGTGAGGCGATCTGGGAAGTGTTCAGGGCTGGTACAGCTGAGCTCAGGATGGAAAGAGCAGTTTCAGATGGGATGTGAGAACAAGGGGGTGTCTCATGCTGCAGCCAGCTCAGGCATTAAACACATTTCGTAAGCGAGGAGCCCAGCCAAGGCTGCACACCCTTATAAAGCTGGGCTCAGGCAGTGCCCAGGGATGGGTCTGGGGGACCTCGCTCAGAGCTGCTCAAGGGAATCTCCTCAAGCTCCTTCTTAGGCTCTTTCACAGAGACATGGCACAAACTGGACTGATGATTTTTCTACTCATAAGCTTACTACTGCTGGATCAGACTGTCAGCCAGGCTTCCAAATTCAAAGCCAGGAAGCACAGCAAACGTAGAGTGAAAGGTACTGGGTCTGAACTGGGAGGAGGGATAGAAGCTTATGGACTATGCAAATTTACTGTGTACTTTAAATAGCATTGCATGAATCAGAAACTAACATTACACAAATGTTTATTTGTAAAGGACACTTGAGTCTATATTATATCTGCCTTTTAAATATTTTTATGTGAGTTAGCAAAGCCACAAATAAGGTGCCAGAATGTGCTGTATAACAGCTGCAAATATATTGCTCTGTTCTGGCTGTTCACCTCTGTCAACATTATTTAGAACTCACAGGTACAGCTGAGAGAGGACTCTGGTTCATCATTCTTAGTTATGTATCTACATTGATTAAGATCAGAAAAATGGAAATTCGTGTACATGGGGGAACAAGAAGAACTATTCAGGCTCCAAGGATTATTGTTCAGATTTTTGTACCTTTTCCTAATTTTAACAGAATGTCTATCTACTCTTTGTGGAATATTATTCCACTTGTATGAAAAGTACTGTGAAATGGCAAGTCAAACTAATTAGCAGGTCAATATCAAAGAATTAGCAGGAGAACATAAAGCATCAGTTCCCACAGAAAAGCTTACACAGTAAATACAAAACCACAGGATGCTGTGTATTTAATTTAAAGACTTATTTCTAATAAAAGTGGTATGATGGCAGCTCACTAATGGCAAATCTTTGAACTCCCAGGTAATTAAAAACTGTGGCTTTGATAAAGCCATTGTACAGGAACATTGAGCTGCTCTGGAACCACACAATTCCTTCTTTGGGATCTCTAGGGTTTTACTCTTAGGGGTCCTAAGGACAGGCTGCTTATGCATATTTTTGTGCCAGCACGAAGTAGCACTGATTGGAGAATAGAGAATTCTGACTTGGGCAAATAGGGAGCACTGAAAGACATTATAATGACTTAAAAAAATGGAAGAGGACACAAAAATGAAGTTATGTGCAAGTTAGCTTTTCTTGTCCCGTCATATTCTTGGTGCTTTTTAAAGTGCTACAAAATAATGATTGAGGGTGTTTTTGTGTGGCTCAAGTCCCCAGGCCCTCTCTGTACTGAGGGACAGAGGAAGGCTAATCCTGGGAAATAGAGAGTGAACTCAGCAAGCACATCTGCAACATTCAGACTGTCAGGTTGGGTTTTATTTGTTGTTCCCCCCGTGCTAAAACAAGAGTTGTGTGAAACTTTCATGCTCACAGAAGTAACATTTCTTTGAAGAAACACAACTTGTGTCCTGCTATTTTTTGTATGTCATGTCCATACACCAGAGTGTACAGGTTCAAAAGAAAAAGGGACATTTTCTGTAAATTAGATAGCAGCTCAGTAAATAATGATTACCTGCAACAATCCATGACTTTCAAACAGTTTTTAGGGCAACATCCATGATCAAATATGAGAAGGGAAGGTAAAGGTGGATTCCTCATATTTTTTATAGGAATCCTAGAGGAATGTTTTCATTAAGGACAAATCTTTTAAAATAATCAAAATGCATCTCAGCAATGCAGCAACCCGTGATACTTTGAAACAGCTTTTTAACATGTAATTTTTAATTATTTTTACTGTGTGCTTATCTGTTAATTTCTGTATGTTCTTTGTGTGTAAGAAAAAGATGACCTGAAGACCCAGATTGACAAATTGTGGCGAGAAGTAAATGCTCTGAAGGAAATACAAGCACTCCAGACAGGTAAAGCAGCTTATGCTGGTCAGTGGCTTCCAAAAGTTCTCACTGCCTCTCCCCTCCACTCCCATCCCTCTCTTTCATGGGATTTTATGACTGAGGATACAGCTCCATCAAAGCATGGTGTGCCATAGATTTACCAGACAGACAAGTGTTGAAGGAAGGAAGCATTCAAGTGAAATCAGGTCTCAGCTAATGGGGAATGAGTGGTGATTCTTCACTGACAGCAAGAAGTACTTTTGTCTTTGCTATGCACAGCTTCAAGCTCTGAGTTTTGTATCATCAAAGGCAGCACAATGAGAGTTCCTGGGCCTGAGAGTTTTGATGATCAGCGAGTTAAGTGCCCAGCTTTGATATGAACATATATTCAAATGTGAATGTTGCCATAAAACTTCAAAGTTATATCCACTGTGAGTTCAGAAATATTCTGGACCAATGTGCAGAGTCCTTTAAGTATTTAAATAACCAGATGGAAATTTCCAAACAAAATAAGAAGGGTAAACACACATGCACCTACTAGACAGTTGTGCTTTTTCACAGCTGTTGACACAAAACCTGGCATTTAAACGTGTACGAGAGGACATTACAGAGGAAATTACATCATTCTCGTGAAACAGAATGTATTTTCCTTAGGGATGGTAATATCTGGGTTGTTCAGTTTTATGTCTTGGGTTACATAGAGGTTTTTGGGCTTTACAAAATATTTTTATTTCAAATGTCTTATAAGAAGGCTTTAGAAGTTTCTTAAAAGAGGGAGCCTGTGCTAGACAAGTAACACTTGTTTAAAAGTAATTCTTGTGTTGCTTCCAGAAGGAGCTTGGGAGGAAGCATGCAGTGGCTTAGAAATTAAACCAGAAGTAGGAGCCTTGCTCTCCTCAAAAATTATTTTGAGCTTTATTCTAAATTTATAACCCACACTGCGCAACTGGAATCCAAATGTGGCAAAAAGACACCTATCACCCCCCTAGCCCTGACTGTCTTTGTTAATGTCCTTGGAACAACTGAAAAAAGGACCTCCATTTTTAGCTTATGGACATTTCCAAGACACACCTTAAAAATCTGATTTCTTCTTTTGCTTGAATTTCCTGGACCTCCTTTCTACATAGAGGGAAATGTGAAATGCTGCCACACACCATTTTGCAGCACATACTTTCTCCCTAGAGACACCCAGTCCTTATCATTGCTGCAGGATTGCTGAAATAAAGTCTCCCTGATCTTTCCCATAAATATGGATTTGCTAAAGCATTCCACATTTAATAATTGGGTTCATTACTTTGGACATTGGAAAGGTTAAAATTTGAAGGTTTAAACTCTAATAGAAAATTATGACTCTGAAAATGCAGCTAAGGAATGCAGTGAATACAACTGAAAATATTAAAAACTTGAGACATAGGATGTGGTCTAAAATGACTTCCATATCCTGTTGATCAGAGACATAATTATTTTTTTACAAGAACACATGACAGGAATTAAAAACAGATTATAGAAAACATCAGGACAGAAGATACACATGTACAAGATGAGCTTAAGCAATAAATGAAATAATCTGCAAGTAATAACATGCAGGATACTAAAAAAAAATTGTCACAGGCTTTGGTCCTTCCTCAGCTCAGAAGAAATACAACAGAAGAAATCCAACATGAAGGGTTCATCTTGCCATCATTATTTTCCTGGGAGAATCAGTTTTTCACAAATCTGCATTAGGAGGGCTGGAAGGCAAAGTTTGATGATTCCCTCCTGTGTTCCTGCCCCCAGAGACCTCGGGCTGGAACAACCCCAGCAGCAGCTCTGCAAGGCAATTCCAGTGATAGAGCAGCTGCCAAATTAACCCTCTGGTCCTTTTGGATGTTACATCAAGACTTCCCCAGCAGAAGTAAAAGCAAACAGATTTATAAATTCAAATGTTTAGAAGATTGGATCCAGAGTAATAAATGTGCACTTTTTAAAAGCACTAATATCTATAAGTCACCTTACCTCGTTCAGATTTAGAATTTGAAGGGGGAGACTTTGCTGGAAAGAAAATAAAATAATGCCAAGGGAGGTGAATATGCAATCTTCTACAGGTAGAATTACACTTTTATTAATCACTCAGATATTTGTATTACAAATTTCAAGTCAATATTTTCCTGGCCAGCAGGACACATTTAATACAGCACATTTCTCTCCTGTCTTTTCTTGTTGGGAACTGAGCTTAGATAGGACATAAAAATTTACTTTACTTAAATATCACCAATATTAAAAGACATTTAGATCTGTCTCCACTATAAAGCCAAATACAGATTTCCTGATAACCAACTTATATCTGGCAACAAAACAACCAACCACACCTCATCCATTCCATCAGTTTCAAGACTGGTGACATAAGGTAGAAAACATGTGAAAGCAGGACTGTTTGGTAAGAGGAGCACTAAGAACAGGCCTGGGTTATATTTCAGCAGTCTGTTCCCAAAGGCACACAGACGTGCTGGCTGCACACAGGCTCCTACTGGAGCACCAGAAGGTAAGTCTGACCTTACCCTGAATTTCAAGCCCACTCTGTGAAGTCACTTGCTGAAGGATTTGTCTGCTCAGATTTCAACGTGTTTTGGAAAATTATCATTTGGAGCACCATTACTGAAAGCTGAGGCCCGCACTCGTACTGAAGGTGCAAACCCCTGTCTGTTCACAGTGTGTCTTCGTGGGACCAAGGCCCACAAGAAGTGCTACCTCATGTCAGAAAGCACCAAACATTTCCATGAAGCCAATGAAGACTGCATAACCAAGGGGGGCACGCTGGCTATCCCGAGGAATAACGAGGAAACGAACATCCTTCGAGACTATGGCAAGAAGAGTGTTCCTGGAGCGTCCGAGTTCTGGCTGGGTGTCACTGACATGGTCCATGAAGGGAGGTTTGTTGATGTCAATGGCATGGCTCTGCAGTACTTCAACTGGGACCGTGCCCAGCCCAACGGGGGCAAGAGGGAAAACTGTGTCTTTCTGTCTCAGTCATCCCAGGGCAGGTGGGTGGATGAAGTCTGCCGCACTGCCAAGAGATACGTTTGTGAATTCCTGATCCCATAATTACAGACACAAAAGACCATGGCCATGTTTCTGCTTATCCACACACACTTTTGCTTAGTGACCCCTCTCACTTAGAGAGTGGTGAGTTAAAACTATCCCTCTCCTGCCTTGAACTCACTCTTTCCTGAAACACAAGTTTTCTCTGTTAATTTATTTTCTATTCATATGCTAAAAATGTTTAGTGAGTACTCTCATTATGTACAGAGATATATATATTATGTTTTGGTCTACATTGTATCATATTTTGGCATAATACTTCAGCCTGACGTTTGGGTTGCTGGATTCACCTCTTATTTCTGTACTTTAATTAGAAAATACTGCTGCATGGTAACCCTCTCCAGTATGAGCAGTGGGGATCCTCTCTGTTCTAAAGTTTAAGAGCAACTTCAGGATTATGTGAGTTCCTGTGAAAAACAACCATCATCCTTTACAGAATTTAACTGGAATAATCTGCGGCCAAGAGTTTTACCTATGGGTTAAGAAAGCTGAACGAAACAGAAAAATTTGATGTTTGTTATTTAACTACATGCAGTTCACAGTGATACACTGCTAGATAAAGGGGGAGTAGCTGTTTTAAAACATCAGTTAGTCCAGGCATGTTTGCCTCTAAATGTCTCAATTTTGGTTAAATATCAGATGTCATTTGGAACATTCCCATAGAAGAAACCAGCCTGGGACTAGGTCACACTCTGCTGAGTGAAGCCTTGCTAAGCCTGGTCTCCTGCAGGCTCAGACAGGCTCTGCCATTCACAGAGAGCTCCTGAAAGCTCCGGGAGGGAGACAGGAGCTCCTTTCTGGCACAGTATTCCCACTCACCCACCTCTCCCATGGGAAGGGCAGCACACCCCAGGGGAGCAGGAGAGTGGGGCCAGACCACATGCAAATGTTCCAATTTAACACCCGACATTTGAAAATGAAGTAAAACACGCTGGCTGCTTTTGGCTGTTCTGAACCTCACAGTCGCGATTTGCCTTCCTGTCATAAATAGCAGTTTCTCTCATTTCATTTAAATATTTAAATATATTGCTGCTTGGAGGATAATTCCTATTCCTTATCTATTAAACATGCCAGATTCTCTTAAGTTATGCAATAAATTTGCAATTACCGGTATTTAATTGTTGTAGTATTTTTGACTGCTTATGCACCATTGTGAAGGCCATTCTTTCCTAGGACTTTTCTGGAAGATTCAAAAAGGTACTTATTTTCTACTATTGTACTTTACTGAAGGATAAAATTTAGATCCCTGCTGTATAATACAGCCCCAAAGCTGTATAAGACCTAACTACTCAAAGCATCTGTAATGTCTTGTATTTAGATTCATTTCCAACACTTAATGTATTTCTAAAATAGCCTAATTCTGAATTCTATCATTTACTCCTGAGTTGAAATAGAGCAGCAAAAAGGGCCCAAATATATACAATTTTCTTTCAAAATCTACCAGCTATGGTTAGGGTAAAAATGTTACCTTTGTTACTAATATTTGTATATGATTAGAAGTCTGTATGGCTTCTTAATTTCAGACCTCTGATTTGTCTGAAATAAGTCAGTATCTCAGCATATCCCTGCAGCTACAAACTGAAAATCCACCACAAATTCCACATCTTGTTTAACTGGCACAGAATTACATTTTCATTGGCTCTTTTGCTGGTGCACCCATTATAAAGAATGTGAGCCACTTCATGGAGTTTCTCTACAAGGTGTAAAATTATCACATAAACATCTCATTTTAAAAAATATTTTCTGGGTGATCCTGTAAGAAAATATTTATCATCTTGAGACCAGCAATAAAAACAACCCTGTGGCAGTGGATGAGATTCTTGGTGAGAATCCAGCTGAGTTCTTGGGATCAGCCCAGATTACATTGTGGAATCCTGAAATGCACATGGAGCTTTTGAGATCAAAGACAGGTAACAAAGAAATCCCCTTCAGTTTTCCTTTCTATCCTCTGCTGTAGAAACACTGTGATAAATGGAAGACAATGGGCTCATAGAAATTTTATAAGCATATAAACCTTCCCAGAAGTTCGCCTGCACAGCACTATAATTTTATATATATAAATATTAAATATATTTGCTAATATATGGTAATTAAGTAGCATCCACTGGATCTTGCTAACATACCAGGGGCATTAGATTTGATGTAGTCCTTCCCCAAGAGAGACAAGCTTTGCTGCTTTTTTTTCAAAATTTTAAATCCTGATTTTTCAGTCTTCATTAAATGCTCTATGAACCTAGAAATTCTATTAGTGTTAAAATCAGATGGTTTCTTCAGAAATATAAACTGTACCTGATCCCACGTGGGTATATGCAGCTGTTCAGTAATGTTAATGACTACAGCCTAAGTCCATGAGGGCACTCCTAGGAAGAGTTAATGAAGAAGTTGCAAATAGCACCTGAACCTGAACTCTGATGGTTTGCAAAATGGTCTCTCCCCTTCCAAAAACTCAGTCTTATGCACATGACCAAACAATCAAGGCAAAATAAAAAGAGATACGTTAGTATGAATAAAAAATATAATAAACTCATATGAAACACATTATGGCAAAGTACAAAATACTCCATTTCCACAAGACTAGGCAATCAGCATTTTGCTCAGGATAGTAGGTGGCCCTTGGTTTTCAAAAAGGTTGAGAAGTACTCTAAGCCCAACAGAAGAGCTTTTTTTAGGTATAAGCAATTTATTGGTTGGCTGGTCCATGTAATAACTGTTTACTAAGGAATACATTAAGCATTCTGTAACCTTTAACAAATTATTTATAAGTGTTAATTAATGAAAACCATCCTTTTGTTAGCATGCTGTCATCATGATTAATCTGTTCTTAGTGTCATGAAAGAAAAATTCCCCCAATAGTCTCGTTTGGCTTTCTTGGCAAGTGGGAATAAGTAGGAGTGAATAAACAAGGTTACATAGGAAACACTGATTAGAAGGAAATGATTACCATATGAATTGGGTAATTCTACTGAAATATTGAGGGAAGGTGATCTGAATAGAATGTTCTGGAGACTCCTCCAGTTTCTTTCCCAGGCATTGCATTTGTAGGGTTGCACTGAAAGAAGAGAAAAAGGCCTTTGGTGAATAGGCAGGGAAATGTCAAGCTTTACTCGAGGTACAGATGTTCTTCATTATGCAGGGTACAAAACCTTGGGGAAAGAAGCTCATTAGTAGAGCTGGGTGAAGAACAGGTTGTCTGGTTTTATGGTCAAACTAAAAAAAACCAAAAAAAACCAAAAAAACACAACTGATCACAAGTCTCCCTTAGCTGCCATGTCAACCAAGTAGTACTAAAAGGTGATTTTAATACCTTCTTTTTGTCATGATACAGTAAACTTTGCTGCAGTTAAAAAGCCCTGCTTCTCTTACCTGTGCTTCCTGCCTCCCCCGTTTGGCAGAGTATTTACACCCCAAGGCATCTCTGCTTCCCTCTTGTGTCAGAAAACAGGGCTGGGTCCTCATTTTTCTGTAAGATCAAGACACAGCTGACTTTTATTGAGGAAAAATTAAATAGTGCCTTACCAGCTCTTCTCCCAAAGGGATGACACGATTTTAGGAGCTAATGAATCATGTGAAAAACATTCAGGAATATGATCTTTAGCTGAGAGGGCTGAGATCTGCTTTTTAACACTCTTAGGTGCTACCTTTGAGTATTCCAACTACTCGCTGAATATTTGTAGTAGAGGATCCCCATTAGAGGATTGCGTGCAGCTGAGGGCTACAAAAGTGTGTGTTTGGAGATATTTATTAACATACTTGGGGAGTTTCTTGTTACCATCAAAGACAGAATAATTGTGAAGAGTTCTGTGAGTTTGATAAGAGTTAAAATTCTGGATTCTCTCCAGCTATGGAATAGGGGGTTCAGCATAGAAATGTTTGTGCCAAGAAAAGCAACTTAAAAATGAATAATGAGAGCACATTGTTAACCACTACTCTTAAAAGATGTATTTTTCATTTTTAAAGGCAGCACAAGCACAGATTATTTTTGGACATAACTCTCCCTTCAGTCCCTCTTCAAACCCACAGAATATATATATATTCTCATTCAGTAAGGAAAGGTCAACACCTTAAATCAAACATCGTGCACAAAGCAAGACTTACAAGGGAACTCATGATGAGGTTTTAAGGAGTACATTCAGACCCAAGACACAAGGTCCAACAGTGTTCAACACTCAATAATTGAGCCCTTTTCAAAGTCCAGCTCTTGGTGCCAACATGATATTCTAGCCATTGGAAATTTGTCTGATAGAGACATACCAATGCACTCTGTCTTCCAGGTCATTATGTACCAGCTGAAATGAAATCCAATGCAACAGCCATTAATTTGCACTTCCAAAAATGCTTTTTTAAATTAGATCTTCTTAAAATTAAGTTAGTCAGGCAACTGTGACTGGTTTGTTTTGGTTTTTTTTTTTTGGTTTTAGGTTTTTTTGGGGGGTTTTTTGGGGTTTTTTCTGGGGGGGAGGTGGGGTTTGTTACTGAATTACAGGATCAGTAGACATCAGCAATTAAATGAATGTATTGGTAGGTTCTTACTGAACTCAACCTAATTTTCAGGCAGAACAAGAATTAGCTGGAGGTCCATAAAATAGTCCACTGAGTTGTAGGTAACATGCAGAGGGGTAGAATTCCCAGAGTCTTACTAAGAAAACAAAGTTATGACTGCAAACCAGATGTGATGTGCTTCACTGGCATGACAGAGATTCAGAGAGAGACAGAAAGAAAAGCAAGATCAACAGATAAACTGTGCAATGATCCACAGGGAAACGAGGGGGTGCAGAATGACCTATGGTACTTCTTTATGCAAATGCATTACTTAAATTATTTGAAAGTGCAAGGTGGATTCAAATCCCTCACAAGTGAAACGTCACTACGTCAATTGTTAATAGCAGAATCAGAATCAGGTCGAGATTTTTCAGAGTATTTAAAAAGTAAGTTTACTGCACTAACTTCTCTGACTTTAATTAAAGTCTTGTTTTCCTTGATGCAATTCAGCAGCCAGCCTGTGGAAAAACAAAAACTCCACTGAAGTATTTTTGTAGAATTTATCAGAAATATTGTTTTTCTTTGTAGTAGTAAAGAAAATTCACCAGGATGCTACCAATTCACCAGGATATGGAGCTGACAAGCACATCCCATGCTGTTACTGATTTTGTCTCCAGACTGCTCCAGCCTGACACTTGACAGGGTTTTTGTAGTCAATGGGTAGTAAAGCCAAACTCTGAACACACAGCTGAGGCTGCTTGTGACACTGCTGCCCAACTGCAAGCTGCAGTCTTGAAAGCTGATGGCAATCAGAAAATGGTCTCAGATAAACCCTGCCAGCTCTTCTAAATGCAAACTTGTAGTAGTTTTAATTCTGGTTGGGTTAATTGGTAACCATAAGTGAATTAGGGCTTTTGAGAGGAGAGAAGAAATTCTGATAATATGAAACAAAAACACTATGACATGACTCTGTTGCAATTTCTTTATTATTTGGTGGGTTTGTAAATGAAGCTGTATTTTTTTCCGAGAGTATTTTCATATGTACTGTAAACTACTATCTTCAAAGAGAAATGTGTCATAAAACAAAGCATTCTGCACTGTAGGCTGGGCACCTGCTGAAGGGATTTTGAAAATCAAAATGGATGAAAACGTTTTATTAAAGAATTGAAGTATAAAGAGCAGAGACAGGGTGCTGTCAGACTGCTTCTAGTGCTCAGGATCCACATTCTCAAATCGATTTTGCTATGTATGAGATACCTCCTCCAGGAGGATTTTCAAAGTGTTTAAAGTGCTAAAAAAAATT
Source organism: Aegithalos caudatus (assembly GCA_013389925.1). Taxonomy (NCBI): domain Eukaryota; kingdom Metazoa; phylum Chordata; class Aves; order Passeriformes; family Aegithalidae; genus Aegithalos; species Aegithalos caudatus. The sequence goes on along the minus strand of WEIU01017021.1, from coordinate 519,281 downwards.
ACAAACAACCACAAGAGGATCCAAGAGCCCAGGCTGTGCCAATTCAGAGCTTACTGACAGTGAAAGGCGAACTGAGGTGAACCCAGGAAATGTCTGAGACTTTGCCTGTTGCTACAGGAACTCCACTGCAGAAAACCTCCCGAGCTTCAGCTGCTCTTGGAAAAGCAAACCAGCAGCAGGATGAAAAGTCAGAGCACTGGCTCTGAGAGATCAACAGAGACTCCAAAGAGGGTCTAAGGGCATTAAACTTGGGTTAGAAACGCCCCATTATCAGCCGAGGCAGAGAAGACAATGAGGTGGGCACTGCCCCAAGGTACCCCAGGAGTGAAAGACAGAATTTCACCTCAGAGCAGGTGAGTTCAGAACTGGGGACAGCAGCCCAGCTCTCCTCAGGGATGGCTGGGGAGCTGAGCTGCTGGAACACATCCAGAGAGCACAGCGTGCCCAGCACCTCACGGGATGCACTGGCTGGTGCTCCTGCAGGGACAGGCTTTGCTTCTACTGGGGCAGAGCCTGCTTTTAACAGCTTCCAACCCAGCAGCACCCCCAAACCAGAAATAACCCTTAGACCTTGGCTGAATCACCCAGATCCAGAGACAAACCCCAAAACCAGATACACCCCATACCTGTCAGCAGCACCCAAACCCAGCAGCACACATCTGACACACACAGAAATACCCCAAACCCTGAAGTTTCCCCCCTAATTGGCAGCAACCACCACACCCAGGCGCACCCCCAAAACCTGTTGGCAATCTCCAAACCCAGGGACACACCTTAAACCCAGCAACAGTCCTGGATGTCCAGGAAGAACCACCAAAGACATCACTGAACCAGGCACCTTCCCCCAGGCCAGGAAGCGCCCCAAAGCCAGCAGCAGTGCCCAGCAGGCTGAGGCTGTGCCATGTCCTTCACCCAGGCTCCCCAGTCCAGCCAGGACAGGGAAGGCACCGTCAGTCCCTGGGAAGAAGAGAATCCACTGGTCCCATGCCCTTGAGAAAGGCAGAGGAGGATGACGGCCAGATGAGAGTGGGATCACCCAGGGCAGATGAGAGGACTTTATTGTGCTGGGTGAGAGGGGCCCAGCCTTGGGGCTGGCACACGGCCGGCCCTGGGGTGGATTCCTGGCCGGCTGTAGGGCTTCTTCTCCCGCCGTTCCTGCCGCAGGAGGTGCCGGGTCCGCACGGGCCCGAAGCGGGAGCGGCTCTCCCGCTCCATGGCCGTGGTGCAGGGGGAGCCCCCCCAGGCCGGGTCCTGCCGCATCTTTTCCCAAAGGGCCAGGGCGGTGGCGGGCTTGGAGAGCCTCTGCCAAGCCAGAGGGGACAGCGCGAGGCCTCGGAGCCCCTGCAGCGCCCTCCTCCCTCAGCAGCCCCGGGCAAGCTCCGTCCTCGGCAGCCCCCGTCACCTCTGCAGGGCACACGGACACGCAGCACCCTTTTAACGCTGCCTTGGGTAACGATGTCACAGTGGCTGCTGTGCCATCGCCGGTGCCCAGCTGTGTGCACACAATGCCCCCAGTTTGGGACAGGAGGCTTGTGTGTGCTGACAGGGACCGCGGTGATGGCATTGTAGTGGGGAGCACAGCTGCGAGGGATGTGGAGAGCACTTAGAGGGGGGACCTCGGAAAGGTTGGGGCTTGTTGATGTCAGGAAAATCCACAAATGCCAGAAGTTTATGCCCAAAAAGGAGGCAGAGGAGTCCTTCAACTATTTTTCAAACGAAAGCAGAGAGCTCACCAGGGCACACGCCCACGATGTTTCTTCTTGAGGTTTTAGAGGGCATCGCCTTCTTTTATCCCAAACTCCATTCCCATGTTGCCTCTTCCCTTCGCCATTGGCCGAGGTACTAGGAAGGCACAGCCTTCCAAACCACCTACCACATATCCCTCCTTGAAGCTACTGTTTTACCCCAAAGTTCAGAAGTTCAGGCTTGTGCAGACCCCCTTGTCTGTTTTAGGAGCCGAAAACTGTCAGGGCCTGCTAACACACCAGCTGCACAAAGTCAGTAGAGACATTAAGACCCATTTCAAAGGCGTTAACACCCACACCTTTACCTATCAAATTATTCGTAAGACATTAGGAAAGGTGTGCACTATCACTGACATGCAAGTGTGGCATGGGACCGTGCAGCAAGCAAGGGACCATGCATCCAAATATACTCCCCATGCTTGCTAAGCTTAGGGATCAGCAACTCTGTGTGTGTGGCGCTGGTGGCTGCCCTCTGGCACGGATGTGTCAGGCACTATCAACAGTCCTGGAGGGTGCAGACCGAAGGAGGGGGACAGGCGGAGGCACTCGGCAGCTCTGTGCCGGGCAGAGATGAACCCCGCCAGCCCCAGGCCGGGCCGTCCGGGCGGGGCCATGCGGGCACCGCCGGGGAGAAGGGGACACCGCATCCTCCTGCGGGCAGCGCCCGGGCCGGAGCCCGCCGGGACAGGGGCTGCAGGACACACCGCACCGGGCAGCGCGAGCGGCGACACTCCACTGTCGCGACAGGGCTGCGGCGGCTAAGGACAGGCGGCTGGAGCAGGGAAGCTCCAGCCAGCCCCGAGGAGTAACTGAGGACCCCGCCCCGCCCGAGGCCTGCGCGGTGCCCGGAGCAGCGCGGGGGGCTCGGAGTCCTGAACCGTGCCGTGCCGTGCCCCAGGCCCAGAGCCGCCAAGGCCGTGCCGCAGGGCCGGCAGCCCCGCCCGGCCGCAGCACCGCACCACAGGGCGGCAGCAGCGCCTGTGCTACATCTGACACTGAGGCCGCAGGAGACTCAGAAAAAAAAAAAAAATTCAGAATAAACGCAGCAAAAGCATTTTAATTACCACACAGGGACCTGTTTGTCTTGCAGTTTCAAGCGCTTTATTGGTTAATGTATATGTATGAAAGTTAGATTTGTACTTTCAAACCTGATAGCCTTGACTATTTTAAATGCACGTACATAATATGTGGGGGTTATTTTGAAATTAATTTACATATAAATATAGTTATATAAAAAACTGAGAAACTTGTAGTTCTATGCCTCTCCCTCTTATTGTTTTTGGGGCTACAGCCTCCCTCTTTTGACAGACTCTACCTGCCCCCCCTTTCTCTCCTCTCACCTGCTCTTCCACCCTCTCCTTCTGTCCCACTGACACTGGGGTTCCCTCATGTCCTCATGAGGCAAGGCTTCTAAACACAGAAAATAAGTATTTCACTGAATTCCTTAGTGCAGGAGAACAGTACAAGCTCACATATATTCCAAAATGCAACTGCACTTCTGCAAGTGCCCAGGAAAGCTCTGCCTCATGAAAACCCTGATCAAAAACTGCTTGAAGCCAGAATATTCTTGGACATACTGCAGGTATTTTTTACACTTCTTTATAGACTGGTGCTTTCAGCTGCTAGGAATGCATGGCTAAACCCACATTTTGTTTCTATTTCATAGAAGAGGCTTTGTTTTTTAAACAATAACTAGAGGTAACTTACACCTCTTAAATAACCCACTAGAAACTAATCTACCAGCCAAAACAAAAACAAACAACCCACCACCTTATTTTTAGGTATTAAACAAGTCAAAGAAAAGCAGAGCAAGCAAAGGAAAACATCTGCTCTGCAGCTGGGTTTTTCAAGTAGGTAATTTCTGTTGTCATCAGGAGGCAGAGCAAGACCAAAATACAGATTGTATCAGCTCTTAAGTGTTCTTACACCAGGTACAGCTTTCCCAGTACCTGTTTCAGGTGAAGGTTATAATTATGCACAGCTGCAGTCAAGTTCTAAGGGTACGAATGTTTTAAATTAACAATTACATGAACAAGCCACAATTACATGAACTATCAAACTCAACAATCAATTACATCAACTGTTTAACAATAATACAATTCTTATCAGAAGGGAAAGGAATTTCTCCACCCAATTATTAATCACTTTCTGTGTCACTGTCTTCTGAGGACTCAAACCACTCCTCAGATCCTGCAGGAGGGTAACTCAGTTTTGCAGAACCTGGAAGTGATTAACAAAGTGTAACATTTATAAACCAGGAAAAAATGAGCCTCAGAACAAATACATGGTACTATTAAATGACCCAACCCAGCAAGCCCCAATGCTTCTGACTACAAACTAGACCAAACCACTCCTATCTGCCTTTAGTCTGTGGTAAGCTGATAGAAAAGTGCCCTGCTGCCTCTAATTTGCTCTAGAAGTCCTCTCAGCTCTTTTCAGAGAATTTGAACAACTTGCTGGAATAAATGAGTATTTGAGATAAAGCCAATGCAAAGAGAGGAATGCTGATCACTTTATGTATTACAAACACAGAGTCATTCAATCCTTACCAACTGTAAAAGGCCTTTCATCTTCAGACTCTTCCCAGTGCTCAAAGTCTAAGGACACATGAACATTCTGTTGACAAAAACTTTGTTTGAAACACTGCTCTAATGCACAGCAAAGGTGTTCAGAACATTCAATAACTCTCAAATTAACTTTCACTTCACCTTGTCCTTCAGTAATTTGCACCACGCTCCTTTTTTCTCTTTTACCAGTAAAATCACAGCCTCTGTATCCTTAATGACACATGTGGACTTCTCTGCAATTACTGACTGATACAGCTCCAGGTCAGCCACATAAAGTTTGCCTTCTGAATAAGCACTGCAACATACAAGAAGCTTAAAACCACTAAATCCAAACAAAGACATTTTGCTGATTATACTGAAGTTTCTTAAGCCTACCTGAAAGCCACCTTCTCTCTTGAGAAATCACATTTACTGTCAGCTGCCTTCCGTATCTGTACCTTCAGTGTCACAGTCACATTATCTTGAAACCACTTGATTTGTGGATGACAGCTGAAAAAGTTAATTTAATAGGTATTTTCCAAAGCAGAAAACCACTGAGGTTTAGCCAAGTTGTCTCACACAGAGCCAAAATTTTCCCATGAAGTCATAACTCTGCCAAGGAGCCTGGGCCATGCAGACCTGACACCAGCAGCAGTGCCAGGGAAGCAGGTGATGGGACACCAGTCCAGCTTCCCACAAAAGCACATCCCAAGTCTTTGGAGGAGCATGTCTACAAGTTCCAGGGGGAGATATGCTCCACTGACTTCAGAATCCACAGGAATCAGTGCCTCACTTCAGGATGCCACCACAGTCTGCCCCTGAAGTGCCAAACAGCAAAACCAACCTCTGACAGACAAAAGGAACTTTTCACCTGACCACAAACATAGACCAATCCTGTTTGGCAGTTCACACAGAAGATGGGAACAAATCACTGTTTTCTTACCCTCTCTGCTGATGCAAAGTAGAGTCTTCTGCTTTTGTTTGAACTGCATCATCTAAGAAGAAGACATCCAGAAACATTTTTATACCTCCCTATACTACAGAAACCAGGTATTTCTAGAATTCCCCTATACCATCATAGAAGTAACTTGCTAGCAATCAAATAACTGTCTTGGTCCTTTATGTTGTGTACTTCCTATGCTGAAAGATTTCATAAAGTTAATAATTTGACTAAAATTTTAATTATCAGTAATACTGTAATTGGCATAAGAAGATTAAAAAAAAAAAACACCACACCAAAAACCTAACCAAACATGCTGTTTTCCAGGTCAGGTAAAGGTTTTCTCCAGTTTCAAAACATTAGTTATTTGACACCTGAAATGTATCATTTTGGGAATTAGTGGGGAGTTTCAGGGATGAAATGACTAATACTAGTGTCAACATCACAGCTTGAAACATGGCATTAGTGTGACTATTACCAGGGTGAAAAAGCCTTCTACAATAAGCACTCCAGCCTTTTTATCTGCTACAACTTCTCCACCTTCTACTGGTACCAGCTGCTAGCAGGTAATCCTGTCCCCCTGCTATGCCTAAGCACTTCTAAGCCGCTACTGACAGGTATAAACACATCCTTTTTATAAAAAAAAGGTGGAGGGGTAGCACCATTTTCTGCCATCCTGAATCTTGGGGGGGAAAAAAAATTAACCCCTCAAGAGAACAGCACTACTATTCACACATATCTCAACAGATCTCAAATTCCTTAAACCCTGTGGTCTTGGACAGCAGAGACTTCCTGCTTACACGTTCCACTCAGAGCTGAAGAATTCCAAGTGTCTGAAGGACAGAGCATTCCTCAGACAGCCACAGTTACAGCAGCCAGAGTGACTCTCACAGCATCTCCCGACTGCTCACTGCAAGGCAGCTCTGGGTGACTGCAATATCAGCCACATGGTGCTGCTCTGTACACCCAGAGCAGTCTGCAGCTGTCAGATCGACTGGGAGGTTGGTATCAAGCAGCCAACTTGAAGTTTGAAAAGTTTGGGAATTGAGGGCAGGCTTACTGCTTGGAGGAGTCACAGAAGTGCTACAGCTTTCAGCAGAGTTCTCCTGTAGCGATGCATCCTGTGCACTCGATGCCTCCTCTAGACCAGCCCTGCTCTCTGCTGTGCTTCTGAAGAGAGGACAAAGCAGTTTTAAAGGAAAACCCACAAATGCCAGTCAGCTTCACCTTACTTTGCCTCCCCCTACTTTAACCTGTACCTTACTAATGAAGCCTGTACTGAAGTTCCAAATTCTTCAACAGCAGTCTCAGGCTTAGCTGATCTGTAAAAAAAATGATGCAGGAGTTGCATTACACACATTTCAGCACAGCATCACAAGAAAGTTGTCTGGTCCCTAACATTACATGCTTTGGCAATGACATGGAGGTTCCCAACATCCCTTTCCCAGGAGAAAGGAATTAATGCAAACAGGTTGTGCCTGAGATACCAGACATTTACTGACTGGTGAGCATCCAAACCAGCTACTGAGCACTGTAAATTTAACAGAATCTGAATTCAGACTCCGTACTTTTATTACTAAGTTGCCTGTCTGCATCAAATTCTAGGACAACATCTTCTAGAATTTTCTTTTCCTTGTGGTTATAGGGCTAAAGAATAGTTAATAGGAAGTAGAAACATTACAAACACAACTGTTTCTGCATTTGAAGAAAAATCACTATCGGTAATATTAATCATATTCAGTTAAATAGAATTTTTCTCTTACTAAAGTATATGCTGAAAAAACCTTGCCAACACTTACAAATGCTCCAACCTCTCTGCATGATCCAAAACTGGTATCTGTCTGCACAGCTTCTGAATTTCTCCTACGTGTTCAGGATTGTCAGTTGCCAAACCCGTGGACAAGATCTCAGATCGGATGTTGTACTCGTTGATCCACATCTTCATCGAGGGAAGACTGGTAACCCCAACCTTGAATTACAACACAATGAAGGGAAAGCACAGCTCTTCAATGGTCTCTCTCCAGCTCAAAGCTGCTCTTTTAGTCAAAATTCAAACATAGCCCTACTGACTGACTTATGACTGCAGACAATTTGGTTTTCCAGATTTTCAGACTGCAATCTCCTCTGTGTTTAATTGTTTTCCTAGTATCACCATCATCTGCTTTGTGATAATGGCTCAGGTAACTGGCTGTTTGCCCTAACAGAACCAGGATGGCTATGCAGTGAACAGTGCCAGCCCTGATCATGTAAGTGACAGCCATTATAAACCTCATGCACCAACAACCGTGAGTCCCAAACAACCCGGGAACAGCTGAGGGGGTGGGGAACACAATAAAAAACCCCAAAGCCTAGAAACTGGTGAAAGGTTGAGCTACACCATATGGGAACAGAAGCTACTCATAAGAATGGCCTCCAGATCATTTTCCCTTTCCCATCCATTTTTCACTTGACTCACTCCACAAAAGCAAGAAGTCTACTGGATGCTAATGAATGTGAAACTGTAGAACAAGAAAAACCCAAGAACAAGAGCACCCATTTTTCCTGTTCTTATCAAGAAAAAAAAAGGAGAAAAGCTTCAATGCTTTTAGATTTGCAGAAAAAAATTTAGACTAAAACTGATTGCAAACTAGTGTAAGAGCAGACTTAGAACTATAAACAGACTAAATTAAATCTACTTTAAGAGCTGTTGGATATCAGCAAACTATCTTTGGAGGATCCAAGTCTCATTTTTCCAGAGGAATATGGCAAACTGCAGAACTGATTTCACAAGACAAACTACTGAACACTAGTACCTCCCTTTTATCACTAACTTTGTGGAATAGCCTTGGACCATGTGCAGCTACACAAAGATTTCCCAGTGCTGCCATTCTATACCTACCATTGGGTCTACCCAAACTGTCGTTCCCAAGGTATGCACAACTTTGGCGTGATGAAGTTTTCCTTTAATTTTGTGATTAATGAGATCAGTCACCTAGAAAAAACAAGTTGTCACTGCACTTGAGATGTATGGATACCAACACAGCTTTACAGTCACTTTAACTACGATGAAACACCTTCTGAGCTTAACAATGAAAAGGATATTCAACAAATAAATACAGTTTTGAGTAAAGCAGTGGAACACTAACTTAACTCTAAGTTAGAACAGTATCAGCCTTCAAGGAAGGAGTTTCCTTAATGAAAGATCATTCAAACACAGGTCAATTTAGAGAGGCTACACTTTCCCTGTTTCTCCCCCAGAATTCAAAACAGTGAGAACCTGTTCTAAAAGAAAGACGTTAAATCAGAAAAAAAGAAATCCCATGAACTTTATTATTTTATAGAAAAGCAAAAAAAGAAAACTGTTCCTCTTAGAATCTTCCCCAATAGCAGGTATTTCATGTCAATACTAGTAAGCAATGCAATTTAGCACCCAAGTTTACAGTTTGTAACTATTTTCTTGTAGAAAACAGAAAAGGTAACGAACATAAAGGAAATACCATGCAAAAGCTGCTTATTACCTTTGGATTCCATTCAACTTCATTATCTATGGGTTTTACTCTACAAACTACGATTTCCACAGCCTGAGGTGGCAGACTCTGAAACTTTGCAGGTAAGTGAAGCAGCTGATCACTATTCACTTGACTTGTCCTGCCTTCATCTATATATTTAATTGTGACCTTACAGACATTTTCTTCATCTTTTGCTGGAGTCTCTACCACCTGAACCCTTCACATAGTAGGAAAAGAAACAGAAATATTATTCATGTAACCAGTTGTGCAGAGCAGTTTTTAAACCTGCTCTCATTTTAAACCTGGTATTTTCACCACCCACTCTAACCAAGTACATGTGTGGGCAATCATCTTGTTTGCCATTCAAGAACTCTGAGTAGGCAAGAATTTTTAAAAGCATTGTTGGCATAGCAGTGATTTTTTGCTGCTTTTGAGGATGGGCTGATTTTTTTTCTTTGACCAAGTCAAGGTTTTAAAATCTTTTGTATAAATACATGCACATGAAAGAAGTAAAAAGCCAACAAATTTTACCTGTGGCAAATGGCTCCCTCACATAACCCATAAAACACTGACTTCTCCACGCTGTTAACAGAAATCCTCTGTCCTGGTATCTTGAAATAATCATTCATTTCTTTAGCAAGAATTGTATATTGGTCCTTTTGTTTCTTGATTATTCGACCAAAGTAGTTTGTTGCATGTACAGTGAGGAGAGGCAGGATCTGAAAGGATCAAATACATCAGCAGAAAGGAGGGGTGGATGATTTCTCAAACCAATGACATTTAAGTCTTTACATATAAATCACATACTTCTTTCCAACCACAAAAGGTGACAGATGTTGCTGTACACATATTTCAGAAAACAGTAAATTGTTATTATTCCCAATCCTAACTGCTCATAGTTCAGTCAGCAGTGGACAGCAATGGAAGCAAGAACTGTTGGGTATCAGGGCATAATATTCCACCTCAGTGAACACCAGTGAGTTCTGCCAATTATCTGCTCACCACTCACACATTCTGCACCACTCCAGCTCTACTCTGAACACTCTCCAGCTTTACATGGAGTTTTACAGGAATTGAATGCTTTTTTTGCACCAAAATGACTTAAATAAAAGACTACAAACACACAGCTGCACACACCAATGTGTAAGATGCTGCTGTGAGTGCACCTCAGACAAAGCCCAAGTCCTAAAGAGAGCTGCAAACACAAACTCTTCCTGGGATGTGAAGAATCACCATAGCCAAGTCAACCTTATAGCCATAAAGGTTTCATGAATATGGAACTACTAAAATAGAAGTCTAACTGAAACAGCACTCTGTTGAAAAACAGTGTTCCAAAGCACTGATATTTTTGAAGGAAATAACTCAAATGTTCTACCCACAAGAGAGGAGCTCCCCATTTCTTGGGCATACTAGAAATGAAAAGACATTCTCTAATCCCAAGGCCAGACAGAAAATGTTAAGTTTTCAGCAAGTTTGCATGAACATATCAGCTAAGAAAAAATCCTTCCACTTCAACTTCTCTTCACTCCCACAGATTACTTTGTGTTTCCCCTACAAGAAATATAAGTTCCTATAAACCTCCATCTTTGTTAATTTTGATATACGGTCTCAAATTATAAAGGAAATGAATACACAGGACAAGTCCTCTTCCCACAAAATGTGAATCTTCAAAGCAGAAAAAAACCAAAACCTGAGGTAAACTCAGAATTACCTGCAGAACAGTTCCAGTTCAAGCTAAGGATACAAGGAACATCTAGCACAGTGATTTATGCAAGAGAGAGGGGCAAAAAGCTAAGGAACAACAAATAGCCATGTCAAATGATATGGATCTCAATGGAATACAAAAAAAATGTATAAAATGTAACATGCTAAACAGCTGTTTGAGACCTATCCTCTTGGCAGCCAAGCCCAAGGAAAGCTGTAACTTACTGTCACACGTTCACGTGTTTCTATCATTTCCTCTGCAATATTCTGGGCTGTGTCTATTGATAAATTAATCTGATGACGATCTGGACACTCTGGTCTGTTCCTGCATTTAAAAAACCCCACAGAACAGGTTTAGATAAAAAGCTCTTTGCTTTCAGTTGTAAACTACTGTTAAGTGACTTGCAACAGGGAACAGAAAAAAAAAAAAAATCATGAGCTAAACCTGTTTTAGATAAAAACATCCAACAGGAAAAATCATCGAGGAATCAGCAGCAATCATCATTCAGAGCACAAAAACCTGATATTTCCTTACCTGCAAATCCCAAATGCTTTAAGATAAGCACAGAGGGGCCTTGAAAATTTCTCCTCTTCCTCAGATTCCCCCACCCTGGCAGTCAAGTCATAGAGTTCTTCTGGAATTTCAGCTTCTGCATGCTTTAAATAGCGGAGAATCCCAGGTGCATGACAGGAACTGCTCTCTGTCAGCAGAATGACTGACTTGGCCTTCATATGTTCCTGATCTCCAGCAGAATCCTAGAAGTAATAAGAAATATTTTGGAAAATGTTTATATATCCACCAGTAATAATCCAGTGTAGCATTACCCAGGCAAGGTTCACCCAAACCTTTATCCCAGTGCAGAAGTTGTCACTCAGGCTTTGCAGGCGCTGCCCGAAGACTCCTGGAGATGGGAAACTGAAATGGATCACACAAGTTGCATCTGTGATGCCCAAGGACTGCAGGCAGTCATCTGTTAAAACTGAGCACATGTTTCACACAGGTATGTAACTGTAATAGTTCAACCATGGGAAACATCACATCACATGCACCACGGCTGATTTCCTTCTCCCCACCCACTGACTGGAAGATGAAGATGGATTTTTCCCCAATACATTCCTATAAGGCTTTTCATTTCTCCAGGTAATAAATCCCATCAGCATATGGCAGACACAGCATTTCATGCCCATCTCACAGAACTCTCTATTTCCTGTCAGCACCACAGAATACAGAGAATTGAGCACTGCCCAGTAATTCACAGGAGTGAGACAGGATGACAGCTGCAATAGTGCAGGAATTCTCATAGCTCTGTATGAATCTACAAAGCAGAGGGAAGTTCACCTTCTTGTTTTTGTGTAACATGAAAAACAAATTGATAAAGGATAAAGGCCTTTGTTACTGCAAAAAATTTGAAAAACACCCCAATGGCACTTACAAAAAATGATTACAATAAATCTTTGGAGTTTTGGAATAATTTCAGACTTCGTATCTCCTCTGTAGCAGAGACAATTGTGTAATGATGGAAAAATCTTTGAAAATATTGGTAGTTCCTTTAACTAAGCAGGGAAAATAACAGGAGAAAAGGAAAAAAATAAAAAACAAACTCCAAGAGCTGTAGCATGAAGAAGTAAACAGCGAACTGGAAGGAGTTCATAGGGATGTGCCCCTGTGGAAGTGGTGAGATAACCCAGTGTAAGTGCCTGGTGCAGATCTTAGCTCTGTGTTTAGTTGCAATCCCAACCAGAGAATCCTCACCTAACACAGGAGGAGTGCCAGAACTGTGCATTTTTCTCCACCTCTCCAAGACACAAGCAGCATTACACTTGCTCTCCTTATGCTTTTTCAAGGAAACTACTGAGTTGCTCTTCAGTGCCTGCATGGCAAAGTGAAAAGTTACACATTCCTGCAATGCTGCAGTACTTGCTCCAATCAACTCTAATAGGAAACATCCCTTACTAGAATTTAGCACATCTTACTGTAGAGATATGAGAAAAAAGCTAAGGAAATTCAGATTGCTTATATGAAAAAAAAAAAAAAACCACAACCCTGTATTAATGCAGATAAGGTTCATTAATTTCCTGTATAAATAGAAAACTACAAGCTCATGTTCCCATGTATTAATACATTAGACAGACATTAAAGAAACAAAATTGTCAAGCTCTTCCCCTCATCAAGGTGCTGTCTCTGACTCCATGATCTAACCACAAGCAGATTGATGTTTCAGTCTCTCACAACCAGCACTCTTCGTTACGTGAGCCCTTGAAATATTTTCATAGGCCAGGTAAAACGTTTCAAGTTGGTGTACACAAGAATTACTATGAACAGACTCAATCCTACTTTAACATCAACAAGCACTTATTTAAGTGGTGGCAGGGCTGGTTTTGAACCCCAAATATTGAATGCTTGAACCCTCAAATATTCCAGGGAAATGTGTTACGAAGTCACAATCCCAAATCAGATTTGCTTCTGTTAACAATCACTGAAGAATAAACATTTCAGATACACTAGTATTTATATCAGAAAAGAAACCTTTAAGTATTACATGATCTATGCCAGCTATTTGCTGGCAGTCAGTTTGAGGTTACTTTTAGCAGGAATGATTAACTTGCAAATTCACATTCCTCCTTTATTCTCAGAAGCCAAGATATTTTAGTTTGTTATGAGTTCAGATTTTAAACCCCCCTGCTTATCTAAGTTTAAACACTTTCTTGCCTTATGAATCATCTCTACATCAGTTACTGAGTCAGTGAAGACCAGCACTTTCTGAAGATTCTTCTGGGTAAAATCCAGGATTTTGAGTAGCTCAGCAGTTCTGTTGCTGTCCATGCAGGGTTGGACCACCTAACAGCAAATACAAAACAAGAGGGCTGGAAATTCATATAATCCATATATATTTTACTATATATTTCTTCCTAATTTTAGTCCTAATGCACCCACAATTGACACTGAGTTCTGCTCAATCATTAAGGCTTCTCACAAAAACTTGTGGGTTCTCAAGTTTCCTGACACGCTCAGTGTCTAATTTTGGAGATTTCCCAACATTTAAAATCCACAAACTACTCCGTTCTGAGACACACAGTAATTAAAAACAAACTTAAACCAGTTTTCCATAAGGGCTATACTACACTGACTGGAAACTAAGCTAAAAGATACCTAAGAATATGTAACAGGCCTTCTAGAAATTTGAAGCCACAAGTTTGCTGTTGTGTGAAAGCAGCAAACCAAGGGCTTGACTAGATTTGCCTTGGCACTGCTTAACTTGTAGTTCTGCTAGTCACAGCTAAAAACTGCAAAAACATTCTGGTAACATTCTGGTCAGTAACTACTGTTTGCAAATACATCTCATCAAATTTGGACTCATTTGCACTAACCATGAAATACTCAAGGACTGTCTTCATCTCAATCCTATAAAAGAAAATAAAGAGACCTCCAGCTCGTTCAGTGACCCACTAGCACATGGATTTCTAACAGCCACTGCAGCTCACACTGGGAAGCAGCACTGCAGCACCACCTGCTTCCAATAAACCAGTAGTGACATTGTTTCCAAAGATTTACCTGTTCCACTTTCCCAAAGATGGCAGCTTCTTCAATAATTGTTATCACAATGTGAGGGTCATTCATGAACTCCTTTATCAAATGTGTGATGTGTTTATTCCACTGAGTTCCCACAGCAATGATCTGATGTGGTACATTCCCCTGTGCCTGAGCAGTGGCTTTCTTGTAACAATCCAGTATAGTAAACACCTAGGAAGAAAAGTTTTTTTTCCTCTCATCATATTCCAGCAAGCAAATGACAGCCCAGAAAAATATAGTTTGAGAGCATGTTTTTTCCAGAAAGCCACTATCACAGCAAACTACAAGTTTCACACCTCAAAAGAAGGTTTGGTATCTATGCTTTTATCCCATTCTTTGAATGACTTCTGAAGCAGGAGAAAGCAACAGGACAGCATGTAGCAAGAGAATATGCCTGTGCATGTAACTGTAATGCAGGATTCCGTCCAGAGAAAATGGAAATCTCAGGAAAAGGATCTGTTCACATCTGCAATATAAAAAGCCTAGACAAAGCAGATCTGAGAGGGCAAAGGCATTCAGCAAAACTAGGTGGTAACTAGAAGACAAGCCCAACCTGCCAACATAGTAATTTGCAAATACAAAAATAAAGAATAAAAGAGAGGGTTCACCATAAACCCATTTCCAGCACTGCTTTCCTCAGTGTGTGGCAGTGTTTCAGACACAAGCACAAGTGAACAGCACTTTGCCAAGGGACTGTGTAAGACACTCACCTGTTCAGGGGTGTCAGAGAACAGCACCTCCATCTCATCCAGGACAAGATGGCAAAGCCTGCACAGTAACCGAGTGTTATGTTCCAGCAGCCTCAGGAGGTTGTGGGGGGTTGTCACTGCTACTTCACCTACGTTGGAAGGAAAGACTGTTACCATTAGCTAACAACTTGGAAGAGATTACTGTGACACCAAGGACATGGTAGCTTTATGAAAAAGGGTCACATCTGTATTTCAGATTCATCATCTCAAAGGGAGTTTGTATTTTTCTACTCCTGCAAGTTTTCTGAGACATGAGTGGGTGAGGCTCTCTGATATTTTGAAACCACTGAAATGTCTCCAGGTTAACAAGGTTACAAAGCAGGATGTCATCTCATTTGCCAGTAAGGTACTGGAAGTACAGGTAAGAACTTCAGAAGCAAACAGCCAGAAGGGAAAATATTATAAATATATGCAAGAGCAATTTCAGGAACGTTCAGTTTCAACAGTGGAATAAAGCACACATTGTAGCTTAGGAATTTACATACACGTGTAGGCATATCTATCTTTCTACACAGAAATAAAACCACACCAATCTTCACTGGTGCAAATACACCAACAGCTCTGCTGCTAAAAGGTCTGAATTCACTCACCAGGCTCAAACTTGAATGATGGATGCCAAAATGGAGTTTTACACAGTTTTTCATAGTTTTACCCACAGTTCTTATTGTCTTGGCACAACAAAAGCCACTTTTGAAAAGGCAGGTTAAGTTTAACACAGGTATCAAACCACTACACATCTGTATGCTTTAAGTACATACATATAAGCAGGGCAAGTCTCCCAACAGCTTTTTTATTACTTCTATGCTGCTTCTCTGTGGAGTACCCTCTACATGCTACTGAGTTAGATGCACAAAGTACTGAGCATTTATTGCAACAGCAAGTTGTAAACCACCATTTAAACAAACAAAACCCCCAATTTCACTTTTTAAACCAAGAACTTGAAAAGCAGAAATTGTTCTTTCACAGGCTCCTGCAATGAAGGCAGCCCTCACTGCCTTTAAGCATAACTAAGATGACAGAAATATTCTCACAGGCTTGGATTTCCACTTGGATGGCTGCTCCCTTGCTCTGCCCAAGGATTATCAGCACTGGACGAAGGCGTCTGCAGCCACTCCTCTTCAGCAGGTCAAAAACAAGTTGTGCCTTCTTCCATCCAGGACACAAAATCACTGCCAGTGGCTACATACAGAGATACAGAAATTGACAACACAGAATTAGACAGAAGTACAGAACCTTAATAATCCTGTCTTACTTGGGTTGTACTGGGCTATTTTCAGAAGTCCCTTACAACCTCAGTAATTCAGTTTCTCTGATCTAATACAAGCTAGAAAATGCAATATAGTATTTTAAACAGCTAATACCCATTGTAGTTTAATGAGTACATACTACTCATGCAGAAACAAAGCTCCATCATGTGTCTAAGTGTCAGGGCATGAACCACTTGTTAGGTATTGCTTTAACAATAAGTTGGGACTCCCTCCATTCACACAATCCATCCAAGTCCTCTAAGCAGAGGCCTTACAGAAACTGGCACACATCATGAATATACACTTATATGACACTGATGTGTATATTCCAAACATTCAGAGTAGTAACAGGTTCTCTGGTCTAATATATACATACTCCACTCATGTTTGGCAAGGCTTTGCAGTCACTTTTCAACTGCAGAAGTGCAAGAACTGGTGGAATATATAATAAGGGATCATTTCCCTGATGGGAGATGGCAACAACATCACATCCCAAAGCTACTGGTGGCCAGCAGTAGGACTCTGTGAAGGTAGGGCCCGAAAACTTGTTCCAAGCAAGTTCCTGCAGAAAGAGAAATAAAGAGTTTCCCATTAAATCTGTGTATTTAACACCAACAAAACAAGCCAAAGCATAACAATGAGTGATTTAAAAGCTTTTGACCCACTAGGTAACAAATGCCCTTAACAGGTAAGATGAAAAACCATCTTCTGGGCTGAGCTCCTAAATTACTGTATTAAAATTAAAATCCACTTGTAGCAGTGGCTAACACACCAGAGAAAAAAAAAAGTGTAAAATTCTTACAGCATTGCTCCAAAGCTTCATTTATGCCACCACATGAACAGTCTTGTACGTATTCCTCAATCAAACTGAGGTATTACTGTAATATTTACTAAGGTGATTTGAGGTATGAAACTTGTCCTGAAAGGATAATCAATGTAGTATAATCACCTCTACCTTTTTCAGACCATCAAGAAGTGGTGCTGCTTCCAAAACTGATGATGGTTCAATTTTCTTGCTCAGGAACACAAAGTTTTTTTCTTTCCCAACACTTTGAAAACTCTGAAACCATGAGACAAACACATGACAATGGCAATACTTAACAAAAGGGGTTTAGCTTACACACAACTCAGAAGCACTCACTGCCTTTAAAAAAATGGCATTTTGATGTAAATGAATCAAATTCTAAATTCACTCTAACTATGATTCATACCTACTGACAGGTTACACAGAGCAAGGGTGAGATGAAAACTTGCTGTTGCTATTCTTGATGGTCTTAACTATCTCAAAGCCCCAAGAGCTGCAGTGGATGCTCTGTGTACAGCTGGTATCAGTACCACAGTGAGCAGCACGAGGCAGGACTGCACTCACAATGCAAATGGCAATTTCTCTCCATCACTCCTCTCTTTTCTGCTCCAGTGCACGTCCTCTGCAGGCTGCAGCCCCTTCACAAACACCTGCATGGAGCACCTTCTACTGTCTGACCCTGGCACTGCCTGTTTCTCACCCCTTTTTTTGTTCCCTTCCCTGTGTTTTTGTCCTTTCTTAAATTCACAGAGGCATCCCCAGCTTGGCTGGCTGGCTCAGCTTTATCCTGCAGGCAGCCCCCAATCTCCTTCCACAAGGACCCAATGCTACCAAAACATTTGCACAAGAGAAGTTAAATGAAAGTAAATGCTTGAAGTACCTCTTGGTCATCTTCAACTGTGTGTGTCTGGAGGGAATTGGAATTTAAGAACTGTGGAGGCCTGAGAAATGGAGATATTAAATCCAACATAAATGCAAAAGAAAAATGTCATTTGTAGATACCATCAGTATTTTCCAAGTGTCATGAAGTAATTCACTCTAAGTATTTCTGACCTATCAATGACAAAAACCCTCAATACAAAAGGAGAAATCCAAACCCACCAGCTGGAAAGCAAAGTTTAGTGAAAACAATCTTTCAGAGTATTTTTCAAAGTTAACTGGTAAGTTCCCTGACATTAGAAGAAAAATAGACTGGACTGTAGGAAAAAAAGGTTTCTTAAAGTTCCAAAACATAAAAAACCCTCATCTTTGCATCAGTTAGAAACTGAAAGAAGAAATACTCCTGAGGTTTATTACACATGCATCAACTGCAGCACAGTGAAAAGCATTGCACAAATTGACCCAGTCATATTCCATTAAATCTGAAAATTTTATAAGTCACACTAAAAAAGAAAAAAGGCAAATTAACACATTTATTGTGCAGAAAAATATCTCCCTACCACACCCCTGTTGCCCAGCCACTCTTTAGGAAGAACTGGTATTTTCCTAGTCTGGGTACCTATCAGCAGCTTCAAAGTCCCTCCTTCCCCAAAAGCATGTGTATGTACCTGCCATTTCCCTCTGCCCTCTGAGGCCTAAGAACAGTAACTGCAAACATACTACAGCTCCCTAATTACAGAATCTGAGTATTTAACATGCTGCACCACACCTCTCTGTTTGATCTGCTTTATCTTCCTTGGAAGTGGGGGCACCTTCCATGGTGCTTTCTGGCAACATGCTAACCACCTAGAAAAAAAACCCCACATTTTAGGCACTAAAATAATGTTCAAAAGCATTATTTAAAAGACAAAGTTGAAAATGGTTATCTTATCCAACTGTGGAACTCTCCAAATATTCTGAAGCATTCTTTTACAAATTTGAAGTTTCTTTGACTAAGGCAACAATTTTGATGAAACAAACTTCAGAAAACTAAGGGTAACAAGCGGGATGACTATACAACTCCAAATCTGGCCTATGCATGTTTACTTCAGTTTGTATTTCACAATTTAACACAAAATGTAACACTTACAGGCACAGTATTGTCATTTAGAGCAGGGCATGACCTTTGGGATGTCTTTTCAAGAACAGAATTACAACCAGCAAGACCTAAAAAGGTAAACAAAACAGAGATACCCATTTCTGATTATCTGAACACATAAAAAACCAGAGATGGACACCACATGTCCCAGTCAGGGCATCCAAACCAAGAGAGGAGGCTCCCACTCCACACATCCAAGTAAATACACCAAGTGCTGCATGCAGGGCTGTCTCCCACACTTGTGGGTCTCACCTGGCCCAAGATGTGGGGACATCTCCTCCCCAAAGGGCAGTTTTGGCCTAGCAAGAAATGTAGGACCAACAAACTCCACTGGAATACACTCAGCACTTAACACTTCTTTGTCAGAATCATCTGAAGAACTCCCTGAAGTCTCTTCAGCTTCCTTGTAATAAGCAAAGTGCTTTGCAACCAGATCATCATTAACACAGATCTACAAAAAAACCCAAACAAGATCTTTTTTGGTAAGCTTCAACAAGCAGTAAGCTACACCAGCACACACTTGTTTAGAATTTATGTGAAGACTTAAAACAAAAGCAGAGCTTTTATAAATGAAAAAAACCCCAAACAAAATCCAACCCAACAAACCTCCAGATGTAAGAAGTACCAGTGAATGCATTCTGTCAAATATTAATTCTAAAAAAGGGAAAGTCCTATCTACTTGTATGTTCAACATGTGTTTATTAGTGAGTATTTTGTTTCTGGCCAAAATTCTGTACTGAACTAACTGTTTCTATGAGCCCTACACATCTAAAAGAACCCTCTAATTCAGTCAAGCCTGTTTGTTTCTTTTGGATTCAGCATACATCAAAATCTGCCAAAAAAAATATATATATTGTTAGACCTAAAACTTCTGGTATCTACCATACAGCTGTTTAAGTCTGGCAGTAGCTACAGCAGAGATTTGACAGAAGTTACACATTTTAGCAAGTGGAACTAGACTGGATTTTTCCAGCTCCTTGAGGACTCAGCTGTATCCAAGAGTGTGAACTTTCAGTTATTTCTACAGCATTATGCAGCTGCCTTACTGAAACACCTTCAAATGTTCACCACAAATAGTACAGCAAATAATTCACTTTAGTTGTCCACTTTAAGTAGTGGCTGGACTTGCTTGTGAATAATCATTTCCAAAAAAGGTTCATATAGAGAAAAATACAGGTTCTGTCTATTAGACCTGTAAACCTCTGCAGAGGTTTACAATGAACAGAACTGTAAGAAAAACCTCAAGTAATAATTTAGCCTCTACTGTATCAGATCAAAATTACAAAATCACAAGTCAAGCTTTCCAATCTTAAACTGATAGCATAGTACATCAATGGAGTTGGAAATATAAAAGTATCTTACCTTTTCATCTCTTGTAGTCACAAAAAGAAACACTTCTAACACTTTATCTTCTACTGCCTGTATCGTGGCTTTAACCTCAGAAGCCTCTAAATGTAGTAATAAACACAAGGAAAAAGATTAAACCCTTATCACACTACCAGCATTCTTCACTTGTACTTTCTGAGACAGACAAAAACAGAAATCACAACTAAAAATGTGTAATGCTTGTTATTTCACCTAAGTCAAACATGCAAGTTAACACTATAAACACAGAAGTACCAAAAGGGAGCTTTTCCTTAGTCTTTGAAAGAGGACTGAGAGCTGAAACAGATTAATGACCTCTTGAGACAAAGCACTTTTAGTTGTATACTAAAAGTCTTGGTTCATCTCTTAGACTGACAGTCTGGGGCACCAGTGTGTGCTTTCCAAGTGTGACTTCTCCTTTTCTTAAAAGGAGTTGTGTTTGCACATCTGTACAGCTTTGTTACACTTTTCATTCAGGCAGACACAGCTGCTGAGTCTGTTCCCAAATCCTGAAGCACCTCTGCACACACTCCTGCAGGACAGCTGTGACTCTGACTCAGAGTCCAGTGTTCAGTACTCAGAATGGTTCCAATGTTCAAAACAAATGTGACATGAATGATCCCTCAGCCTAATCTAGCCTAATCACAATCTACTTAACTACCAGAGTTTATGCAGCATGCAAGTCCAGAGTACTCAAAATGCAGCTCCACAAATATTTGTGCCTTAGTCACTCCATACTTAGGCAGATCCTTTCTCTTTAACAAACAGCATTCATAAATTTAATTGAATATACACAAGCATAATAAACTTGTACACAAGTACTACATTTCTCTAACAATTGATTTTTCCAAAAAATAGAAGATCTATTTGCCTTCAATAAGTTTTCGAAAATGCTGGATAGCAGCAGTATCCCATCTTCTGGCTGGTCTAGGAAAATAAACACAACAAGTTATCCCACATCATGAAACACAAAAATGGTAATTAAAAGAAAAAATTCTACACAAGCACAAAGCTCTATATCATTCAAATTCTTACAAAGCACAGAACTAGAGAAATCAGCAGAACCTGATTACTTAGCACGTTACTTCAGTCTTGGTAATATTGTTTGAGCTCACCAATATCATCAACTGATCAAAATTAAAAGATACCATTTTGTCAAGGTATCATGGCTTGCACCCAACATAAATTATTAAGAAATACAGAATTATTTAGATTGGAAAGAAAAACCCCACAACCATTGAGTCCAACCCCTAACTCAGCAGTGCCAAGGCCACCACTGAGCCATGTCCCTTAGTGCCACATCCCTCCAGGGATGCTGACTCCACCACACCCCTGGGGAGCTTTGTCCTCTCAGCTGGAAGAGAGCTCATCTTCCTCTTGGTAACTGGTACAGTTCTGTGTTCTGACAATACTGCAGGGTCCTTCTTAATCTCTTCTAAGAAATTCTGCACTACCCCCTCACACATTAGAAATGAATAGAATAGAATTACTCATCTCTGCTTACCCTATCTTGGCAGTGTTTTCACAGTAGTCAATATGCAGTGTCAGTGGCTTTGTGCAGTGCAGCCGACACTTCTTTGCTCTGTGTGGGATCTTCCCAAATGCTCCTGCTAAAACTCGAATGCTGCAAAACAAAGTGGAAATTACCTCATTCTACAGGGCAGAATTTCTTCTCCAGAAGTCACTGGTCTCACAAAACACCTCCTGTTACCTTGAACTTGACAACACAGTTTTTCCAGGAGTTTGGATCCCACTGGCTCCCACCCTGAAACCACTGTCTTACTCTATGAGGTGCCATCAGGAGCAGCTGGTGAACAGAATCCTCTTCTATTCATTCAGTATCAATACTCATCCTTGTTTTTGGAATCTTTCTGATCCTTTGCCACTGCAGTTTCAAATCTTCTTGCTATTCTTCTAAATATCGTCATGGTATTTAACCCATTGTCAAGTTGTTTTCCAACAAAGTAACAGTCAACTTTAAAACATTATTTATTTTAAAATACTTTAAGTAAATTCCAATTTTGTGGAATACTATCAAAACCAATTTGGTGAAGTCTCTTTTGCTCCAAGTTGCATATTTTAAGTGAGAAACAAACTTTTAAGAGCTCGACTAGGTTGCTCCAGAACATAAAAACATTTTTCAAGATTTTAGAAACAGGAGGTTTTACACACATTTAATCAAAAACTCAGAACCTGTGAAAACTCACCTGTTTTTTTGGCACCATGACAAGACAAACTGCCAGCCCATAGTAAACAAGTTGGTCTGGGAAAACCCCCACATATTTCTGTTTGGACCTCAAAAGCTGTTGCAGCAAGTGAAACCTTTCTTCTATAGATAGTTTCTGTGTCTGAACTTCACTGGTCACAATTTTTATTTTTTTTTTAGTATATACCAAATTATTAAAGAAGAAAAGAATATAAAGGTGAGTTTTAACTGGCAATCACACATTTCAATCACAATGGACTGACATTACTTCTATTCTGAATCTTTAAAAATGCAAAGTCTAAAATGGAAAGCATCTTTAAAGTATCACAAAATAAAGACTGATTTGCACTTAGGCTCTTTCAAGTGTATAATCTGGGTAGCAGCTTCTTGTGGGCACAACCTACACCCCAATTAAACCAAAGCACTGACTAAATAAATATTAATAGCATCTGTATCTATGACCAAATACATGACAGTAACACAAACTCTTAACACATACTTCTTTGATGCAACAGAACAGTACTTGGCATAATCCACAAGGAAACATCCAAGCTGATAACCATCTGCCTGGCACCAGACTGACTCCACCAGTGCCCTACACCAGCACTTGAGTTCCTCACTGAACACCACATAAACCTGAGGAGGAGACAAAGGACAAGACAGCAGGTTCTTTCAGATGGCCCCAGTTACACTCAAAGGTTTCTCAAAGGCAAGGATGCAGTATTTATTACACAGCCTTCCATTTCCTTTGCAGTATGCAAGCCTTACAGCTTACAATTAGGAAGCTTACAGATGAGAAAACACAACCCACAGAGATGCTATTATCTATTTTTCTGTGTAAAAATAATAACCCCCCCATATATTTGATACTTCATCCCTAAACCATTCCTATTCAAATAATAAGACTATTTCTATGCAGAGCAATGATCTTACCTGGCCTTTTTCTATCTCCTCTCCTTTTATTTCATCTGCATCTTTGTAACTGTTATAAAACTGCTTCATTTCAGCATTCAGGTTTTCATACACAGTTTCACTGACTATGCCAGGCCCATATTCTTTCACAGCAATCCAAAAGCAACTTGGATCTTCAACCTGGAGCAAGGAGTAGAGAACAAATACTACTGACTTCTAAGAGTATCTGAGAAGCACATGTAAAAATAAAACTTGATTTTTATGGAGCACCTTCAAAATTATGATGGCTGATATTGACATACAGAACATAAACAAGTGAAACATCTTTCACCTTCACAGCATTAGTTCATGAAATGGCTTCTCAGGTTCCAAGTTTCTTTAGCATTGCAACAAACACCATGTGCAGTCTACAAGGGAGCAGCATTATCTAAAGAGCTGGTTAAACCAAACAGTGGGCAAAGTGCAAAGACAAAGCTTCTTTATGAAGTTGTCAGGAAGTACATGCAAAAACCCTAAAAACATTATAAACCTCACCAAAGGGCTTTTCTTTGTGCTCAGTGTCTGCACTTCAGCTGTAGTTTTGTGGTTCTTCTGGCTTCCTGCCTCTGTTAATTCATACACCTACTCACCTTTTTTACAACAAAACCAAGAAAATAAAACCTAAAACAAGTGACAAAATACAGGTATCTCAAATACGACTCTGCAAGTGCAAAGAAGTGCTGGTGAATGGAAATACACAGACAACATCTCATTTGTAAATGTCACCTCCAGAAAGTCACATGGAAATAGATCTCAGTCCTACAGATTTAAAAGTAGCATACCTTTAATACCACAACTTCCATGTCTGTCTCCTGTGTCTCCCTTATCACTACTGTAAAAGAAAAAGATTTGATGAATCATTTTTATCAAAGCCTATTTGAAGGGCAGACAACTGAAGTAAGCCTATAGATTTTTATACTCATGTCAGGAGTACTAGTCTAAGCAACTGACATGTTTCAAAGGGCTCAAACCAGCTTTCTTCATGAGGGTGGTCTATGTTAAAGCCTAATTAGGATTTGCCGTCCATGCTGCATCTTCTCCATCCAAAGGCCAGCAGAAATAGGCTGATCACAGACAACGACTGGTACAAGCTACCTACATGACCAAATGGACAGGAACACCAGAGGAGAAGATTTAGAAGTTTAAAAAATCCCACAGCTTAACACAAAGAGGAATCCCAAACTTAGCAAACAAGTTCAACGTCACAGATTTTCATCAGAATTTCACACTACATCTGTCGGCAATCTTACATACCAGATGTAGGACTTACAATAATGAAACTTCCAGCAAGTAACTGGCATTTCATTTTGGCACAAACCAAAAGGAAATCACACCGTGTCTAGCTTACAACTTAATTAACACTGTAAGTAGGTGCCTAATGAAATGTTTCAGAAGGGGAAAATCAGGACATTGTCCTTCCACTTCCAAAGCTACTGCCGAAGGAGCCAGAATCAAGCAGCAGCACAGCTACCCTAGGGTGACAGACAGCGACAAGTTCTAAGCGCCAGCACTGCTCATTCCCAGATTAACATGACAATGGAACAGCTGAAACGACTGCAGAAGCTTTACCCAAGATCACTGAACACAAGCAAAGCTCCCGAGTTTCTCATTTCTAACCCGGCACTGCAACAAGAGACACGCACTGCTGCCTTAGACACTTAAAGCAGACTTTTCCTGCAGTACTAACACGTGAGGGGCGTAAGTAATTTCAGCTCAAGTCTCAGGTTAATTAGTGCAAACCCACTAAATGAGACCCATCAACGTGGCAGGGATGAAGCACACCCAAAGAAAAAGGCCAGCTCTCCCAATCCACTCCAAATAGGAAAACAAACGCTTGCTCAAATCCCACACCTACTAATAAGTAAGATTTAACCTATAACAATGCTGTACATCACTAAAACCCTCGCCCCAACCTGCTGCATTAACACAGACCTACAGAAGGCAGAGGGAGCCTCCGCAGCCACCCCGGTGTGTGCCAACACTCCTAGAAAACCCAGCTGGTTATCCCTCTGCCCAGCCGCGCTCCATCGAAACAAACCCCGATCACCCAGGAGGCGCAGAGCCAGGGAAGAGCGGCACGGCCACAGGGGCTTGGAGAACCTCTTTACTCCCTCTCCCCAGTCCCCATTTCCCGCTATCCTGCCACAATCCCGCGCTGCTCCCCGCAGGAACAAGCCCTGACCTCGTTCCCCGGCGCTCGCAGGCCCCGCACGCCGCCCGCTCCCGCCGCTCCTTCCAGAAGGCTCCAGCAGCTCCCGGCGGCAGAGCCACCCCCGGGGCGGGCTCCCAGCCAGGATGGCCATTCCCGGCTCCTCGGGGGAGGGTTGTTGATAACCTCACAGCCAATTATTCCCAGGCGTAAAAAAAACCTT